>CALSCE010009814.1:2575528-2615483 GCA_943593645.1 Bovichtus variegatus
CACACACACAGAGATGTCTTCCCCAAACAAGATATAAGACTAAATACCAAGCTTTGACACAGACTGAGCTAAAAAATAAATAAAAAAAAGACTAAAACACAGCTGCAAGCCCTCATACCTACTGCACACACACCGTTCAAAACCCTGCTGAAACTCCACTAAACCCAGCGATAACACAGATCTACTGCAGGGCAAACCTTACACAACTCAACCATTCCACTAGCCAGCCTAAGTAATCCAAACCAAACTGACAGAAAACCCTGCCAGGCCATGCTCAAACACACGACAGCCAAAATGACGGAGTCCAAACAAATGGAATGCGAATGAATGTTATCCGAGTTAATCCACTCAGGATGAGCCCGGCCGGGCCACAACTCCCGTCCAATGGTCTGTTTCAGTCCTGTCATCTGCGGTGCTCGGGTAAGACAGGATGGAAGCAACAGTTCAAAAAAACCCAACGGAGGGTTTTCTACCCTGGAAGAGCTCTTCAGCTCTTAAATAACAGAAAGGAGTGAGAGGCAATAATGATTGGAAAATAAGTAAACAAATAAGTAAATAAACATTAGATCTGGTGAGGCTGACGTGTATCGGCAGAACGTTAAAAGGGGGCTGTGTCGTGAAGGAACTAATTGTCTTTAAATACAAACCACTTAAAGCATCTATCCCTTATATTTACCATCAACCTAATGGAGCATTAACAGAAGAGCCCACACACACACACACACACCCACACACAGTTCACTTGTTCATTTCTGCAAGCTGTGTGCAAAGACGTGCTTTCAAGCGTGCGCCACAGATGCTTTCTTTTCTTCTGCCGTTCAACAGGACGTTTCTCCGAAGTCAGTTCTTTGTTGCGGGGAGACGCTCTCTCAAAACTGGCGTGTCCATGAGCGAGAGGACGAGAAGACTCTTCACCGCATCCAACACTCAGGAAAATGTAACAACTCCATCTGTTTTGGGGGTGAAGTCCCTGAAGTTAGCGTGAAGAGCAGCAGAGTACTCTTACAGTCCCTCTCCAGGCTCTGCCTCTCTGAAAGCACACATCAGCCTGAGAACTGTCCTTGTGCAGACTACTACTACCACTACTTTACAATTCATGAACAGCGCTTCCATTCCGCAGGGTTCGTGTTTCTGATCTCTTAGAGCGGCTTCATCTTCTCAACAATATCCAGAGCTGATGAATGGCCCATAAGCTCGGATGTATTTAATCCCCCCTCATGCAAATGTACATTTCCTTTCATCGGCACAAGCCGCAACTCAAGTCAGCGCAGAGAGGACGTTACCTCACACACAGAATACACAGTGTGTAGCGTAACGCTGCATGAGCGATTCTGCTGTAGTGACACAATATAGAGAATATTTCAACTTTTCCTAATTGAATCATAAATTCATTCCTGCAATTTATTTCCATGACTTTTCCAAAAACTTTTAAGATTTATTTATTTTCTGAAAAAAAAAAAAAACTTTTTCCAGGCCTTGCAATAACTCATTTCAATTTTGATGATTTTCCTGGGTTTTTCACGACCTACGACCCCGGTTTAATTTAAGTTAGTCCCAAACACAAGGAGATGGGCAGAGTGTGTGTGTTAATATGAATTTCCCATCACATTCTGACCACGTGGTGAAAAGAACAGCCTGCGTCTCTCAGTGGTGCGTAGTTGAGTCAGAGGTGAATAAAGATGCCGTTCCCAGCTCTTACCTGGAGTGTTGAGCAGTCTGGACATGCGACAGCTGTAGGCGATTTGCTGCTCACAGTATTCTGCACTGGTGGTGATGGCTGTCACCTGGAAGCACAAGCACGGATTTGTGTTTTCATTTTTTTATCTTATTCAACCCAGACCGAACAATTTCATGTAAAAACTAATTATTGAGCTGCAAAATGAAACAAAGTGCCCCGTGATGTTGTTTTAATTTAGCTCCCGTGATTAAGAGAAGCTGAAAAGGGAGCGAGCGAGTCATACCAATTAGGAAGGAACGTCATTAAAGGAAGGACGCGCTCCTTGAAACCGCGTCATGGCACACGGTGGGATGAAAAGTGCCGTCACTTTTCATCGGAGCGATGAAACCTCTAAAGTTCACACGCTGTTTGCTTTTGACTAAAAAAGGGACGACTGTCGGGGAACATGAGACTTATAGAGCCGCTCACCAGAAAGATGAAGAAAACGAGAGAGAAGATTCAGGTCTGAGCTGCTTGAAGCAAAAGCCAGAGCAGACATGAGGTGAAACCCTCGTTGGATGATCATGAATGTGCATTTGAAAGAATAAAGACTGAATGAGAAAAGGTTTATACTTTCAGGTTGCATTACACTATTTCACTGACTCATCGCTGGCACTAGCTGCGGAGTATATGACGCGGCTGATGGTGTAGGTTTGTCAAAACATGGACAGCATCAATGTAACCGTGGTTACAGACTCCATTTAGTCTGTATATTTAGGGCCATCCCAAGATAAAAGGAGAAATGAGTCACTTCACTCTTATTGCCAAAGACAGATGGATCGTCACTAATAACAATAACAAGCGAGAACGTCAGATACCAGGCATGAATATCTGTTTTGATTTAGTTTAGTTTAGTTGGATTGTATAACATCTAAACGTCAAATGTGGCACGAAGCAACACATGACTTTCTATGCAGAATGTACGGTAGTGTGTGTGTGTGTGTTACCTGGTCCATAGAAGCACTGTAGTTGACCTGTAAGACGGTGCGTCTGTCTCTGCTGGAGCCCGTCACTGCAGTTTTTGGTGGCAGGTTGTTCATGACTGTTGTCCACACTTTGTCCTCTGCAAACACACACACGTAAGCATGTTATTAAATATTATTCAACTGTAAACCAGTTAAATGTAGTATTATAAAGTAATCCTACACAGATTACACCTAATCTGAACACCTAAAATTCTGCCTGTGTAATCTACGTTGCAGATATGAGACTCCAGAGTTTAATTGACACTTCTGCGCTGTTATAGCATGAGCGAGTCACTCAGATCTCTCGCTGTTCATTCATACTGCCAGTCAGGGAATGTGTGTGAATACCTCCGGTCTCTGAGGTGTGTGTGTGTGTGTGTGTGTGTGTGAGAAACTCTTAACATCTCTGAGGTATGTGTGAGTGTGCTATTCAGTGTGACTAAGGGGGAAGCCAGCGGAGTGCAGTGACATTTCATTAAAAGTCTCGCCTTTGCTCTGCCTGCGTGCTCTGCTGTTCCACACTATCTACTTATTCCACTGTGTGTGTGTGCGTGTGTCTGTGTGTGTGTGTGTGTGTGTGTGTGTGTGTGTGTGTCAGAAGTGTCACTCAGACCGTTGGAGCACTCTTAGCTTTGCATAACAGGCCCGTTTCAAATGTGCTTGTGGTGGGTGTGTATGCGTGTGTGTTTGTGGTGGCTGCTCCTTCAGAGTTAAATGTCAGTAGCTGGGATGGCGTTGCCATGGAAACCCCCCCCTGTATAGCAGGTTAAGAGTGCTGCTGTCTGAGGTTAAGAATGAGAAGAGCTGGAGGGTTTTCTCCCCTCACAGGTCACTGGCTGGACAGAGTGCGGAAGTGTGCACACGCACTCCTGCACGCACAGACACACACACACACACACAGACACACACACACAGACACAGACCAGTGATTTCAGGCTCTCCCACACACACCTGTCATGTTGCAATTGACTTTGAAGGGGCCAAGGGGTCCGCTGCCGTCAGGGTCGATCCAGTAGGTGTCAGAAGACCTGCCCAGATGCTTATAGGCCTCACATGATGGCTCATAGATAGCTGGGGGTGGGGCGGGGGCAGAGAGAAATAAGGGGACATGAGCAGCTGAAGGAGGAGAAAACAAGGCTAAAAAGACAATAGCCACTGAGATTGTTACCCACATCACACACCATACTTTTGTTTTCTTTTAAATAAAATTTGGGATAAGGCTGAGTTAAAATTACATATTGTTACCACCACCAAGGAGGTTATGTTTGTGTGTCTGACAGCAGAATCACGGAAAGACTACCGGCCCGATTTTCACAAATTACACAAATTGTATTTCACTTTCTTTAACTGTGCGAAATGACGCATTTGTTTTGCAATAATATGGTGTCGGAATAATAGGAGAAATAGTCTCCAATTTGGCAAATTCATGTGAACGCCCCTCAAGTCGGAATGACAACCCAGAAACAGACGGGGGGAAAAAAAAATCCATATTTTCTGACACTAATTTCAAACAGCACTTTTGTTGGATGGAGAGACAACTAACATCTGTAAAATGAGTGCGCTAAAAAAGAGTGAAAGTTGGCCCGAGGGGGGGTGTCAGTGTTGAGGCCATGTTTTAATCTGAGATCAGAGGAGTTGATCTTCTGGTCAAAATGAAAGTGCTCAGAGATTTGCATGGCTGTCATCCTCGTGTTCTGTACTGAGGGTGACGCGGGGGGAAAGGTCATTACAGTAAGCCTCTCAAAGTCTTCTCATATTTTAGGTAGACTTAGGAATCACAGTGCAAGTAATGATATTACACTAACACCACATGATGCCCACAGTAACAATAACTATGACAATAAAGAAGATATACTTCCCCAAAGAGAGCTTGCATACCCGCACTTTAATATATTTCTGTCATGTAATGGACCCAAGAGTAATTAAATAGTAGAATTTGGGATGGATCTAAAATAGCACGTCGAAGTCCGAAGTGGGTTTCTTGTCCCCCTCCTTCCAGAAGGCAATTTCATGTGGACTATTCAGCGGCTGTCGAGAAGTGGTGTCTTGTCCCACACACTCCAGCAATCTATCTGACAACATATTGATGTTATGTTTGTGATGACAGAGAGAGAGAGAGAGGGAGGGAGAGAGAGGGAGGGAGAGAGGGAGGGGAGGAAGCGCCGCACTTCAAAGAGAAATGTGGGAGAAAAACTTCCTTGATGAAGCAAGACCGTTCACAGGCTTAATACTGAGTTTAAAAAGAAAAAGACTCTCTGCCTTTTCTTCATTTTATCTCCCTTAGTTTGCTTATTCTTAGCTCTTTATTACAATCATTTCCGTTTTTTGCATGTCTCTCCTTTCTGTCCTTTCTTCCACCCGTCTTATCTCCTTCATTACATCTTCTGACTACTTCATTATTGGTGTTTTCCCTCCTTGATATCCCTCTGCTCATCCAGGGCTTTAGTGCTGAACCATCTCACGAGGATCTGCACAGAAACTGCTTCTGGTTCAAATCCATTGGTCCAAGGTTTACCATTCGCAAAAAACATAAATATCTTTTTAACAGAATGCATTATTTATTAAATCTCCTAAGCCACCATCAACCCGGCATCTCCAGCTAAATGCTGTGAGTTCATCTTTCTCTCATTAGTGAATTAGTCCTACATAAATAGACACATAGAAACCGTATGTGGTCCCATAAGGACGTCTCTCACTGTTCGTTTTGTTTGTGCTTTCTTTCCTTTCTGATATTATTCAGACTCCTCTGCCCCTCTGTGATGCTAAATCCTGATCCATTTCTGTTTCACTCACTCTATCTAATTTTCTCACACTTCATTTATTGTAAACATGTTGTTTAATGTTGAACACACACATATTGCCAACACTTTTCCCTTTCTTCCTCTCTTAAAAGAGAACAATATTTGTTGCACATGGGAGGAGGGATGGCATTCTCCAATTTTTAAGCCTTTAAAAAAAACAAAAAGAAACTCTGGCTTTTTCCCTCTTTCTGACTCGGTTCTTTCTGTGTCTTTGTGCTGGTGCTTTTAGTCGGATTGCCTCTTCCCAGACCAGAACAAAACGCACAACGCAGCGAGGAAAACCTTGGCCTCTGAACACTTCAAAAGTTCAGCTGTCCCTCGGCTGAGGATTGTGGCTTTGGAAGGATAAACAGCTTAATCACTCAAAGGCGAACAGAGGAAGGCCAAATCAAACAAATGCACAAGGAACAGAACGCAGTGGTGTTCAAGTGAGGGGGGGGGGGGGGGGGGTGGGGAATAACACAGAACTGCATAAACACACACACACGCTCACATACTTACACGTGTGGCAAGTGGCTCCAGTGTATCCCGTTCCGTCACACGTGCAGCTGAAGCTGTCCCACGTCTGTTTACAGCGGCCGCCGTGTTCACAGTGGTTAGGCATGCACCTGGAGAAGACAGGCAGGACAGATATTACAGTATGTGAAGGTCAGAGGCACACACACACACACACACACACACACACCAGGCTGTTGATATACATTGTTCGTAGCCACACGTCGTATACGGTGCAACTAAAGAATATCCTCTGCGGGACGGATTGGATGAGAATATCTTAATATTCCTGCATTTTGTGTAAAACATATGAACAGTGCAAATAATTACACGTGTTAACTGAACCTTACACATTGAGCTTTGCTTTTAAAGTCCCTTTAGGAGCATAAAAAGCGTGATTCCTAAGTTTAAATCATATGCTTTACGATTTCACACACAGCCATTAGTATGCGGAGGCTGCTACAAATTCTAATTCTGCTGGAAAAAAAAAACACACATTTAAAAGTGCAAGACCAGCAGTAGGATCTAATTATTTGTAATAGTTATTATACCCAAAGGTGGGTGTAGATAGTTCAATTGATTAAATATAGCAATCAGTAAGCACCCCCACCACCTTCAGCTATTGTGGCGTGGATAAGTAGTCAGCTGGTTGCTTACTTACTTTGAATAAAAACAATTATGTTTCTCTCGCTTTTGGCCCTTTGTTCACACAAAGAAAGCCTTTTTTTTTTCTACATCAATATCTTCAAAGTGGATAATCTGAAACATCGGCGTTGAGTTAAAACGTATGGACAATAAGAAAAGAAATTTATCCAGAATAGTGAGAGGAATCGGCACAAAGATGAGACGCGATTGCTCATTTTGAATGCCAATAACTGACCGCACAATAAAGGTGCGTGTATCGATCATGAGACGTGTCAGCACGGCAGGAATTACTGGTCACTTTGGTTAAAAGGGACACACACAAATATGTCAATTCAAATAATTAAACTGCGTGTCTGCCTGTATTGAAACACAATTTAAGTGATCATGGAAAGCAGGAAGTGACAGAATTGGGGTTTATCTTGCACATGCAGATGATGGTTTTAATGCACAAGTTTGTGTTTCTGAACAGAAATAGGAGGTATGAGTTTATCGTCACATTTCAAAAAGGACCTAGAATTAGCAGCGTAGTGCATGCAAACAGTGGCATCCGCCTCAGTGTGAATGCAGCATTAAGCACATAGCAGTTAAGACGGCACTGTCGAAGTTTGAATACCAACTCTAATCCTGAGTACATCAAAGTTCTGCGGTTTATCTGCCTGCGGGCCTGCTGGGGACGGCTCCCGAGGCGCTGTTGTCTTAGGGCTGGGATTTTCACACACACAAACTCGCACACACGTAGTCGCGCATAAATTATTCATGTGATTAAAATATCTGAGTGTGATTATTTGAATGAATCAAAGTGATGTTAATGGGAAAGCCAGCTGGATTGAAAACAAACCGACTCATAAGAGCTGCAGGGGGCCTTCAGAGCGCTGAGTTCTTCTTAAGTCGTGTAGGGAGTCGGGGCAGTTCAGCAGCAAAGAGACGTTCTGTCTCCCGAGGGAGACGAGACGATCGCTATTGTGTCGAACCTCCAGTAACTATGAAGCTGACATATACAACTGCGAGCTTGGGAGTTCACTGGCAGTGGAGTCTGTGTCTGAAAACATCCAGGAAGTATGCATGCTGCAGCAACAGACTTTCAATCTTTTACCCGTGGTGCAACAAACTGTGTATTGAGCAACCAGTCTTGTCTTCATTCATTTCACCGTGATTCAGGTTTTCTTTAATTGCGATAAATTGTAATTTTGTAGTTGTACCGGACGAACGTGATGGTATTTATAAGTTGATGTGTGCTTGTAGGTATGTCTGTTTAATTTATAGTGTGTTAGAGACTATGTAATGGTGTGCATGTAAATGAATGTTTGAATGTCTGTTGATTGTTATGCGTGCACCTGCCCAGGGACTAAAATGGAAATTAGCATATAGCTAAATCTGGCATAAATCATCTCTTTTTGAGATTAATGTGTTTTATGCATGGTCATGTTTATTAAAGACTAATAATAAAGATTGCTAGTGTTCGAAATAAATGAAGTGGATTTTTTATGAATGGACTTTATTTTAAGTATTGCATCAATGTGTGAGAATGAGGGGGAGACATAGCTGCTGCCGAAAAATATTGGTAGAAAAATGACATTTTGAAAAATAATCATCCAGCTCTCTAAGGATATCTTGGCTCTGACTGTGTTGACTGATGCAGAAATAGACACTTTAGGTAACACATCACACATGTACCTGCCTGCTAATTCAACAGTGACACTGCTTTACAAAAAGCAAGTGACTTTCTGTAAAAGTGAGCTCTGAGCTCCCCCACTGGTATTCAAATAATATAGAACTTTCTCAACACGCTGGTGCATGTGCTGTTAATGATTCCAAGTATGTCACAATGATTCGTAGCTTCAGCAGGCTAACAAGTGCAGTTAAGATGGCATTGTGCTTTCACAATGGGCTGAGATTGACGAGCGCCGACAATCACAAAAGACATTATGCTCAGCAAGCTGTGAGCACCGAGGTACTGTATACTGACTACATACGCTCTGCGCTTTGTTGCAGAGAAAAAGCATGATCTTTGAGTAGAATGGAGCACCTCTAGAGTGTGTTTATGCTTTTATGCGAGTGTGTTACAGTAGCCTTACAGAACGACATTGCGGAATATGGGAATTTGCATGGCTTGCCCTCGCGTGTGTCAGCGGAGACACGCGTGCCTGTTGTGCTTCTTCCACCATCAACAGAATCCCACAGTGGAACGGCATTGATCAAAAGCAGGTCAGACGGGGCTATTGAACTGTCTTCAAAGACATTCTGATTAGTTAGTTTGTAACACTGCACCCATTCATCTTCCATGGCAGGACAGGGCCCACCTGCATACTGCAGGGTTCACACACAACACAATGGAGACGGGCAGACGCAAGGGTAGGAAACTGTTGTGGATATCTAAGGACCCTGACAAGACAAATCTGACCACAGTCAGCCGGCTGCTAGTAACTATCAGCAGTGCTAATGCACCACAATCTGCTATAATAATAATAATTTCATACTACATTACCTCACATTGCAAGGCAAAACAAATGATAACAGAATGCTGCCAGCAAATCCATAAATTAGCGGAGGGCGTGAAAACTAATCCAAAGTAGGGCTTCGTCAGAACTGAAGAGCTGTCTGTGTCCAAAATAATACTTAAAGCATTTTACACCTGTGAAAACAGAAGTGTAGGACTGGGATAGCAAAGCTTTTTAATTTAAAATATGCTAGCGTATGATTGTCAACGCATCTATAATGAATGCTTTTATACTAACAATATGAAAGGGTACACTAGTAAGTGGTGTACAGAGCTTTAACTGTTTTAGTTGTGGTCCAAATTTTTTAAATCCCAGCAAGCCAGACCTCTCTTGAAGTGAGGACAAAATCGATCTAAATCAAGCGGTGGCAGCTGGTGTCTACTTCTCGGGGAGAGGATTTTGATGAAGTTAAGTGTTATTGACAAACCTAAGCGGAAAACAAATCACTGAGTTCAGGTAATATGCTGTTCCAATCAGCACAAGGTCAACTCCTAATTGTAGCTTCCTCGTCATGTTTACCTGAACGGTGTGAGGCGAGCTGCATGTTTCTAATGATCACTGAAATATTCTTTATCTCCGTCGCATGGCTGAAAAACCACTGAACTTTTATATAACAAAGGACAAGGCCGGAATCCTGAAGGTCAAACCAGGTGCACGAAGGTTAAGCGTTTTGCACACAGGAATCCGATTCAACACTCAAATTGAGCTCGAGGCACAGATGAGTCTATATATGGCAAATCCGTCCCAATGTGTTTGTCTAGTCTATGACAAGGAAATAAATTGAAATGTCAACAAGTTGTAATGAATGCTTCCAGTGAGCCAACATTGGGACGTGCTGTGCAGAATATGCAGCTCTGTTATACTTGGTGATAAAATGGAGAAATGCGTGGCTATTTTTTGATGTTTGATTAAGATCGCACAGTGTTGTCCAAGGATGAACCTACTCATTTCTTCTAGCTTAAAATGAAAAGAAATACCCTTTACAAACACATTCTTACTCTGTGAATTCACCGCATCAATAATATCCATTTATCAGTATGACAAGCACACACAAAAACTGCCACCAAAACATATTCCAGTGCAGTAGCACACAACACCCAGAGCCCTGAGTCATATATCTCTGGATAACAATTTAGAGACTCTGCTTATATTACTCTTCCAATTTAAATCCATTTGATTTATGACACTACTGACCCATTGTTTTAGTGCTTTGCATAAGACTGAATGTGTATATTTTCATTCATGAATGATTGTGTGGATGTGGTGGCATGCAGGAAATATCACTTTTACCTGTCTATGATTGCACACATGTCTAGGCTGACATTCTCAAACGCTCCCATAGTGCCTTTCTCCACCGCATGTAAATCAGCCGGTTGGTCGTCCACCAAGATGGCTTGCATGCAGCCCTGGAAGGAACGCTGGGAGGGTGGGAAAAGCGTCTGGAGAAAATACCCTGAAACCAGCAAAAGAAGCAAAAGCAAGAAAAACACTTTATTATGGATTGGTTTACTTTTACAAATGGCAGAGAGTTGGAGATGAATGAATTGAATACAGAGCAGAGTTTGAGGAGGAACAGAAACAAAGGGATGCACAGCAGCTTGTGTTAGAAGACAAGGGTGTGGGAAGACGACAATAAAGAAGAAAAGACGGATTCTTTTGATTTAAAACACATCATGAAAAGACGACCTTCTGTAGAAGTAGAAATCAGACTGAACAGTGACATCATCCTTGACGAGGAACAACAAACCTGTGCCATAGCCTGTTATTGTCACTTTCTAAAGCCATGAACCTTCATCAGCCCTCATGTTTTAGAGCTTATCCACAAGGCCCATTAGCCTTAATAACGGCGCTAAGGCCGCAATAGACTAGAGGACATATAGGTTTTACTATACACAGTACCTTTATGAGATACAAGAGTCAATGGCCCGTTCAGAGGTAGCACTGGGCCTTGACTGAAACGAGGACAAGGCTAGGACAAAGCTGTGTGTGCATATGGTGCGCGAGTGTGTGCAGGCTAAATCCTTTGCACGAATGCCAGTCCACGGATATATGGTAGGCGTTTGCGTGCAAACTCCACATTCTTCATGAACCCGTGCGCCGTATGCACGTGCACCGTATGCACGTGCACCGTATAGCATGTGCGTGTGCATCCGCAGGTCTTATTACAGTGGACATGAACTAGATATAGGATATGAGAACCTGGAATTTAATCTTTGCCACAAGCACGCAGGTCACTCGTAAAACACTGCCGCTCAATGACATCTCCATCATCGTGATGTTATAAGCTGTCACACTCTCCAGCGTGTCTATTAGCCTCAAGGCCAAAGCATCAAAAAGGCTTATTATAGAGGTCATATTCACTGTGTGTGTGTGTGTGCACCAACATAATTGTAGTTTATATGGCTGGCTGATATGCAAGCAAATAAAGCAGCATGAAAGTAAAATGTATGGGCCTGTGTGTGTGTGTGTGTGTGTGTGTGTGTGTGTGTTCTCCCTTTTCTTCACATCTTCTGATTTTATTTTCTTCCCCCAAAAGTTTCTCCTGTCATCCTTGCCATCTGTCTCTTCTGCTGCCACACCTGTCTGCTGTCTTTCCAGAGGAGTGGGACACAGACAGACAGTGAAAGTAGAGAGGAAGAGCTGGCAAGGGAGGGGGAGAAGATGGGGAGGCAGCGCAGACTACATCTGGCTGGCAGCACTTTGTATGCTGAGGAGAGCGTATGAATGCAAAGGAAGTGCAGCCTTCCTGACAGTTTGGCACATCGAGAGGAGCAATGCATGGAACGACTTCACGGAAGCGTCGGTTGTATGTTGCTCGGCCCTGAAAGCTCACAGTGGGTGGTTGCTCTGTTCTATCTAAACCACCGAAGAGTAGAGTTTCCAATTCAACCATACGAACACGTCCTACATGTGTCACCTGATTGACCTGATTCATTGGATTGAATCAATCTTGATAACATCTGGAGAGTCTTGTATATTGGATATTAAAATAAAAACCCGACAACTATGTAAGCGCTCGCCTCTCTCAGCAATCCACCATTTTAAAAGTATCTTTAAGTAACCACATAGCTCCTGTACATTGGCAGCTCCCGTGTGTCACTTTAATTAACACTCTAAATGCTCATCTGGGCATTGCACTATACTAATTTGCGTATTAAATGAATGTTAGTGGGCTTAATAAGACTAAGAGGAAACGTATTCCTGACTAGTCAGGCTTTAAATTTGGTCAAAGCTCCATGTTTTCCCTTATCCTCGCTCTAAAGCCATGACCAGCAATGTGTCATTGTATAATTCGGAAAGCTATATTGCAGCTGAAGTAACAAACAGAGGAAGATACAGAGCAAGATTAATGAGGTGCAGTCAAACAGAGACAAACACTTGGCAAACAAAGCGGTCACACTGCTGTACATCCTCAAGCTATCACACGTAGCTTAAAGCCAAGCTAAGAGTGTCTGACCACATTTCAGTTTTCCTCCTGAAAGCGTTGCTGCTATGTGGTTTTAATTTGTAGTATAAACAAAAGCTCTATGTCTCATAACCCCTCAGGATCTGGAAGAGCAGCAATAATCCCTCGCAGTCTTGCTGGCGCTCTATCACAGCCCCCCTGCTGTGCCCAAAAGAGCTTCTCTTACAATAGACAGCGTAAGACCGGCACCAGCTCGGCGCTACCTGCACACCATCTGACTGGCACGGCTGGCTGTCGGGCTACAGAACATTTGTTTCCACATCCCAACACATTTCGGGGACGTATCTGCTTTCAGAAGAGGGAGGCTCGAAATGGGCCAGAACGCTTAAGACGTCAAAGTGAAACAAATGTTCTGAGGCGGCAATTCCACAACATATTCAGAAGAGACTCAATTTGTCGGCGAAACAATATGTAAATCTTCCCAAATTCACACCACGAAAAAATTGTGCTTAGCTATTAAACACTCGCAGCTATTTCTTCTCCTCTAACTGTTAAAATAACAGCCCGTAAAAAACAACGCAGAGTGAGAGCTCCTTCAAACAAGCAGAATGCAAGAGTGTCAAACATTTGTGCACACGAGTCAAGGACAGTATGTACCCGCCATGGAGCGTGTGCATAAGACGGTATGCACGTACACACAAGTGCAGAAGTACATGTACAGCGAGCACAAGCGGCTGTGTGGGCGTGTAATTCATCACACGCTTTAAGATGAAGAGGTGACAGTGTGTAGAAGCCAGGAGCATGCTATGCAAAATGACTTGTAATACATATAATAAGTGTTTTTTACCATCAAATAATCCAGCTGGAGTGTGATCAGCATCATAACACTTTATTTTAAAGGGTGCACTGTAGATTTTTATAAAATAATCTAAGTTTAAAACTGTCGAATACTATAAGGCAGGCAGACGTCTATTCATGCACATAACATAAATGTGAGGAAAAAACACGACATCTGCAAAATGATGAAAAAAGAGGCGATGAGCTAAGAAATGCTGTGACACAGTTTGGAGCAACTCAGCAGAGTTGTACAATTGGTGAGTAAGTGGAGATTGCAAAACTAATAAAGGAAACACAGAATGCTATTTCTTCCTCACAGTTATCAAACACCTGCATGCTTCAGGGTGGAACGTCCCATAATTGACTACTCTCTCATTAGTATATTCATTTGTTCCCTGCAGGAAAAAAAAAAAGAGCATGACTTTATGGCCTTGTGTACGTGCATGTGTGTGATTGTGTGAGCGTCCGTCTGTCTTCCCTCTTGAGAAATTCAATTTGTGGATGTCTCGTGTCAGTCACTTACTAATTTCTCTAAGCGCAGCGTCAGGAGTGAGAAACTACTCCCCGTTAAATAGGCTTTGGGTTCAGGAGGCTGCTTCTAAAAGCAGATGCTCGAAGGATGGAGGGGTAGACATGAGATGAGAAGAGACAAGGGGAGTCAAAGAAATGAGGAGAACCGGTTAAAGAGGATAAAAGGGAGGAGAGGAAAGAGGGGGAGCACGAGGGCCGAAGAAGAAGAAGATAAACTGAGACGTTGGAGAGAAGGAAAAAAGGAGGGTGGAAAAGCAGTGGGAAATAAAAAGAGGAGAAGAATAGAATTAGGAAAGAGGGCATAGTTGAGGATGGGATGACAGAGGCTCAGAGGCAAGCCGTTTCCTTCTTCTGACATCTAAAGTATAATATCCTGTAACGCTGTAACCTTGGGTTGAGGCAGTGCCACGTGAATGTTAATACCACCGAATCAGTAAATCACTGAACCACTGCAAAGGAAAACCAAAGAAAAAAATGTCCGAGCAACACGCAGCAACGTTTACCACGGTGACACGTTCCACCTTGCTTCAGATGAAGCTCGTATTCGGGAATTACTATAAAAGTATTATATTAACTGACACTGCACATACAAAACAAAAAGTTGACAGAAATGAGGAAGGAAAGTGAAGAAAGGAAAAAGTAATTGGCTGCATAATTTAGCCTTTCAACTCTTCGGGAATGGTACTTGAGCTGCGTAATGTCCCATCATAGTCATGAAAATACATTAAACATAACCACTTATGCAAATGAGCTCATTTATTAAGTTAATTAAAGCACTAATTAGCAATTTTTTTATGTCAGCATGCTTGTCTTTGCATTACAGCTCAATGTTATTAATATTAATGTTATCTAAAAGCATTAAGGAGCTTTGTTATGTTTGAAAAAATATATATTTTCTTTGATTAAAATGTATATTTATACATTAAAGTACGGAGGGAACCTGTAGTTTAAGTACCGTGTCACATTTCATCTCAACTCGGACATTATCATCACTGCTGAGACAAACAAAAAGTAGCTTTTTAGCTTCATTTCTGTTTTTATTCTGTGAGCCGGTGACAGAACTCTATCAGCCTTCGGCTTCTTTTTCCATGTTTCACATTTAATTGATTAGAATGATTTCATTTTGAAATGATTTCATTTCTGTCTGCTTCCTCTGTGTGTGTGCACGTCGGTCAAACTGGCTCACAGCAGCCGCTCTGCAGCAGAGGAAGGAAACACTGAAGCACATTATAACACACAGCGATGCAACAACCTCATGACTGTGTTTCAGACGCCATTGGGCGAGACAAAGTGGCGTCTGAGAACGGCCTGCACGTCCTTCTTGTTGGCTGACAAGAAGTGAGTTCATATGCTTAGGAAAGTGCCACACGTCATCCCTTTAAACACAGACTGTACTTATTTCACAAAAAGCCTCCTTGTGTCTGCGCTCAACAACAAATCCTACATTATGTTGCTTTAAGAGCCAAGTCATTTTAATACGCTCCAATTAAGTGGTACTAGCATTATTACTTTTTTTTACTGCTTAAATCTGTGGTCACTGATCAAGAACTGTTGCCTATGAAAACACAGCAGATTGATGCCTTCAAGCCATGAGAGTCGAAGCAGACGTGACTGACTGAACCTCCACAAACGAGTGTCGGCGGTTATCTGAAGCCTCGTCCTGTCTGTGACGGAGCAAGTATCGCTCATGATGCTGAGGGGTATCGGCTAATTGTGGCGCGCTGACAGAACAGTCACATATATAAAGTGCTGATGGAATATTGTTACAGCTTTAGGACGGCTTAATGCGGACGGCCTCTCTGACACGTCAAGCTGAACGACCAGAGAGACTAATTGAGGGCAAGCCAAAGGCTAACCTGCCTTTTGTACGCTCACTATATTATTCAGTTACCTCGGTGCCTGGATGGAAATTAGCCCCCGAATGTGATGAGGTGGAGAGTTGAGAATAAATGTTTTAGATATTCGGTCTGGGTTGTAGTTGAAGTGTGTTTCTGTACGTATGCTGCAGCATGTGATGAGAAACACACACACACACACTGTGATCTGCACGCTCACACACGCACACACAGACTCAGATGGCATCAGGCCTTTATTGTAAGCGTGGGGAGGAAAGGCATGGAGTCACAGACAGTCAAATGTAGGTCGTGAAATCGGAGGACTCGTATGTTGTATAAATCTAAAGTAAAACCAAACCCAATTTAAAAAAAAAAAAAAGTTAGGAGCAAACTAAAGTAATTCCCGGAGAAACCACGAGTCTGAACTAAGATTGAACTGGTTGAAATAGCTCCAAAAAATGTCTTCCTAAAACTTCCCCCCCCTAGCCTGTGAAGCGCTGGCCTAAATATCTCTTTGTACTCTTTGCCATCGTAATAATCAGCAGCTCTGTAGCCCCTGAAGCCTTCACACGTGTGTTTACCACCAGGCTCCCTGCTCCTCAGTATTCATTATGTCATGTAAAACTAACGAGTAAAACCTCAGTCACAGTCGCTGCCAATTCATCCCACACGTTACGCCTGTCGATAGCGGGAAAAGACTTCACAGCTGTATTACTCCGAACTGTAGCGACGCATGCGTGCGTGAGACATAAACAAAACATATGTGTACGGCACATGTCATACAGAGTATTGTGTGTATCGATCTGTGTGTTTATGAATGTGAATATGTGATTAATGTGTGTTTGGAGTCCTCTGATGACGAGCAGATACTGCCTCTGGGGTTTTGTGTCTCATTGTCACCCTCTTAGGATGTAGTTTTCACTTCCTTTTTTCTCTCTCTCGCCTTGTACTCACTTAATAACCTGCTGTCTTTCACATTCCTCTCTTGGTCTCATTCCTCGTCTCTACCTCCTCTTGTTCTCTATCTTTCATCGGTCTTCTCTTCAGTTTTACTCGTCCTTTCTCTCGCCCTCTTCGTCTGTCTCCTCTGCCTTCTTCAAGGGGTAAAGACATTACGGAGATCCTCTCCTCTCAGCCACTATTGATTCTCAACTCAGCTTACCAAAATCAATAAATCACCAATTGGATCAAAACGGAGACCAGAGGATGAGAAGAAAGAAGAGAGGAGACGGAAAACGGAAAAAGAAAGTTGGGTTGAAAGAGAGATAAGGTGAAGATTAGGTGTAAATATTGAATGATTCTGCAACACCCTGGAGAAAATAATAATAATAATAATAATAAAAAAAACTGTTTTAAAAAAAGTCAGATTTTTCTTCCTGTGTTAAATGCAATTACCATATCAAGGCCTCACAAGCTTACATTTCAAAAATAAAAAGTAGAGACTCATGGGCTTGAGGGCGATTCACGCAACAGCAGCAACGAGTAAATTAAGATGGACAACACATAATAAAAGGCTCATGATGTGTGTGTGTGTGTGTGTGTGTGTGTGTGTGTGTGAGGTGTGAGGATCCTTATTGACTGGCCTGGGGGAAATGGTCTTGCTTGATGGAGGAGATTGTGCTCTGATGGAGAGAGGGAGAGAGAGGGACAGAGGCCTGATGGAGCTATCAGAGCCCAGACTATCTCTCTCAGTTACTGTAATTTCAAACAGGTGCCCACACAACCAACACACACACACACACACACACACACGCACGCACACGCACACTTAGATACGGACCATCTTCCAACAGACGGACAGCAGTGTCTGGCATCATTAACCTGGCGTCTTCCTAATTCAGACAGATTGCGGCTGCTCCTTGTCTGTCTGTCTGTGTGTGTGTGTGTGTGTGTGTGTGTGTGTGTGTTCCCCTCAGTATGGTGGTGTATATCTGGTGGTCTAGTTGCGTCTGTGCTCTTGCTAAGTGAGCAACTTCCTGAACTCTGGCCACAGCCATGTAGATTTATATTTAGATGGATTGCGAGATGAATGATTTATAGACATATTTAGAAAGGAGTTCTTTTGGTACAGCTTATATGAGAAGTTTCACAACGCCAACAAGCCCCCTCACCCTGCCCACCACCTCTTACAGCGGATGCCCTCTAGGGGGCGCTATAGGTTTCTGCTCGTTAAATCATCCCGTTCTAAAAACTGTTTCTTTTCTCCCTAATGCAATAAGAACTTTGAACACTGTAAGTACACTGTCACTAAAGCCGGGCATACAGTACGCTGGACACTTTTTCAGAAATGTTGTTTAGCACGAACTCCTACTGTACGAGAAAATCTACTGCGATCTCAAGCCAAAGCTCCCGATTTATGTGCTCGCACAGAGAGTATCATATGCAATCTAATGCAAACAATCATCTGTGCCAAGTGCATCCTGTGGAAAGAAAAAAGAAACGGCGCACATGGACCCGCAGGTGGCTAGGAAGACATGGACCTGTTGATTTTTGCAGGGAAAATTGGAGGTAAGCTATGTTTTACTGAATATATTGTACATTGTTAACTATACGTATATATACTGTATATATATATATATATATACAGGATGAACAGAGATGTAAACTGGACGTTTTTCTGACACTGACCCATTTTTTCACAACATTCTTGTGAGCATCTGATGTCTCCCTCGTCCCAGATGGGCACTGGAGAGGAATGTGACGGTAAATCTATGGCGATGGTGTTGGCGTGACCCTTACCTCCCAAGTGGTAGGTTCCTCCCGTGGCGATGGTGAGAGGTGAGGTGGAGCGCACAGCAGACGCATCGTCGCCATCTATTGTTAACATGGCGAAGTTCTCCTTGGCGACCAAACGTATTGCGTGCCATTGACCGTCGTTGAGGCCTGAACCTGGAGGGGGGGGGGCAAAGATAAAAACACCTTCAGAAAACAAACACTGCAAAAGCATCTTTGAGAAAATGCGGAATAAAAACCTTATGTTTTATAAGTGGAAAGCCTTGGTGAGTACAAGGTTTCAGCTGATCGACTTTTTGGAAAAGAAGAATTATGAGACTTTGATTCCTGCAAAAACGGTGGTGCATTTTTAGTGTAGTCTTATAAAAATGCACCACCACACTCTTTCATTCATGAAAGGTCTTCATTGAGGACTGGCTCCTTTTACTAGGTCAAAGTAAACGCTGTAGTTTAAGTACCGTGTCACATTTCTGCTGCAGAAACGTCTCAACTCGGACATTATCATCACTGCTAACACAAACAAAAAGTAGCTTTTTAGCTTCATTTCTGTTTTTATTCTGTGAGCCGGTGACAGAACTCTATCAGCCTTTGGCTTCTTTTTCCATGTTTCACATTTAATTGATTAGAATGATTTCATTTTGAAATGATTTCATTTCTGTCTGCTTCCTCTGTGTGTGTGCACGTCGGTCAAACTGGCTCACAGCAGCCGCTCTGCAGCAGAGGAAGGAAACACTGAAGCACATTATAACACACAGCGATGTCTGTGTTTCCCAAAGATGAAAACATCTTCAGAAAACAAACACTGCAAAAGCATCTTTGAACAAATGCGGAATATAAACCTTATGTTTTATAAGTGGAAAGCCTTGGTGAGTACAAGGTTTTAGCTGATCGACTTTTTGGAAAAGAAGAATTTCCAATGAGACTTTGATTCCTGCAAAAATGATGGTGCATTTTTAGTGTAGTCTTATAAAAATGCACCACCACACTCTTTCATTCATGAACGGGTCTTCATTGAGGACTGGCTCCTTTTACTAGGTCAAAGCAAACGCTGTTATAGGAGAATATAGGAGAATGTCAAAGACCCGACTGGGTTTTAAGGAAAAGATGACTCATCATGGGAGAGAAGTGTGTGGGTGGTGAAACTAGGAAATGGAGTTTCTGTCTGTGATGTGTGGCTATCTCTCTGTTTACCTTCTACATTGTACCACTGTGTCTTATGCCTCCATCTCCGCTGCCTGACGAACGTGGCTTCAGACAGAGTTAAGACTTGCTCAGCAGAGGATCATCTTCCTGCCTCTTCCACATGTTTTCCTCACTTCTGCACATATTCTCAAATTCCCCCCAATTCTTCTTCGCTTCTCTTTTGTTCTCTCTCCCCGTCTCCAAGTCGAGTGCAGCTTCCAGTCTCAGGGCCCCTATGTCACAACTCCATTAACTCTCCGAGAACCCTGTTTGCGTCTGACTACCAGAGTGCATGTGTGTGTGTGTGTGTGTTTTCTATATGTCCATGCAAGCTTTGAAGACTCTGTGCAAGTCTGTAATGTGTTCATATGTCAATGTGGTGTGTGTCTGTGTGTGTGTGTGTGCCTGTGTGTCAGTGCATGTGAGTCTTGTGCTGTCCTTTCCTCTCTCTTCCCTTGTAGCTGTGCTCCATTAAATATGAGTGATGTTTTGGAAAGGGACATTACTACTGGAGCCGAGAGAGAAGCCAGCTCACTCTCATCACGCTCCCCTCCATACATCACCTCTTACTGACACCAATCTCTATTCATCCTTCCCTCCCTGCCTCCCTCTCTGTCCCTGATTCTTTCTTCCGTCGCTCCGTCTTTATTTCCTTTCCTATATTTCTGCACTTTTTTTTTTTTTTTTCTCCACAGTTTTCTTTCAGTCTTTTCACTCCTCTCCTCTTGTGGCCATCTGCTGAATTGTCCGTCTTTTTGAATTCAGCTCCGGCCCCTGCTTCACTGACCGCAATGCATCGATAGTGAGGACAGCGTCGCAAAGTTCAAGGCACGGTCACGTGTCGCAAATCCATTTCTGCAGAGTGCATTTACTCATGGATCAGCATGCAAGTCAATACACATGCACCTTAACTTGCTGCATGTTCCAATGCATTAGACCCACGTGTGTAAGAGATGATGCAAACTAATTATAATAACTACAAGGCACACTTTCACATTGTTTATGTCTTCCCAGAATGCACTTGGAGACAAAGGCTTTCGTGTCAGTAGGGAGTCTACACTAATTAATCTTCATCAGCAGGGTGACTATGTGCATGCATGTGTGTATGAGATCATGACAGTGACCATAGAACTAAAAAGCCAAGATGGCCACCTGCTGAGGGGTGTGACCGCTGTGGCCTTGTTCGGGGCAACGCTGGTTAAATATGCAGAAACACTCACAGCAGTGCAAACAAGAATGTGATTATGCATACAAAGAGTGCCACGAGCCCTGTCAGAAGAATAAAATCGATGAAACATTATACATTGCATGTGTGTTGTACTTGGGTGGTTATGAACTGAGAGAAAACGACAGAAATGAGAGGATGCTTTGTCAGAGTGACAGAAAGAGACCTTGATGTGCTCCTTTACTGGCAATCCCATTTCTGACGGTATATTGGTTTGATGTAATCACTAACAAGCTCTGTGCTCCGTCCCTCTCTATAACCTCTTAAATGTAATGGAAAATAGATACTGTGTAACCTTGTGTCCCCTCATCTGTTTTACATCACCTGCAATAGCTTTGAATGATGAGCTTATCAGTGATAGGAGTGTTATTGAATCTTCCCACTCACTGCTGCACGGACACGGAAAAAAAAAAAAAAAGGCGACGCACAATATGCGGAGCACTCTCTCTCTCTTTCTGTCACACACACCTAACACACACGCTCAAATACCGGCTGCGTAGCACAGATAAATAGAGTTGAGATAATGAAGGCGACTCGTAGAAGGCGGAAGAGAATTGTTCAGATTTGACTAGATAAAACTGTTTTCATGGCTTCTTTTGGAATTCGTCATTCATATGCACGGCCTGACCAGTCGCTTTGCTCTGTTTATGTTTTGAATTAAATAAAAAAAAAAAAAAGAAATGAAGAAAATGCACTTGGGGTTCACTGGCGTCATCTCACATCCTCACTTCGAATACTCATTAGAAAGAAAGGAAAGGCGCCGCACTACGGCGAGAATGTGTGTCCAACTGAAAAATAAGCCATTAAAACAACAGAAAGGTTGAGACCCATTTCACATAATATATAATTAAATGGGGACCGGCAGTAATTCTACCATTTTAACATTTTAGAATAACATTTGACCCAGATATTCTCATGACATTTTGGCACTTCTAACTTGTGCCTCTCTGTAAGGAAAGACACATTTTTAAAACGCACTCAGTAGCGTTCATTATTTATGTCAGCTGTGACCATTCACTGCGTTACATCTGGAGACCTCACAAAGGCTTTTCTGTTAATCCAGATAATACACATGTTTGAGGTAAGTGTGCAGCTACTGACCATCTGCATAAACTACATAAGTGACGGGGAAAAGCACTACTTATGTAATATAAATATATATACAATATAAGTTCCATACTGTAATAAACATAACTGTATGTTAAATGATTCTGTGCGGTTGCTCTATCCTGTGAAGATATTCTTCTGTGTCAGCGTCGGGGGTCATTTCAAGATTTCTTTTTAAGGGAAATGATTCTTGCATAAACAGCTGTGGTCATTGCATCAGCCTACTTTCCTGAATACAGCCTTCTTGTGCCAACTCAGCACGAGATAAATAATGAGAGAGGTCTTTGGCTCACGACCCCTGTGGTCACTGGGAGACACAAAAAGAAAGCAGATTCCATTTTATTTCTTCAAGGTGTTTCTAGATGGGTGAGGTTTTACAATGAGGGGTAATGTCTGTCTGGGAGAGAGCGGAGACGCTGACCAAGGTTTACACATGAGTGGTCAGACTAAGACGGATATCTGGGATGAGCTGAGAGCTCCGAGAGACATGGTGGTGGAGCAAAAAGGTGGAACTGAGGAATACCAAGGCTGAACTGCAAACCCACAGAGACAAAGTGGCTGGTCTAGAGAAAGTGCACAGAGGAAATATACCAACAACATCCTTGATGTTTAGGCTGGTGATGCAATGAAACAATAATGTGCTAATGAATGTTTCGCTTAATCAGTCAATAAAATGTCAGAAAATGGTGAAGAAAGTTGCAACAATTCACATTTGAGAAGCTAGAACCGATGATTTTTTTTGGAATTTCTGCTTCAAGAAATACTTTAACTGCTGCAGATTAATGGAAATGGAGGATTTGAATCCTCTTTTTTCCCCCACAAATTCAGACTGCATGTAAGAAAAAAGTGGAGGAGGCTGAGAGACTGATTTCTGATATGCAATTATCAAAATCACAGACTTGGTAATACTAAAAAATCTTTGAGAAATGATTGGCTTTCGTCCTTCAAGTACAAGCAGCAGAACCAGCAGCCCTGGTTTCCAGAGTAACAACCCAGGAGAAGGAGGTGCAGCAGCAGAAGCAGGAGGTGACAGGAGGTGACAGGAGGTGACAGCTCTCAGGGGAGAGCTGGATATCTCTCACACTGAACTACAGCTCAGGAACAAACTGGTGAAGGACAGAAGAGACTGAAGGAACAATTGCAGGTAGAGACAACTACTTTAAAACAATTAAAGTCTAAATATAGAACTGACTGAAACCAAACATGTGTTTGTATCCTATGTTATTGCTTTCTTTAAAAAGAAAAAAAGAAAGACAGAAAAGAAGGTAAATATTTAACATTATTAGTTAAATGTGATTGATAAAGCTTATAGTTAGGGCTGGCTCAGGATTGCCCTGGACCTGCCCCTCGTTACGCTGCTATAGGCTTAGACTGTCGGGGGACTCACTCCTCTCCTCCTCTCCCTCTCTTTCTCTCCTCCTCTCCCTCTCTATTGATATGCATTCATGTCCCTTAAATGCATGTTACTAATTCACCATCTGGGGCTTCATCCCCGGAGTTTCTGTGTCCCTCATCTGGCAGGTTGCCACTATTAAAGATTACTTCTGGATCATGAATCGTGGCTGCACCTGTTGCTCTGGTCCCGCCTGACACCAGGAAGCCTTGACATCCCCCTGGATCCATCTTTTTTATATACCATCGTATCATGTTTTCTGTCGCATAGATTGTCCATGCTGTATTTTTAACTATGTTGTTTGTTCTGTACACACGTACTACACACTGTACTCACCTAATGCACGTCTGTTCGTCCAGGGAGAGGGATCCCTCCTCAGTTGCTCTCCCTGAGGTTTCTTCCATATTTCCCCCACTAATTGTGTTGTATCTTTTAGGGAGTTTCTCTTGTGATGTGAGGGTCTAAGGACAGAGGGGGTCGTACTTTGTACAGGCTGTAAAGCCCACTGAGACAAATGTATAATTTGTGATATTGGGCTATATAAATAAACTTGATTTGATTTGAAATGTTTCCAGACCTTTCGATACTGAAACTCCACTCATATACAGAAGAGTCTTCCCAAATATCGGCGGGTTTACAACCCAACTACAGGTGTGCAAGCAAGCATCTTAATATTGCTTAACACACACACAGCTGACCTTTCTGATTCTGCTGCAGGTATCTTCACAGCACCCGTCACAGGAGTCCACTATCTCAGATTCACGGAGAGTCAATTTATACCATAATAGTCAGAGAATTTTGCATAATTCTGAGGGAGCTCACTATCATACTTATATTGCAAACGCATTGATTCTACAGCTGGAACAGGGAAGTGTGGTCTCTGTGCGTCTTTATGATGATTCTTACACCACGAACACCTTCAGCGGTTTCCTGCTGTTCCCTCTGTGACATTCAGATACAATCCCAACTTTCACTAAGGCCTTGAAGATTTCTGCACTTTCCATTTTGTCCATTACACTATACTTCATTCTTACTTTGCCAATATTGTCTTTGGTTACCTCAATCTGCTCGAGCCATTTATAGACAAAGAAGAAAGAAGTTGACTCATGTATGACACAGTCACTGATACATAAACTAATGTGCAGGATCACCATCAAGCTGCACTCTTTTTAATTGGCTCCTGTCACGAAAGGAACAATAGTAAAGTTTTGTTTCTCCATTTATGCAGCAGTGAAACAGCAGGCGGGAAGGCAGAAGAGAAACAAAGTCTACAGCTGTAAAGATTAACAATGAGCATTATGATGTGCAAATGTCCCAGAATTACAAAAACTCCAATGGACAAGCTTACTTGGAGTGCAGAGTCTTAGGAGTATTTCTAAACAACCCTCCTCTGAGTAACCTCATTACTTTAGGTGCTTTTAAATGTGCAATATTTAGAAATTAAATCTTAAAATGAAGCATTAGCGTGCGTGTAAATGTCTCACACTATCCACAATTGGGCCACTGCGACTGACATTTATGTGTCACATTTGTGAGTGATACCCATTGAATTCCCACAAATAGAAACATAAATGATGTACTTCCATTTGAAATAAAGAAAGAAAACAAGAGAAATTTAGCATTTAACAACCACCACTCGGAACAGTTTTCCTCGCAAGCTGTGAGCCAGTCAATACTGTACACAGGACAATTAACTTGAACTACCCACTGGTGTATTCAAGACAGAATAGAATACAAAGTGTTTGTATGATTAATAATGCAAAAAGCTTTGGAATCCACAATAACATAATCACAACATCCACTTATTGTTTGTCTTCTAAATGTGCTTGTGAGACTTGAGAGCCCCAGATAATCCATCAGCACATGAAACCTTCGAGTCTCTCACATGTGGCTCACTTGTGTGCCACGCATAAGAATGTCACAAAGTATTTACACGCTTTACCCAGTAACACTGCTTTTTTTTTTGTCCACTTCAGTCATAGGAGGATTTATGGAAATATTCCACCGAATCATCTTTTTAAACTGATAGCATGGTTCAAAACATTTGTATCCCCGTGCAACACGAGGATAATATATTAAGATGCTCTCTACTAAAAAGCGCCTCTTGTAATATACTGTAACAGGTACAGTAATTGTTGGTAAAAGGTCAAGTTTAGCGGTATTAATTCAACAGAACCAGTGTAGAATTCAAAATTAGAGATTAAACTGTAGCGCGAGATAAAACCATGTGTTTGTTTTACCATTTAAAACGTCATATTATATGTTATATTATCTATGCATTAAAGATGGAAGTATTATTAACCAATTAAAGTCAACAACCTGAATTAATTAAACATTTAGGCAAATCAGTTGGGTGTGTGCAAGTGTGTGTGTGTGAGAAACGTACCTGTGTCCACACACACACAATACATGTGCACACGCTATTGACACGTGGTGCAGATTGCACTTGCTACCATGGTAACAGCTGATATGACTTCGACAGGTGATACACTTCTCACCGTGAAGTCCGAAGTGTAGCAGCGCAGTGAGAATCTGAAGCCTGATAGTTCATCACAGCAGCTGAGGAAAACCAGCCACTGTAGATAAACTGGTTAAACCCCCGTTTGATTGATACACCAACAGCAGCAGCTGGGCCTCCACCAGTCTACAGGTAGACCTACTGGAGCATCGCACGTTTTCCATTACTCTAACTGTTACTTCCACTGTTGCCGTTGTGGCAGACTGAGAAGAAAATGTCAAAAGAAAGTCTAATAAAGCATTAAGGGAAGACCAGCACCATCATCCCTGACATCTGGGCTGAGCCGAAGGAGTGGAGAAACATGTTAATAGAATGAGGGTGGAGCTGACTGTCACCAAGGCTCAGCTTCAATGCCAGAGAGACAAAGTGTCTGAGGTGCAGAGGGAGAACACTGGTGAAACAAAGTGTTACACTTAATGACAAAGCGGGCGTTACGCAGTGTTTTCTTCCATTTAAAAGGCGTCATAGTGAGCGGATGTGCCTTGCATTTAACATGCTTCTCTGCATGACTCACACACTGACTGTCGTGGTTGAGGTGGCTGGATACAGCTCGGTCCGACTTTTGCATCAAGCTGTGCACTAACTCGGTTTACCTGAGGTAAAAAAAACGCCTTCCGTCAAATAAAGAACAGGAACAGAAAACAACTGTATTTCAGGAAGTTTAACAGCTTCTGGAGCAAGACGTGGGGAAAGAAAGCATTTTTATCACTAATATTAGCATCACAACTGTTTCTTTCTTTCTTCTGAGATAGAGGGAGAGAGGAGCTTTTAAAAGCTCTTTTATAAAAATGAAGTCAAATTGAGTTTATTCTTCTAATTCTAAAGAATGAACTGCACAGACGCTTGCAGAGATGCACTTAGTGGGGTTGACAAAATCTGAATATTAACAGTATGTGGTAGTAAGTTTATGTGTAAATGCAAGTTTAATATGTATGCTTTTACTTTTTGCAAATTGCCAAATAAATCATTATTACTGTAGCTTCTTAAATATCTGCAATTATATATCTTTAGTCACTGAAAATTGTAAAGCAAAGATTTTTTTTTTTTTCTTATCTTTTACGCTATATTAACCAAAGGAAGTGAGAACATCAGAAAATATTAAATATATGAAACTGTAACGTGGCCTCAGTTAAAGACGAGTCCCCCTGATCAAATGGGAAATAGCAGTGGGAGTTATTATAGTAGATATGAAGTGCCCAGGTGAATACTAATCACATTCTCAGAGGTAGAAAACTGATTACATAGATATCAGAAAGTAATAGGCGACAATTATCATCTTATCACAATGCACGTGGGAAAGAAACACTATTTATGGCTGCTCCTCAATGCGTTTGTTTTTCGTCTCATCGCCCCAGGAGCATTCTGGGAATATCGCATAGTGCAACAAATCCCTGTGATAGTGTCCAGCGTGCAACATTAATACTTTCTGCTTCCTTTCTACTCCCATCCTCTCTCGTCCTCATTCTCTCTTTCTCCTCTCCTCCCCACATCGTTTTTCTCCTCTCCGACTGTTTCATATCGATCCTGTATGTATAGTATAAATTAATTTTTGCCTGCTATAAATTTATGGGGCCCTCTGGCATTTATGAATTCGTCCTCCGCCATCTCCTAAATATTCGGTGCTCCAAGGTACTTTGAAGAGCTTTAAACGTCTTCACGGATGGCAATATGCCAATCACACAAAGCCGGAGAATACAACATATTAAGCCTCGCCGACACACGCAAACAGAAACACACACACACACACACACACACACACACACGCACACACACTCCAGGGGAATGAAACAATATAACATTATAATCTGGGGCGGCTGTAGTATGTTTTTCCCCACAAATCTGTGCCTCGGGTCTATTGTTGTAATTACTCAGGCTTCCTATTCTGACTGTGCAAGTAACCTTGTGTGTGAGACTGATAGTGATTCTGCATCTCAAAAGAACTGATGTTATTACTTCTAGCTACGTTGATGGGTGTGAACGCACGCATGAAAGAACACTCACACAGTTTTAACATGGTAAAGATATTCTGCTTTAGAGGTGGCTGAATCAAATAGTTTCTGCTGCCTGTGGCTTTGTCTTATTTTGCAATGAGCCTTGCCTCTCACCCAGAATCATTTTCTGGGATGACACATTTCCCTGGTGGTATCAAATAGGCCGCTTTACAGAAATAATAGAGACAAGAATTAATGCAAAACGTACAAAAACAGATGAAGGAGTTAATCTTGCATAGCATATACATCTTTTATAAAACTGTTTAGAGGGGAAAGACATAATACATACAAAAGCAGATTTGATAATAACATGCAAGTGATGCAGTGCAAGAGATGTATAAAAGTATTGAAAGGAAATTAATTAAAAAAGCACAATCCCACTCAGAAAAACTGCATTTAGCCAGGAAGTCTATTCATAGCATGTGAATGAAGTTCAGTACCACAATCAATTACACAGTCTCCATAATAGTATTAATTTAACTGTAATGTGAATAAATTGCTTATTGAGAACCAACAATGTCAACATTGATGCTATTTTTATCCACCTTCAACATGTACTCATACTGTATCCTATTTGTATTTTATTGTATTTGATTTAACTGTCTTGTAAATGCTTTTTTTTTTGTTTTTTTAACTATTGTACATATTGTATTATTTCTTAATATTCTAGGATGCCTAACAAAGGGACGGCCGATGAAAACTAGCCTTTCAGCAAACTCCGAAACATTTAACTTTGTTCGGATGTTGATTAATGTACATTATATATAAGATATTTGCAGGTTATAAAGATATGAGTGTTCAGGCATGAGCCTCAGCAGCAGACGTTAAAGCTGCTGGTTTGAATATATATTTCATTATGTCTGGTCACCTCATTGGTCCCAGTGTGGGTAGTTACATGAGTTACAATGAGTATTGTAAAACAATAAAGAATAACTGATGACAAGAAGAATATTATCTTGTTACTTTTAGCTGTCTAATAGCAAACAAGGACTTTCATGTTTTCTTGAAGCTATACTAACATATGGAAATGTTTATCAAGATTAAGTCTCACTACTGACAGGAGCACAGAAAACATATTTCTAGACTTTGGTACACTAGAACCTGTAAGGAAATTAGATTTCTCTCTGTCTGCAAACGCACTGGAGACAGTGGAATATTGTTTCCATGGAAACAATCCCGGTGCCAAATAATTTGATATTTAATCAAGAGGATGATCAGAGGATAGCATCTTCAAAACACACGCGAAACCACAGCAACACTCACCAGCTATCAGGTACGTAAGGAGCGCTTTTCACCGGCTTCGGTTTATTGGATCATTTCACGGTATTTATGTGGAAAACAGGGGTTTGATTTGTTTTTGGGCACATAAAAACAAGCTTTGGTGCTGCTGTACGGCCATCAAGGCAACACTTTCCAGCCCCACTCTAAACCGAGCTGTTTTATAACTTCGACACATGAGCGATGAGCGTAAAAGAGAAGAGAAGACAGTTAATGAGTAAGTAAAAGCAAAGTGATGGGAAAATTAGATCAGAGTCCCTGCAGGAATCACAATTAAGCATTCTCTATTAACGCACACACGCACACACATAGTTCAGGAGACACCCACAGTTTAATCTAGTCCTCTCAAAGGCCTCATCTTCCCCCCGTCTCTCAGAGAGAAGAGCAAACGAAGAGCTTCCACGGGTCACAAACAGTCGTCTCTCTCACACACACACACACACACACACACGCATGAAAGACCATGCATCACACACACATCACACACGTAGAGTCACACACACATTTTGAATGGTTTGTGTGTGTTGCGAGTAGCAGGTGAGATCTACTGTGCCTGTCGCTCTGTCTCCAATCAGAGAGAAAAATTAACTTTAATGACCTGGGACCCACCATGGACAGAATGAGGTTATGAAGAGATATTCAAGTGATTTTTATGCCATCAGAGACATGAAGCTTTTATTCACCACCTCCCATCCTTCCCCCCCCCCCCCCCCCCCTCCCCTCCCTCCCTTTTTCATACTGCACCTGGTGATTCACTTGGGTTTTGCAGAAAACCCATCGGAAATTACAAGCTGGTAGTGTGAAGGTAATTCATATCATTCATATAAAAAAAAAAAAGGAAAAAAAGATGAATTATCCCTTTGGTCCAGACCTAAATATCCCCTTTCATATACACATGAAATAGCAAACAAAAAGTAGCTCCAGAGCAAACACATCTATGGGCCTGGATATATTCGACTTGATAATGTGTTTGCACACAATTGTCAATAATTACCGACACACCCAGAGCAGAAGCAGAGTGACGTGAGCATCCTGTCGGAGTCTTATTACTCACCACCTGTGTGAAAAGCCCAACGTTCATTTGCATTTTTGCCTCGGTTTGATCCGCCACACTCCTGAGGAAAACAACTATCTGGGTCTCAGTGGCTTGTTAGATGTTTGTCTCTAAATTAGGCTCTCAGTAACTCAATCGCTCCGCTATTTTGTAGCAAACGGCGAATCAAAAACGAAATGAAAGCTGCAAACTGGGGAGTTCATTCTCAGCGGAAACAATAGTGCTCGCAACTCCTTCACTTTAAAACGAGTCATTTCATTCAATATTAACATAAGAGAAATGAAATAATGTTTAATAAGGCTAGCAAACAGATACCGATGCTCAAAATGAAAAAAGATACAAATAATATATATATATATATATATGGTCATTCGTGTATCCACCTTTAGATAATAAGATAATAACACATGGCTCACCTGTTTTCACATCTCACTCATACGATGCTTAATGTCAGGTGGTGCATGTGATGTGCGAGTTCAACCTATCGGGGTTTTTTTCCTTAAGGTCTTTCTCTGAAGACATCACGGAGAACAGATCGGAAAAAACTATCCAGCGACTGATACATTATTGACACATTATTGACGCAAAGTGTGCCTCCTGGTGAGGCCTCCGGGGGGGGTTGGATCCGCAGCGTGCGAACAAAAAAAAAAGAAAAGACTTCACGCATTAGCACGGGAAGAGCTGTATGGGCTGCGGATCAGCGGCGTAAGTGTGTATGGTTTTATCTTGAAGCAGATGCCTGATTATATGTGAATAAGCTGTCGCTAAATAGCTTCATAAGCAATTTATCCCCACTGGGAAAAGAAACTGGATTTTGTAGTCTCTGTAAGATCCTCTCTTTTCTCTCTCTCACTCTCTCCTTAGTGTGTGCACATCTGCCAGTGTCTATTTGCATTAAGAAGGCCTAAGCATTTCATTACAAGTCTACTGTGCTCCCACTGTGTCATTGAAGCCAGTGTGGCTTTCTTTCTGAGAGATACTAATAACAGAATCAAAGGAGGGAGCGTGTGTTTGTGTGCAAGTCTGTGTTTGTGCGTCTGTATATTCTAGTAATACTGATGTAATCGCAGGCTCAAGCCCAATTAGCCTAGAGGGTAACTCTGTAATAATCCCTACCCCTGGGTATAATGGCCTATTAAAGCAGCAGTGGACAGAATAAATGAGTATGTTTAAGGAAAGAGAGCGAGAGACAGACAGAGAGAGAGAGAGAGAGAGAGAACTACGGGTAAGGAAGGAAAGTGGTAGTAAAAGGGGGACAGAAGAAAAAACAAAAATGTTCATTTCTCGACGGTTCTTGTGTTCAATTCGTTAGCGTTTCTGCAGTCAAATCAGTCCCGCTTCGTGTCGCGGTGCGCCCCCTTCCCGACGTCGTAGATAGTCGGGAAGACCTTCGCCATTCGACTCCTAATGGCCTGAAACGTGCTCCTAACGACTGTCTACGGGGTGAATGTTTCACTGCCTTACTGGGAAAATTACTCGCCATCAACCACAGAAAAAACATCAGTCAAATCAGCCCTAATTCGTGTTGTGGTACGGGGGGTGGGTGGGGGGTACATATTGCTTTCACATGTTTGAGCATGCCTAAAATTAGCAGTTGTCATAAACATTTTAAGTAAGTACTTTGTTGACTGTCACTCATGCCAGAGGAAGCAAAACATGTTTATATATATACACATATATTTGTCTGACTTAAGTGTCAAATTGGTTATATTCAGGCAGAGTAATGAGTAAAATAGAGAGTCAAATTAAGTCCAACCAAGCCTAAACGGTGTGCATGAATTATCAGTGAAAAGCTGAAATTGTTCACATCGAATCGGCTTCTCGCTTAAATTGTGCGGTTGGTGTTTACGTGGGTTCATCTGTGGAGAAGCTCACCTGAGGATAAGTCCGCCCGGTGGTTTCTGGTCGCCTTCGTCACATTGACATGAACTGCAACCTTGCTGTCCTCGAGGGAGATCTCCAGCGTGCCGTCATCAAGATTACTGAAGAAGAGGAGCCCGTCGGGGTTCCACGTACGGAACTGGAAGCTGACAGATAGTGTGTCGTGATTGGCCCGACCGGGCAGCTGCAGGAAGCTGGTGGCATTAAAAAAGACCGGGAAGGTGTGGGTCTCCACACAGGAGAAGGACAGGTTACGCTGTCAAGACACAGATTCAGAGAGAGAGACACCAACAAAGAGAGATAATAGGAAGTTATTAATTGGTCCTCAGAGAGAAAAGTCACAAAGAAAGCTCACTCCTTGACTGTCGGCTCGTATGTGACGTCGTTTGGACGTGTTCAATGCAGCAACACTTCAGGAAAACATGGATTTGTTCACTGCGCCTTCGTTGCTTTGAATCTATCCTCCGCACATTAACTTTCCGATGTTCCCGACTGAAGCTAGATTCTGATCTTGCTGTTGCTTGTACGCATCACAAAAGCGTCACTTTTTGTCTCAGCATGTGTTTGGAACCAGGGTTGAACAGTGACCTCGGTGATGTTTGTGTGCTGGAGGAAAACAAACACTATTGTGGATTTTAGGCACTAATCACCATTGAGCTTCTCCAACCTTTTGCTCTTAATCAAATCATTAGCAAACGCACAATATTGAGCTGCCTCACCAACTAAAGATGATCCCTGATTGCCTCAGCCTGTTTGTGTGTGTATTTCTGAAATGTGAGAGCAGATCTGCTTTGATTAGAAATGAATGGCTGTGTGAGTCATCAGAAAGAATTAGAGGTGCAGCTTTAACGAACTTGATTAGCGTCTCCATTTGTTAAATCAGTTTGCTGGAGATCCAATAAGATACATTGGCTCTCCGCTGTTAAGGAGGAGCAGGATAAGTAGAGAGAAGCGCGCTCTGAGACTTTAAAATCTATCCGAGCTCGTTGTTTACCTCATTTTAAGGAAGGCAAAACGCATACGGGGCGAATTCAGAAGAGGATTTGCGCGGCATTTGCGGTCGCAAAAACCTGCACAAATAAGGCAAAAAGAAACGGTGTAATTCTCAAAGCACTGGCAAAGGGTGAAATGCAAACCTAACGTCACCCTGCTGCTGTGCTATCTGCACATATTTAAATGAGGTAAAATGCCGAAATTTGGCGCAAAATTGTCCATTTTCTATGCAAATGAGGCGCAACGCAAATGTGGTCCAATTCACAAAGATCCGCGCTAATAGCCACAGTTACAGTGAAATTATTAGCATGTTGGCGGTAACTGCAGTCCATTAATGACGGGGTCACGACCAGACTTATCATGGAAAGTTAAATCTCACATACGGTTTTGAGGAATGCTCTGCACCTGGTCGTCAGGACCTGGAGGTAGCGGTCTGAAAAGGTCGTTTAAATGTTTCTCTCTGCCATTGCTCTGCTGACTGAGTTCTTGGCGCAAAGGCAACATTAATACTTTGCTACATGCACAAAACTTCATGGCCATGTTTGCGCTGTAACATCATAAGCACGATATCTTCTGTGGATTCTTTGTGAATTAGCCTGTTAATGTGCTGCAGTTACACCAGTAATCATCCGGAGTGCCGTGCATGCATTTGTTGAGGACAAGAAAGGCATTTAATAGGTTTCTTAGTCTGTTTACGACCTGTCGGAAACAAACGGTTCCACAGTCGAGCACCGTCTTTGTAAGTTGCCCTGAATTGGCAGCCATGATATCAAGAGGCAGCACAAAGACAGGAGGCAAACACATGGAGGGGCCACTGAAGGGTCAGTTGTATCTGATTAATTATGAATCTGTTAAACTATTTTGGTACGGTGAATAATTTGCCCCCTCATTCAGGTCAGATACAGACCTATTGTGACAATAATGAGCATGTTCAGTATTCAGCTGCCTTCATAAACATGTGATTTCAAGCTCTTAAAATTTACATGTTTTCAACAGTGTTGCGTTGTGATTCTATATATATGTATATATGTATATGAAAAGTGTCTGTGTGTGCTCGTGCATATTTTTCTTACAAAGCTGGAGGTGTCTAGTTTCTTTCGGCGGGCCAGGTCTGTAATGTTGTCTCCATTGTAGTTGATGCTCTCCATGCAGCCTTTAAAGTTCTTCCTCCCGCCTCCCACTGGCTTCCCACTGTATGGCATCCCACCAAAACTCAACTAGAGAAGAAGAGAGGGCAAAAAGAGATGGACAGTGGAAAAAAATACAGATTAGGATTTCCTACAATTGATTGGCTTCTCCCTACATACATGTAGTTCCACCTTCGCTTTGCATTTAGAGAATTCGACCAGCGCTTATCTGCCGTCGAACAGTCTCGCTTAGAAAGGTTCTTAACTGAGTGATAGAAGAGAAGAAGAGCAGCTAAAGAAAAGTGCTTTAATGCCTCTTTTCTTTATGTCCTCCTTTACTATGGGGTGTACTGGGACCATCCTTTACCAAAGGAACGGAGATAAAACGGTTTAATTGTGCCACTCTTTAATTGCACACTATGGATGCATTGGAAACATCCTTCTTAGAGATACTATTTCGGACAGGAATCCTTGAATTGTACAGCATTAAGTCTGCCACTATACTCTTTTTCTACGTGTTTTAAATAAAGTTGCTTTTTAAAAAAACCCTCCATCCGCTGTAATTGAAGTGGGATTCTCTGAGTACCGAGGTTGTCTATTCCTAATGTCCTAATGAATTCTGCTTCACATCTTTCCCTGACCTCATAACTTTTTCAATCACGTTGAAGGAAAAGATGTTCAGAAAAGACATTGAAGGTCATTTTCTTAACGATTTGACGGCAGCCACACTCACTCCTCTGATGTTATGTATAGGACAATTAGTGTCAACCACACATTAAATCCCAAGGTATTTGGTCTGCTTTACAAGGACAAAATCGACAAACCTCATATCAATATTATTATTTTTTTTACCAAAACACCTTGATATCAGCATATATACATTATATATATTTATAGGAGCGATGGGAGGAAGCATTAAAGGAAGGAGACAGTGGTTTGTGAGGAACAGATGTGATGAGAGGAGAACTGATGCGAGGAAATGGAGGCTAATAAACAGGCATCTGGTGGGAAGCACTGAAGGACACGGAGCTGATGAAAATGTAAACTGCGTTTCATATATTTGTGTACATGTGTTGTTGTTTTTTGCTTTCTTTCAGACATAGCCCTGAGCGAAGACAAGATGATGGAGGGTGGCGTGCAATTACGATATGTGTCCATCTATCTGCGTGCGCGTGTGTGTGTGTGTGTGTTTGTCCGTGTCTGTAGTGACGTTCCAGTAGTCTTCGTAATTACTGCCAAGGGTAGGCACAAATGCACCCGAATATTTATTCTAAAGGCTTAAATAGGAGCATAAAACGTACCGACGCGCACACACACACACAAAGACACACACGCGCACACACACACGAGATGGAGTGTGTGGAGTAGACGGAGTACAGTGGCACACTTTGAGTAAAAGCTGGTAACAATTTAGCTGCTTGTAGAGAGACTCAGTCAGGTGGTAGTAACACTGCCAGGATCCATTCAGGGTTCACCACAGGCACACACACACACACACACACACACACACACACACACACACAGGTTCATCCTGTTGTATAGATTTCCCTGAAGATCCCTTAATTCAACAGCTTCAGTTTAATTGGACTGTGGTTTGTCTCGCCCTATTTGTCAGAATCCTACTTGACACCGGAACAGATCAGCTATATCAGCAATACCTGCTAGAGGTCACGCACAAACATATTAATGCACACACACACACATGCAATCAGCCATACGTGTTCGCCGTACACAGCGGCGCACACTCACATTACACACAAGTGCATTTAATACCCATTATGCATTCCAAAATCAATTTCCTGTTTTAAGTATTATTAGCTGAAGTCTTTGCATTTCATTACTGAAGGACAGTAATTATGTGAGTTTTATGGATTAGCATTATAGCACAGAATAAAACCAATATCCTGTGTGGTGTCAATGCACTGTACAGACGTGGAGGCCGAGAAACCATCGGGGAGGAGTCGATGTTTAAAAAGCAGCTGTAATGTGTGAATGTGAAGCAGCACAAAGACTATTAGTAAGTAAAGATAATATATCGGCAGCGGTCAAATAGTCAAAAAATATATGTTTTATGTATTTTCCGAGACACTTTTCCTTCACCTCGATAGAAAACGTCACGAGGTCAAGGAGAGATCAAACTGCACCTACACTAGGCTGAGAATGTTGTTTTTGTTTTTAAAGCAACTTTATTTAAAACACATAGAAAATGAGTGCAGTGACAAACTCATAAATGATCATCATGCACCCTGTGCTAAAGGATATAAGGAAGGAAACATTGAAGCACCTTTCCTTAGCATTTAGAGAAGTCGACCAGCTCTCATCATGGCCGCCACTTAGATACTTTCAGGTCATTTCACTCAGTTAGGAACCTTCCTAAGCAAAAAAGACTATTCGATCGGAGCCATTGTCTCCTACGGGTCTTTGTCACGGACACGCTTCAGTAATTCCTCCCTTATGTTTCCGACTTCCCTTGAGTCTTCTGTGCTCCCCTGTCTCTCTCTCTTGAGTGTGTGTGTGTGTGTGTGTGTGTGTGCATATCAACCCTGGCTCTCCTCCTTCTCTGTGCCAGATCGTCATGTCAGTGACTGTGGTAGTCACTTGTTTCAGGCCTCGTTGGTCTGAGAACTGCCAGACATTAAGTGCTCTCCTCCACCTGTGCCTCAGGATCATCTGCCTTCCTGTCTGCCTGCAACCCCGTGCAGCCTCAGCCTGCCCACGCCGTCCAGCCTGCTCCGCCATCCACCATTGCCCCTCCGCCTCAGCCACCATTCCCGGTTGAGCTGCAATAAACCTCCTTAAACTTCCCCTGCCTCTGTGTCAGTGTCTGCGTGTGGGTCCACCCTTGTGATATCGCAGCAGTTTGAAATGCTCAGACAGGCTGTTCAGACTCCCTGCACTTTTGGAGGGTTCAGATTGTACCTGAGATCCGCTCACCTTAGCAGATATATCATTTTGTGCGGGAATATCAGTACTGCCCAAGGCTCCTAAACAAGAATTCTCACCTCCATCATTACGTTCCAAAATACACAACACCTCAAACATTAATGAAAGGAAGCCCGCAAGCTAGTTCAGGCAGAAAACTCAAGCGCATCGCTGCACTCCACTTGGCAATTTCCTCTCTTTGCAACACTGTGCTGCCGTCACCGCTCTGCTCAGTCTTTGCCGCCCTGCTCTCACGTTCTGCTGCTGCTGCTGCTGTTCACAAGCTCCACTTCCACCCCAGCATCCACTTGTGGGCTCTGAGCGTAATTTAACCTCGAGGGGAAGTTGGTACAGTCGAGTTTCCTTGTGGGAAGTCGTGAGGTTAGAGTCTCAAAGCCAAATATTCAACATTCACAGAATAATCACGCCAAGAATGATGAGGCAGCTATTTTATATTAGTGCTATATAAAATGGCATACGCTGCAGGTTATAGTTGTAGTTATATAGCTATAGTTAATATAGACTAATTAATGCAAATTTGATAAGGGTCATTTATCTTTGTACTCAGCTCCATGTGTGTAATATATGTTTTAAATGTACTTTTCCAACTATTTATTAGTTAACTCTAAAACAAAACAATAAAATACCTTTAATACATCAAATAAAACTCCCACTGTTGCTGTACAAGGCCATGCGAGCACACGCCGCTCAAATGCACACGTTCAACAACCACTCAACTTAAAGCGGACAGCGCTCACACCTGACCTGTGACCCTCCGCACACACACACCACTCATACACTGCTACATCCCTGTCCACTCTTTTGTCCCGGTAATGCACACATCCACTGCTGAGAGAAGCTCCAGCGCCGCGCCAGCCCTCCTTCCTTGGCACAAGCGGGTTTGTTCGGTGCCAGGTAATTACCAAATAGACTACCGCTGAGGACAATTGCAAAAGGACTGAGTTTGTGCTACTGCTGGCTTTGCCCTGAACGTTGTGACGCCCTGCTAAACTAGCATAATACTCAACAGACGACGCGCTGTTATAACTAACAACTATGGTAGGTTGGGAAGTTAAACTAAAACAAATATATGTGTTCATTATGCAGTAGCCAGTCCCGGGTACAGTCAGGCAGCTGCTGTGGACACAAACCTACAAGCATCATTCAGGCGAAGCTGAGGGAGCTGAACAAATCAGCTGACATTTACCTATTTACTTCTTCCACAGTCTGCCAGTTCTTTTTTCATAACCATCAATGCACAGATGTTTAATCGTTCGACTCCGAAAGGTGTGATGATGTCAAGCTGATATGTCTTATACAGAAATAGATTTAGTGCATGTTTAAGGAGCATGCATGCTTTGTACAGCTGTAGCCTACACATGTAACAGTTCCATGAACAGTTGTGTGCTATTTGGCTTTTGTGACGGATTAGTTCCTGCATGTATTTCAAAGAGGAGAGTAAAATTCTCTGTATTCTTCACATTCAGCTTACTTTGCTCCTCACCTCATAGTCCAAATCCAAGTGGTCAAACTCTCCATTGGTCCTGAAGTGCTGAGTGTGTCTGTCCAGAGTGAAGTTGACGTTGCGGCGGTAGCGTTCGATCACCACTGAGTGCCAGTGATTGTCATCCAAGAGGCTGCCGGTGGTCACAGAGGTGTGACCCAGGATAGAGCCGTACTGATTACTGCCTGTAATTAACATGTAATAATAATAAAGTTACAACAACACAGACACTGGACAAAGTATCTGAAGCAGCAGGTTTTATCAAGCCAACAATGAATGAATATATGTCAGGTAAAAAAATCTAACTGTAAATGTAAATTTATATTCTGCAGTCTCACACAACTATTAAATATATAGAAGTTCGTATGTTTATTCAAATGTACAGCACAGCACAAACCAATTATGCTATGTGTGCATTTGTTTTGCAAAGTAAGTCATCCTCACGCACATTAGAATACAATTAATGTTCTGTTTCCTGCCAATGAGAGCACACCTGACATTTCTTTAGCAGTCAACAGTGGGAATGCAACTCTGCAGTTGTTGCTTCTGTGCGGCAGTAAGGCATAAAGGTTACACCTGTCAGCAACACAGCTGGTGGACAGTGAGTGATGTGCACACACACTTATGGATCGCTGGGGCTGTTGTTTACAGGGTAAAGGGTAAAAAGCTGTGCCTGGATAATGCTATCGAAACAGGAAGGGCATTTATTTAGATTACACAAGTTTAGCATTATTGGCAAGCCTATGATGAGGATTTCCGTCAAATTGCTTGCAATTTGCTCCTATTAAATCCAGGGATCAGAACTTAGACGTATCAAAAGTGCTTCTTTTTTCTTTTTAAAAGTCTGAGTATCATCAGAGGGTAAAACATGTCTAAAATCGATTGACATCAAGTCAGCTACATCAAAAATATAAAGCATGAAGAGCATGAAGAGAACATGTTCTTTGCATTTCTTTGTCAGACGATGATGTGCCGCTGACCCAGGTTTATCTGCAGCAGCAGCTTGGCCATGCGGAGCTCCAGGGTTATGTAGTCTCCCTGTTGGCCCTCCCCATGGAGAATCACACCCTCGCTCTCTGACGTCTTGAACCTCAGTGCGATCACGTCCTTGATGATCTTCATCTTCTTCACCTGCACAGACGTGAACACACACCACGAACCCCACATGGTTGTTAAGATTTTTGGGAGCTAACTTCCATGTACTAGAATAGCAATAAATCAAAAACAAAAAAAGAATATCAAGGTTGTTTATCCTGTACCTTAAAACGATATGAGATTACACCCTGTCCATCAAAGTTGATCACGCCCGCCCCTAAA
>CALSCE010009814.1:2620483-2663773 GCA_943593645.1 Bovichtus variegatus
ACACACACACAATGAAATTAAATACATCAAAGCCACAAGCCTGCAGTCAAACAAGCAGCTTCGGGACTCAGAGCAAGAGTATTTGTTCCACTCACCACATCCTGCCCTGAAGGTGCACACTCACAAAACATACAAAATAATTATGAGTCTACATATCTAATATGCCCGCCATAAGACAATCTGACTGCAGGGGATTTGAAGAGGAAATTGCATATTGTATTCATCTCCAAGTGGATGTAAGAAACTCCCTTATCACATCATCTCAAATTAGGCTGATTTCTGGGTCCCGAAAGAGTCTCAGGGGCTGGTGACGGATGAGGTGCACAGTTCCTCGTCATGTTAGCGCTGCGCTCTACACATTCAGTGCAATCTCTGCACAGCAACATACTGTATTGTTCGAGACAGAAGATCAGACGTACAAATGTTTCTTTTCTTTTTTTTTCTTGCTTTTGCGTAAAATCACATCCAAACATTTCCTTACATGCAAAAGAACAACATTTAACTTTAAGAATCCCTGCTGTGTCTGCAGCAACAGCATGACAGCGACAGTGAAGTGGTATGTTATATTTGGCAGTTTGCCAGTTCTCAAAAAAATGTAAAAGCCGTGGGACCCTAAAGGAACATTTGCTAAAGGTAAAGCTTCACTCCATGGGTAACTGTTGTTACAGAGGGGCGGCTCAACGTATACATGTACTGTCTATATATGTATTTGTGTTCACACAGTAGCAAAGAGACACAACATAGACAATCCAGCTGTTTCACAGCAGAGCAGAAACCTAAAGACGGAGTCACCAGAACATTTAACACATCCCTCCTCTCCTCCTCCCGCTCAGTGTCTAGTCCTTCACTTGACCTGGCATGCGATGGGTCAAATCTCTCCACGGTCCCTGAACTATTCGTGCTTTCTCCTCCTCTCTGAAACAAACGTACACACCCCCGCCTGACTTGTTCCCCGTGCTTTTCTTCTACACATAAAACTGTTTGGCGCAAACCGTTCGGCAGAAGCATCAGTAAAAGCCTAGCAGGTAACTAGAAGAGAGCAAGACACAAGACAGCCATGTGTTACTCCAGATAAGACATGCAGTGGGCAGGGCAGTGGAGAGTGTGTGTGGGGGGGGGGGGAGCTCTGCTTAGACAGTCTGCTTTGAGTCCTCAGTGACCCAAGTATGTACCCCTGAAGATATGCTATCTGCAAAGGAGGAGATGGTCAAGAGTTCACACTAAGCTAAGCCCCTGAACCTCCACTGTGGCGGGCGAGAGGACCTGAGGTGAACCTCCTCTGTGCCTTTCCCTCACTTTCATTTCGAATCTTTATTTATCCAAGGTACAAACACACATGCTTTTTTATTAGCACCCAGCTCCAGATTCGCACAGCTCATCAGGGAGCCCTTCAGTGTAGTGAACTGCAGCGACGAGTCTCTGCAGGTGCGCAGGTCCTGAAGATGTGGGTTAAGTGACTTGTCCAAAGGCAGCCACGCCGCTCACTCCCACCCTCACGGTACTGTAGGTGTGTCACCAGCCGTTCAAAATACATTTCGAGGTAATACAGCTTCCCTGCCGCTCATGTCCCATTCGTCCTGTCACACTCTGCATTTTCTGAGTGGCTCCAAAGAGTTTTAATCATCAGATTCATGCTTTACGAGCATATGGGATACCTCGGTTTTTTTTCCATGGATACCCAAAGTCAGATAAACTAATTAAAAAAAAAAAATGTTTATGTCTCTGCATGCAGTTTAAATATACATATGTCCACGAGTGAGGCTCGCTTTCCAAGTAATGGATGTCTGTGATATCAAATGGCAACTGTACTCAAGTGCAGGAAAACACCCAGTAAAACCTCCCCATAGACTGGCAACTGGTGTAAATAACACACATGGTAATTAAACTATATCGACATTCAATCTAATTCTGGTTTACGGTGCACTTCTGAACATTTAAAAGGCGAAGTTTCCATCTCTAATCCAAAGCATTTCATCTATGAGTTGCGGCATCTATAAGTTGAGCTAAAATACGTTCACAGTTTAAGAAAGCATCAAACTACATGCTAGGACAAAAAGAAAGATAATCTGAAAGGAGAATACATTTCCTTTAACCTCTCGGGCTAGCACCGTGCTGTTGTTGTTGGAACATTTCTCAGATTTCCTCTTAAAATTCATCTCTCTCTTCTCTTCCTCTATCAAATCTTCTAAATCCTCTGTTGCATGTTTGTCCTTCACTATTGTGTTTCCAAAATGCCTAAGGTCCTGGCTCAGGATTTGATGCCCAAAGTGCCCAAATGTATCAATTTGCAAACACACACACGACCGCCTGCACACCACCTTGGCATTTAAACCTTTCTGCGGCGTTAAAACCTGATATCACCCGTAAGCTCATTTCATAGTTGGAAAGAAAATAATAATACAAAAACTCTGTATACTGTATATCTACTGAGGATTTGACTGACTGCGTGCCGAAGACTTTACTTCTTTAAGTCCATCCGACACTTTCCTCTCCTCGCCCGTCAAGGTATAAGAGATAGAAAGCGAGAGAGAATAAAACCATTTTCAGCTCCACCCAAAAGCTCTATCCCCATTTTCCAGTTTCCTTCTTTTATTTCTCTATTGTGTTCATCCCGCTAGTCGGCACTTATCTGTGCTTGGCTGAATGAACAGCTCAATTCAAAGGCATTACTATGCAGAGCGGAGGACAGAAGGTAGGATACTGAAGAGTAGAGGAGGAGCAAGATGAGGAAAAGTTGCGGATGCTGAACACCTCGTAAAAGTCTGCTTAGTCAACCATTTAATTCCTTCTCCTCCAAAGTCAAATCATTAACCAGCAAACCAATGAGTAATTGGGAAATGTGTGTGCGTGTGTGTGTGTCACCTCATATAGTGTGTATGTGTGACCGTTTATGTCGGTGAACGTGTGTGTTAGGCAACTTTAGAGCTTAGACACTTTGACGTTTTGTTTAATCAAGAACTGAGGTAATTTACGGCAACAAAGGCCACAAAGTGCCTGAGGCAACTTTCACTTTTTGCTCCGTGCATGTCTGTGTGTGCACATGCTTTTATGGATGTGTGTGTTTCTCTCCACCAGTTTTAAAACTAATGTGTGTGTCCATCAAAAATACTTTCTGCAGTATTCCGTAAAAGAAAATTAATAAAAATAACTTGGGAATCCTTAGAAGATTTAAACCAAAACATATTTACTCCTATTTTTTTTTTTTATACGCCGGGGAGGATGTGCATAAAGTTTAAGAATATTAAAAACTGAACATTCGGTGTTTAAAGTTTAAATAAGCAATTTAGAAAAGAAAACCTTGGATGAGAATCAAAGCAGTGCAGAGCTGTCACATGATTTAAGCAATCCATGAGATCAGTGGAGGAAAGCAATGAGAGGAAACTTGGAAAACAAAAATAATGAGGGAATCTGAGCGCGAGCCAGTGTCCTCGTTGGGCATTTGGAACACCAGGGCTGCTGTCATTCAAGAAACAACAAGCCAATCACTTTACTACAGCTGGTCAACAAACCCCTGCGGTCCGCTCCATCTCGTACACACGCCACTCGCATGTAAACAAGATGCACATGCATGCTGGCCTGCTTGTGTCCATACACAAACCCGGGCATTCATGCAGACACATGTGCATATACACCCATTATCTACGTGTTCTGCAGCTCTCCCTCCTTCCCTCACCCCAGTTACTTACTTATTCTCCCCGGCTGCATGTTTTTTCATTTCCTGAATGTGCATCTGTCATTTCTGTCTGTGTTTGTGTCAGTGAATATGTGTGTGAGCGTATGTATGTGTTTGTGTGTCTCTCTTTTGACAGCCAGAGACAGGCCTTTCCAGAGAACAGATCTCCAGATACTGAGAAACAACAAGTGAAAGCTATTTTCTGGTTTTTGCTTGTTGCTGCTGGACGCTTTGTTAGACCAGCCCAGTGTAAGGGCCATTGTGTGTGCATGTGTGCTCCTTCCTAACAGAGGCAGGGGAAATCAGTCCAGCCTGGTCTGGTCTTTTGTTTTTATCGACAAGTGAACAGGACAAAACAGAAGGGCCATAGAGAAAATGTGTGTTTCTGTGAAGCCCTGTGGGCGGCTGTGTTTGTGTGGATATTTGCTTCTACTGTGCCAAGGACAAACTGTAGTAATGCTAATTATAAGTCATGAATCTTTAAACTTTTTTAAAGTACAATAGGACAATCTTCTGTTTTCATCAACAGGTGTAGGGGCATATGTCACTGAGACTGTGTGTGAATGCACACAACACAGGCTTATGTGTGAATGTACACAGACTGCTGGGATCAGTACAGGTCTCCCACTGCAAGATAGTCACTTGTCCCATCAGACGAGTTCGCTCCTCTTTGTGGACGCCGCTTTGGCTGCGCTCTGTCCAACAAACTAAAGCAGTTCATGAATCTCAAAAGTGGAAAACTTAAAAAATCTGACTGCGCCTCCCGTGGTCGGCTCCATGTTGTTCATGTCCTGAAACTATATGCGGGCAAAATACAGCAAATGGGAGCGGGCCTTATGGAAGACTAAAAGCTGCCTGGATGGGAGAGATCCTTCATCTCCTCTGGATAAACACTTCTTGACACTTGCTGACAGAATAGAAATTCTGGGCTACACAGTCAATCAAGCCTCCCACTAGGGGTGGAGACCACAACCTAGTTCTGCTGCAGGCAGAAGCTAAATGGACTTTCTGATCTGGGTCTACGGCTCCAGACAGGAGGAACTTGACCTATAATAATAATAATGATAATACATTTACTTGATATAGCGACCTAATGATATTGGACCTAATGCTCCTTTGTAGGGTATTGATCGTCTGCTCTTCCTGACAATTTCTTGTTATTAATAAAAGCACAACCAACGTGTTGTGATCATGTTCCCCGTTTTCCTGCCTCCGTTGCTCATTTCTACGGCGCTGCTCTATAACTCTTCATTTCTATCTGAGGAAGAACACTGAGCTGCACATCTGCATGTTTCATTATAACCACTTACTTTATGTCCACCTTCTGCACGGTGCACTTTTTTTTGGGGGGATTTCTGTGCATCAAATGCTTTAATACATATTTATGTTTGTGCAAGTAAAGGTGTTTCCAATGTTCTCTCTGGAGAAGGTACACATTTATAACCCCGTTGTATCCGTTCTATTCAGTTCAGCCTCTCATTAACTGCTCTCACCTGCTCAAATGAGCTGCCAAAGAGCGTGACAAAGGGACCCCAATCCTTTTCTTTGCTTCACATACGTTGTTAGCTGAAAAAGGAGGAACACTTCCAGAAACATTTAATACGCTTCTTTTATACGCTTCCATTTTGGATAATTATTAACTGTAGGGTAATCAAAAGAAAGAAAGGCCTCAGTAAAAATCAAGAAACATTTCAGCATCACGCCGTCATCGCTAGTCTAACCTCAGTAAATTATCAATGGTGAGCAAAATATTCCCCAGCATTGAATTCGTTTTGACAAAGAGTCAGACGGGGGGGGGAGACGGAGGGAAAGAATAGAGCTTTAAGAGACCATTACTCAGGCTGTGAACATTTGGCACCTTCTATCCTCTGCTCACCAGGGACTAACGCTGATGGAGTGAAGACTGTCTCCCTGGCTCTGCTATAAAACCTCACACACCACATGGAGCTAAGTCGCCAGGGTTTGTGTGCATGTGCTCTGTGTCTGCTAACAACTCATTATTTGAAAGTGCATGTGTGTTTTGACACGATGTTGGATGGGGCCAGCATTTTCACACTCATTCACGTTCGCCTCCTCCTCGTGCATCACACCGCCTCCCCTCCCAGAGCTCTGACATCAGCTGTAAGACCCACGAGAACCGTTTGGAAAGAGGGAAGCAATATTCAGCAGAATGAGTCAGACAGACAGCACTCATCGCCACAGTCTTTGTGGACCAAATAAAAAAATAACTTGAGGTTATTAAGGCAACAACGGTGCGGTGTGATATCAAATGGGTACCACGCTCGAGACACACAGAGGCGGTGCGGTCCAAAGCATGATGGGAGAGGTGTAATTTGAATAAACCTTTCAGTGCCACGTCCACTGTCACAAAAGTACAATGTTCCCGTTCATGACAGTAATATAAAGATTTTATAGCAGCCTCTCACGCTGTACCAGAGGAGACTTCCATGACTCACTGGGAAGTGTGCACGATCTATTTCAATTCATCTTTCTTAGTTATTCACACTCAGCAATTTTTAATTTCCATACAACTCTTATCTGGAATGGAGTGAAGTGACAATAAAACGGCTGACATTCAAGTCCTGTGAAGTCACTGCAGCGGATCAAGATATAGGGCCGAAAGCTAGAGGAGACTTTATATCAATGTAGATGGGGGGAAAAAAAGCCATAAAAGTCTGTCTGTGACTGCGAGCAATGCGTTCCTCTGTGGCCTGATTAGTTAAATTCAAACATGTCGGACTTTTAATGCTGGATGTAATAATTCATTTACAATTGCCAACAGTAATTGGTCAGCAGCAGCGGCTGGGAGTGAATGTGGGTGTGTGCACGAACATGTTTTCATGCATGCATTTGTTTTTTTTTAGCAATTTATGTGCCGGGTCAATATGAGTCAGGATCAAAAACAAAATGATGATATCTATTAATAGACACATCAAACTGAATGCTGAACCTCTTAAAGAACTTGCATTAAAATGAAATGAGCGCACCTCATTTCCTCTGATGTAAATGATCTCCTTTGATCCCCTCCACAATCCGTCTTATCAGCTGGAGCCAGTTGCCAGCTGTAGATCGTCTCCATCTGCGACTTGACTCATTACATTCTGAGAAACCACTGGATTCAGTTCAACAATGCACGCTCGGCGCTCATCTTTACATAACACTTTGTCACGGACGGAAATATTTCCCTCGATAGTGCATCCACTGTCATCACTACAAGGACAGTGTCATTGATGTGAAGCAGCACTAATGATGTGCATGTGAACAACATAAACAGAAGCACAAAGCACAGCAGGAGTACGAAGGTTTGTGTGGAATACTGGGCTGGTTGATGAAAGGCTATCCTAGCCTATAATTAGAGCAAAGAAATTAGTCAAACAATACTGTTTACATAGCATCCCCTCTTCTCCTACTCCTGATACTATCACAGCCCAGCCAACGCTGCATCCTCTCTCCCACTCACACGAACAGGCTTTGTATTCAGAGGCTTCACGAGGAACGGGAAACGGTCCATGCCAGACTCATCATAGAGTGAGTGAAGCTTTGTGATGTGACGCATTTCAAGGTATAAAAACAAACAAATATAAAGCACGGTAAATACAAAGTGAAACTGAAGTATCCCGCCGAGATCTGCAGCCCCCCTCTCCATTACTCAATTACAAGTTGACATTTAGAACGCTGCAGATTCGCCAGCTAAATATGAGTGAAGCATTGAGTCTTTCATAACACAGGGCTCTCCCCAGAATAATTAGGTGTGATGATGCTAATCTGAAAAAAAGTGCATAACCAATACATTGTGTATGATTAATGCTAAAATTGCACAAAAAAAACAGCTGTCAGTTCTTCCAATAGCTGGTGCAGTAGATGGTAGTTTTACTTTGCAATCAAATGGCCCTTAGAAAGACTTGAAACTAGTGTGTTTTTAAACGTATATGTTGTATACTTATACATGTATACGTATAAAAAAGTATACAGTTCCTCAACACGTGTTTAATTCCAGACCAGTTCTCTGCTACTTCCTCCTTTATGAGCGATATATTACTTACAGTACAGCAAGATATATATGTAAGATAGCACTATTTTTATCTTTGTTTTTACACTCACCATTTTATTCATTTCCCATTGCTTTGGTGTTGCCTTTCTGGTCCCTTGCACTAATGTACACTTATATTGCTTCTTTTTTTTGTTTTTATGTACGCCCTCTAGATAAAAGTGTCAGCCTTAAATGGTTATGTAAAATGTATGAGCCACTTGATGTCTGTATTTAATCAGATGCAAAAACACGGAGGGCGAATTAAATCGCACAACTAGGAACATCACTCAGGTTCAAAAAGTCAGCGCTGTACTTTCATTTCTCTTGTTGCTTTTCTTCTTCAGAACTGACTGGGAAATATCACACATTTGTATAAGTGTAAACCAGAGGAGGAAGGTAAACACACGTGTTACAGTACAAGTGCTGTTTCAGGAACTTCCTTTGTACTACAAGCTGGAGGTCATTCTTTGTTGTTGTGATCCGTACGCACTGGGCCGATACAACTAGACTCCACGAGTAGAGAAATGTGTTGTAAATGAACCAGAGCTTCCGCAAACGCACCACCACCAGCAGAAGTCCTCGTAGAAAGGTGGGGAAGACGCTGTGCACAATGCATTCTGGTTGTTGTAGGATCTTTAGAGCGATAGGGAAATCTTTAAACTATATAAGGCACCAATTAAACACAAGAAAGTGCACATTTCTACTACATAGGTGTCGTAGTTTTAAGGAAACGTTTGTCTTTCAAGTGGTGGAATTCTTCTTCACAGGCTACTGAGACACTGGGAAACAGAAGTGTTAATCTAGAAACATGTGAAGATCCAAAAATAGCAATACCACGACATGATATGTGTTAGATTGGTCGCCCTGTCAGAGTTTTAGGTAACTATAATTCATTTCCAGTTTTTTTTTTAGTTTTTTTTTTTGAAGCATGTGGGCCAAAATGGCTCACAGGCCAGCTGACAAGATAACAAGGTCAGTAATGTGTTTCCAAGCGCAGAGGCTTAAAAAATGATTTGGGTCCTATGCCACTGTTAGTCTCAACGATGCTTTTTCTCTCAGAGTAACATATTTATATTAAGTCTTGTGTTCCCCCCCCCCCACTGCCTTATTTAGTTTTGAGGTAAGTGCTGTTAATTGCCGAATTACAGCACAGCGTGCACTATTTATCCTCTCCTGTATCATTTTGGAAGTATCTAACCCAACACCAACATAAACACACACGAAGAATTTTGAAAGCGTGCAAATGGCACATGAGAAAAGAGACGTTCACAATAATACTTTACGGAAAAGAAACGAGTTGCATGCAGGAAGTTTTGTGTTGCAGGAACTTCTTCAGACCAAAAATGACATATATGTCTGTTTTTCATTGGTCCAGTGAGAGACCATTCTTAACATCCTGGATCCGTTTAAGATTTGCGACACTGGCTGTGCTAGTTTATTGGATACATACATTACTGTCAGCTGACCTGGTGTATTTCTAGCTTCAAGCTTCTCGTCCACATTAATAAACAATATGACATTTTGAGGAAGGGCCTGCTGGTATTATCTGGATAAGAGTTATGGTAAACAAAATGTATGGAAAGGAAATGTGACTTAAAATGTTATAATGCGTTTCCCCCTGTGCTTTCACAGAATTCACTACACATCACATTTTGCTTTTAATTTTCCCACGGTGACACCCATTAAATCATGATGCTGTAACTGTGGAATCAAAGTCTGACTCTTAAACTGACAAAAGATATGACAAATTGTCCAAACTCTGAAACTCATGTCCTGTAATTTTTGAAAACTGCCACTATTTTACGAGTGAAGGTTTTTAGAGGATGTGTAAATAAGTAAATCTCCTTTAACACGGTGTTGTTATCAGAGTTACACAGCAAATCACATTATACGGCACAGTGTGTCATTACGGTCTAACAAACATATCAAATGCGTGACCTCGTAAAACTTTTTGGCTTTGAGAGATTTAACTCCGACTCTTTGCGTTTGCTTGTCGTCCTCCTCTGCTCTTTGTGGCTCACAGCCATTAATAAAGTGCATTACTGCCATCTACTATTACCGACCTCTGAAGCAGGCTGTGTATCACGTCACCACTGTGAGTGTGTGTATGTGTGTCCGGGTAAAACACAAGATCCAAACAACACACACATTACCAAATAGTGGTAAAAAACTCCACTATCCATATTAATACGCTACACGTGAACTCAGCAACATAGTATCTATGCACAAATCAATTGCATCTTTCATTACAGCCAATGAGTGCGCTCTAAGTATGATCACTGTGTAACGGATTAATTCAAGATTGCAAGCATTGACAGTCTCTTATAGGCATTGTCCTCTTTTCCACCAGTTCTAATTATAGCAGTAATTCATCAATGTCGCTGTGACTCTTCAGTGGTAGATTAGTGAGCCATTAAAACATTATTTTTTCACAAAACCAATACTGCCTCCGTCAGGGCTTTACCATCTATCCTCCCCAGTGATTCACAGTCGCAACCGTTGAGCATCCACGGTGAAAGAGTTAACTCGGTGATTGGTGGCGAAATGTTGCTGAAAAGAGCCTTCATGCATAAGACTGCGGGACTGGTGGTTTTCGCTCGGGGGGGGTGGGGGGGGGGCGTGCTGTGTGAACCTCATCCAGTGGTGAATGGGATTGAGCCGAATGTGATTGCATGGGCTGAAAAAGGGCCTGATGGTAGCTGTGTATGTGTGTGTGTGTGTGTGTGTGTGTGTGTGTGTGTGTGTGTGGGTCTGAAACATTACGTTGGCTTAATCGCCTTTGATCAATAGCACTGATAGCTCCAATATTATGACCACATACACACATTCACAACAAAATGGTTTTATCTTTAGCTTTTTTAGCAGGAGTAGAAGAATGCGTGTATGCATGTGTATGTGTGTGTGTGTGTGTGTGTGTGTGTGTGCACTCATGTAGATTGGTGCAACCCTTAAGCCTTTACTAAATAAGACAAGACACAGAGAGAAACAAATGGCTCCAGTTTTGCTTGTTACTGCACCGGGGGTTATTGATGGTCCACGCCCAGCTTAAAATTACTGGCTCTGTATTTGTTTACACAAGCAATATTTTAAATTACACTGACGATAAATTAAAAAGCAATATATATGTCATACATCGAGGCAAAAACTGGAAAAAAATGTGTTGGCTCTAGTTAAAAATATGAGAGATGAATGTGTTTTGGAGTATTTGCAGAAATATTAGAGGCAATGAATCAGGTTAACGGCAGAAGGAAAACACTTCTGAATAAATAATAATCGGCGAACAATTATGATGCAGTGCACAAAAACGACAGCTTAATTTACTTTAAACAGTAAATGATCCATATTTGTCACCACATCCACACAAACAGCGCGAAAAACAGAGAATAATGATGAATCTATTTGGGACTGAATGCAGAGCTTCACAGACAAAATGCACAGAAGGGAAAAAACTGTGCACATTCGTGTGCATGCAGACACGCACTAACTACAGCTTTTAATTATGCGGCTGGTAAACAAGATGTTTAACATCAGATCTTCTCATATTGAAAGTGTGATGGTGCACAGGAATCTTTATATAGGCCAAATAGCTTTTAAGTAGAGAGCATGGCCACTGCCCACGCAGAAACGCTTGAATTGCAGAGCAGCATTTCAGGAATAACATTTGAGGGTCAGAAACGCTTCCTCAAGCTCGCGTGCAATCAACAAGCTGCACCAACGATATGCCGGTTATGTTAAGATATTAGGCTATAGGATGTTATTGTGATGATTAGACCATCTGCTGTGCCACTGTGGCTGCTGAGCGGGCGAGCACTGCACTGCATTTCCATTTCAACCACATCATTCAATAACAAAGTAAAAGTGCATCTTCTGCGCTGAAGACGAGTAACTGCTTGATAACGTTGCTTTTTTCTTAGCATTGTGGAATATACATTTTCCCTTATCGGATTCACTTCTTAATAACGTTCTGATATAAAGTGAATTTTCTGAAACGTGTCAACAGGGTCAGCTTGTGTTTATTCCATCTGTCAAGGCTGTTTGTAGGGCCGTTTTTTTTACTGGCTTTTTTTTTTTTTTTAACTGAGTTTCTTTTTAATATATGCTGCAATATATACTCACAAGATGTCCTTGATGTATTTGCTGATTTGGTTAGCCTTTTTGCTTGATCTGATGCATTTACATCTTATTGATGTTAACTCATCTTTGTTGTCCCTGTACAATAAAGTAAAGTAAAAAGAGAGAGGGGGGGGGGCTCTCTCCTTCACCACCAGGTTTTAAATTGGCTAGCTTGGTGCATCTACGTTATTCATGACGCTATCCTTCTCGTCTCCTCTTGCTGAAAGCCCATTTGTTGTGACCTGCAGCCCTTCACCACCCAGCAGTGAATACTGTGAGCCTTTAACCCATTAGCTAATGATCAAGGATTGTTAGACGCCCCACTCAAGTGCTTACTAACAGTGCGGTGACAGAGGTCTGTTGGTTGGAGACAAAATAGCCACATAGAGATCACATCCATGCAATGTGAAGGAATAAATTGCTATTGGCTCATTTCCACATGCTGTTCTTACACTGTATTTTCCACCTAGAGCCCATCAGTGCTTGAGGTCTGTGGTTGAGATATTACATTTGGAAAAAAACTGAGCTAATTAATTGAAGAATATTTATATGCACCACACTGTTGGAAGGAAGCCTTCACATTTTAATGACAATGTCAAGGAAACCTTGTGTTTATTTTGAGCGTCATGTCATTTCCTCTCGCATCATATAAAACATATTTCCCTTCCGACCAGTCCTTTTAACACATGCATCTAACATTCATTATTAGTATGCAATAACTTTGGATATGGTTATCTACAACGATCACTGAAGCAATATAAAAACAAGCCGAATACAGAGCTCATCTTTGATGGTCTCACTGTTTCTGAGGCTACGTTTCGACTGCAGGCAAATCTGATTTGTTTCTCAAATCTATAATGGGGATCCATCATTTCGCCCTCTAAACAATTGCTCCGTCAAGTCCCGATGCATTCGAGGGTATTCCGGCGTCCGTCCACGGACTGTTGTTGTCCTCCGTAGCGCTCTGCTGCTGGCAGCATGGATCAGCTCAGCACTGCCGTCGCTCTGTGTCTGACGGCGTTGTTGTGTGTTGTGAGTGACACAAAAGACTCTTTGAAATGCGATTTGCAAAAACATTTTTTTTTTTTTTTGCTGTCCAGACTTTCTAAAATCAATTAGGATACAATCTGGATACGACAAAGAGCGGATTTGAGCTGGCAGTCTGAACACGGTCCGATAGCCTGCGGCCAGAGCTTACAGGATGTACACACACATATACACCTGCACGCAGACGCAGCTCTTGTTCACTCACCCAAATGTTGCCGTCTTGGTGATATGGTTTCCAGTTCCTTCCTGTGTCGCTGAAGAGGAGACGGTACCGCGTTGTCCAATCGGAGCTGCTGTAGCGGCCCTGCGTTGCCAGGGAGCTCACCTGCTTTCTGGACCCCAGGTCCACCTGTAGCCACTGATAATGGTCACTGTCCAGAGGTGACCACCCACCAGCACCTGTAGAGTTAGTGATATTTTAAAATGAGTGGGAGTCACAGGTTATCTTTAACAGTGTGTTAAATATTTGTAGTCCGTCCTGTTGTTACTGGTCAGTGTCCAGCAGACAGCAGCTCGGACATTTGCTCCAAAACAGACCCTGGATCAGCGTCTGTACTTCAGCATCATATAATTATTATGAACACAGCAGACACCTCAACTTCTAGACGAATGGTATTAGCATGTGTGACATTCAAGGATGAACTCCTTTTTTAATATTGGTATGCAAGACATACAATGACATTTTATAAATGCTGGGGAGTCCACTGTCATCAACATCACTGGAGATGTATTCAGTTACAGCTCAGAGACACAACTGGCCAACAATGAAAGCCACGATCAGAATATGAGCACAGCATTACAACCGTGTTACGGATGATATCTATTTATCACAAAGTACTTACACGGAGGAAAATAGGAATGAGACATTGCCTAGATATGTAAATTTCTGAAATTGCAAATACAGTCGAGCACAAATAGAAGCCACTTCATACAGACAGTTACATCTGGTTATCTCACCTTTCTTCCAGCTAAGCTCTGGTTCAATATGAGCATCCTTGAGTGCAGATTTGAATGATATTTTACTCGGCTGGAAAATGCATTTTGCAATATTCTTTTTAATAGGTCTGAAAAATGGACAATGTAAACCTGGGAAAATACATTTTTTTTTAATGTTGAGAGTAAAATGATGTGACCTCCTCCCTTGTGTTCACCTTTCATATAGTTCAGAAGGTTGTCACATGAAAAAAAAAAACGCAGTTCCTAAGTTGAAGTCTTACAATCTCCTGTACAGGGTACGTGCACACAAGTTGGAAAACATTCTACTAAGGTGAAATATTGCTTTGAAGAAAATGACTTTGCCTGAAAGCATCACATGAGTGCATTTCAGTGCTATTTTCCCATGGCTACAGTGTGTACTGCTGGAATAGATGGCTGTGTTTGTATCATAATCTTCTCAGCGGCGGTCGTGTGTTGGTCCAAACCTCATGGCTCTGCCTTCATTGCCAGACAAATATTCATGTGTCCTCCCAAAAGCTGCCTCCCTTCACACCTGCAGGTGTCTAACTGAGGCTGGGCCACTCCCCTGGACCTCGCAGGTTAAATGAGCCTTGGATTTAATGTCGCAGAAACAAAAGTGCAGGGCAACTGCTAGACAGAAGAGAAAGGAAAAGGCTGGACAGGATCCCACAGCTCTGACTTCACCTGCCTTTAGAGAGGGAGAGAATGACGCAGAGGTGGGATGCCACTCTCTCTGGGAGACACGAGGCCACTGGGAGAGCAATCAAACCGGTGTGAGGAACACGAGAAAAAGGCATACAGAGAGCCTAAGAAGCAGATGTGGAGACCAGAGAGCGGCAAAAATGTATCAGTGCAACAAACAGCCGAGCCTGTGACATAATGTGACTGTGAAATGATTATCAGGAAGAGTGGGTGGTGGATGGACTGTGAACTGGCCATGTCACGGCCGTCTTCTTTGATTCTCTGTGATGGATTTATTTTTTTTTTTTTAAAGGACTCAAAATACAGATAAGAAAGTGATGGACTGAAAGCACAAGTGAAGGAGAATGACAGAGAGAGAGAGAGAGAGAGAGAGAGAGAGAACCAGGGGGACAGAGTGAGACAAAGGGAGATTGTAAGACCAAAAAAGTACGAGAGTGGGATAGGAGCACCAAGCGTACTGAAGGAGAGATGATAGTGATATGATAAAATAGAGGGTGAGGCAATATGCGATGTACCCCCCACCCCCTGGAAAAAATCCTATATCTTATCCAATTACAGAGCCATTACACTCCAGCCCCGGCCTTGACAGATAACCAGGTTCATATCAGTGGAAACGTCAATACCTCAAAAACCCGTTGCACAAAGCCGTTGCCTTAGGGGGATAAAACACTATCAAAAGGGAGACAGGGCGGAGGGGGTGGAGTGTGACACATGTGGTTTGGGAGGGGTGGGGTGATAGTGATAAGTAAACAGACAGTAGAAAATAAAGATTAAGAAAGCAAGCTGAGCGGAGAAGTGACGCTATGAACAAGATCAGAGGATGGGGTGTCGGAAAGAATGACGAGGAGGAGGAGGAGGAGGAGGAGGAGGAGGCAGAGAAATGGAAACGAGGGCGAGTAAGAGAGATGGATGAGGTGAGGAGAAGAGGGAGTGATAAGAGAGGATTTTATAGCTCTGGTACTGGGGAGGCGAGAGATGAGCTAGCATGCGAATGGGATGAAAAAAAGGACAGAAAGGGAACAATGTAGTTATGGTAAAGAAGGTGATAGATGAGTCCAAAAGTGTAGAGGGGAGGACGAAGCGAGCGGAGCGAAAAGGATGAGGAACTTGGGAGAAAAAAGATAAACTGAAGCCATTCAACACTGGAAAGGGGACAACATCAATGGGGAATTAGACTGCAGGTGGGTTCAAATGACACGGAATAAGAAATAAAGAAAGATTAGAAAAGTTACGGGTAGAGTTCCGGACGAGAGAAGGAAGTGAGAGAGGAACAGTTGGAATATGTGTGCAATGCATGGCTGCACATTCCTCAATAATAGTGGTTGTGTCTGTTCGTGTGAACGACGCGTGGCTCTACTTCTGCACACGTCCTCAGCGCTCTACTGACAAACCCATTTTGATGTCAAATATCAGCTGTGAAATTTCTTCAAAATGGATTCATCCAGGGCAGGCTAATTTCACCATCACACTTATACACTCTGCTAAAGTGTAAATATAGTTCTCTACTGAGAAACACAAAGCAGTTGGACATTTCTTGCACATTGTTAAAGGCCACTTAAACGGCCGTTACTGGTCGGTGGGAATCAAGTTTAAAATCTCTAATATTATCTACCCTGCAGCACTACAGCCACGCTGACCACACTCACACACTGGTGCCTCGTAGGCAGGCATTCAAACTTGCACAGCAATAAAGACACGCGAGAGGCTGCATCGGTATCTCCTCAGCAGACATTTTGTACGTCTGTTCTCCACCTCGGCCACTTCACTCTTCCCCTCTGGGGCCCCTGCAATGCTTGAGCACTTTCCAAATCTTCCATTCACCGCCCGTCTGCCAGGTGCCTTCAGGTTTTCCCGCCAGTCCCAGTCACCAGTCCAGCTCACCTGTCTCTCATTCCTGATCAGCTGCATATAAACCTGCCTTCTAACACTGGCTCTATCTCGCTCTTCCAGTCAAGTCCGGTTGGAGTCGATCCATACAGCCAAGAGTTTGAAGTTCTCAGATGCGTAACCGTTTATAAGACTACAAGAGAATGAACTCCTCTGGAATCACAAACTAAACATTACGATTACGCCATTTACGTTGCAATGCAATTTTATTTATATTTGATTGGAGCGTGCAGTGCAACGCTGGATGATGGTGCTTTTTGTTGTGTCCCCGCTTCAACCTTTTGACGGAGCCCAACCTCGCATTCTGACTGAAATGAAAAAGGAGACTGTGTTTTTGAAGAAGTGCTTCTGTAGATCCGAACATGACTCAAATGGGTGAATGAAAGGACAGGGTAATGGTTGGGGGAAAAGGGGTTGAAGGGGATGGATGGAGTAGAAGTCATGTTAGGGTTACAGGCTTACCAGAAGTAACAGATGGAAATAAGAGGGAGTCAGACATATTGAAAAGTCCAGAGAGACATAAAGGTCCGAAGATCGTGTAAGTGATGGCAGGCAATTGGGAGAGACGGACAAAAAAAAAAAAAAAAGAGGTCAGAGGAGGAACAAGGGACACGCATAATAAATGTTGTGGAAGATTGAAGAGGAAGGGGAAGGGCTGGAGGAATAAGAACAGATGAGAGGTGAGAGGGGAGGAGGGGCAGCTTGACAGAGGTGAGGAGTGGGGTGAAGAGTGCTATTTTTAAAAAAAATAGAAAAGAGGTGCAGTGAAAGGTGAGAGCCGGGGGAAAAAAGGGAGAAGTGGGGAGAGGCTGACAGAATAAAGTGGAGATGGGGGAGACTGGCGACGGGGAAATGGAAGGTTAGAGAGAACGTGAGCGAAGAGGAGCATCGGTGACGGAGAAAGGGGGAGGAGAAAGGGGAGGGGAGGAGCGTCGGGGGACTGTCACTGTTCTCTCACCTGTCACACACACAGATGTTCGGGGAGGAGAGGAGGAGCAGGAGGAGGATAGGAGAGAGAACAAGGGAGCAGAGAAGGTCAAAGAAACCACCTTTGAGGAAGAGACGAAGAAAAGGAGAAAGGCAGGTAACAGAGAGAAAAAGATTAGGAGATGGAGCTCAGAGGAAGACAGAGAGAATAAAGCGATGAAAGGAAAAGATTGTTAAACCAGAGGAGCACCTTCTCTTCCGTTGAAGCTGATAAAAGTCCTCAAAGTGCGGCTGATACCAGGTTGCGTTCTGGATAATAGACACTTAGAGCATCAATTTGTGCGTGTTTAAAAAGCAAACAAAGAAATATTTCAAGTCTACATTGAGGTATAAATTGAAAGGGATGAAAATGATGACAAAAAAAACAAAAAAGAGTCAATATTTCTTTATAATTCTATGTAATTTAGTTTGTACAAATCAGGTGCTTGTTTAATCTATTAGTCTGCAACATAACTGATTTAATGTTTCAGGCTGTAATCAAATAAAAATACCAAATATTCACTGGTTCCGCCTCCTAAATGTTAGGACGTGGTGCTTTCTCCTATTGTGTATAATTGTAAATTAAAAACTTGAAGTTTTGGAAGTCAGTCGAAGTGGAAGAAGTATCTCGGCGTCTCGGAAACGGTCGTGGGTTTGTTTGATGTTTTATTAACTAAACAATTAATGGATGAAACCAAAATGAAATTAATTATTAACAGCCCCAGTCGGAAGGATCGAACGTCCTTTAATGAACAAAGAAATTGCAGAAAATCCAATATGATTTTGTCACACAAGGGAAATTCCCTGGTATTGATGATATAGCACCTCAGCAGTTTATCAGCCCATTCTGCAATGGCTTACAATCTGTCGGTATGGAACACCTGCATGGCTACTTTACAATAAATCCTCATAATGCATTAGTATTGGGACCAGTTCCTGTGGCAACACTGACAGTGGCATTTTTAATAAGCAGCATGTTAGAAATCAGATTAATCTGCTACCTGAAAGCTACCCTGGTGAAAATGTCCCTGTGCGGTGCCCTTCACAGGTCAGTACTGGCCAAATGGAATTCACACAGAGAGGCTATTTCTGAGATAAAAGGAGCCAACCGAGTCCGAAAAACATGCCTGGAGTTTCTCCAAGCAAACAAGGTTGGAGCTATCTGTGATGACACAGATAACCCTGCAGTGGTAGCACAGTCGAAGCGTGTGTACTGATATCAGCACTGATTATGACCACAGATGTTCTTACACAAAAGCATAAAAGTGCATTTAAATGAATTTTTGTATATGCACGCACACACACGGACGCACGCACATACACACACAACCGTTTTTTTTGATCAACTCAAGAAGAAAAAGCAGCCAATAGATTTAAAAGATGAAGAGTAAGAGGAACTAAGAAGCAGCTGTCCCCGAGAGGAGAACGTCTTTCGTCCAGAAAGCTTTGCATTGTCATTGTCATTGCGACGATTCCCCCTCCTTTGCACATTATCTCAAAACTAAGCCGTTTGCCTAACAATGGAACGTTTACAGTGATGTTGAGCAATGTGCATTGTCCTCCAGAATGAAATATATAAAAATAAATTGTTCAGTTTTTCAGTGTCATGAAAGCAGTTTCTGTAGGCTGCAAAACAAGTGACCATACAGAGCTAATAATTGCTCATGTTTCACCAATAACAGTAACAATGAACATATAGCGAAAGTCACTAAAAGGCCATCTTGGCCATGGGGGGGGGGGGGGGGGGGGGGGGGTAGATCGATGTACCAACCGCAATGTGCCGACTAAGGAAAGACAGAGGAACATAATTGAGAGAAAAATCAACTGTTGCGATCTGTGTGGATATGTCTCCTGATATCACGTCTCACACATCTCGGTTCACACTGTTCAAGAAGCCTTCGGCTCTGAGTCATTATACCAAACCACAAGCAAAGGTATGAAAGCTGCTTTGAACCTGAATCAAACAATGTTCCACCGTCTCGTTTTAGATACGGATGATCAGAGCTCACCAAGCCGGTCACAGTGCTGTCCATCGCTCCTGGGGAGTGAATGTGAAAACACACATGTAGTATAGAATATACTAAGTTTCCATCAGGGTATTAATTAAGGTTTATGTTATCTATTTTAGATAATCCAGAGAATGTGAACACACATGTGAAGCGGAGTGTGAACATCTCTGTGTGTGATGATGACAGAGAGGATTTTAACTTTCACAGCCCAGCTGTAGAAAACAGGAGGTTTAATTCAACTGCCTGCCTGTGTAAATGGCGTTTACAGTACTGATGGTAGAAAACGAGTGAGCCGAGAGGAAAGGAGCAAACAGTGGAGACAAGCAGAAAGAGCAAATGAGCACGATAGAGCCAAAAAAAAAAAAAAAAAATGAAGGGAACACGTGAAAAATGTACAGAACATGAGATTTCTTTTGAAACACAGAAAGAAAGATCTGAGTTCTGAGAGCGAGGAATGGAGACGCTGCGTGATTGTGGACGGGTGACGAGCAGCAGGTGACAGGCATGACACACAAACAAAAGTGACAGTGTCAAAGCAGGGCATCAAACAAGAGAACATCTCTCCTCTGACTTACTACCAGTGGGAGGGTGTGTGGGTGGGCGCGTACACAGAGTGTGTTACTGTGCATGCAGGTTGAAACACTTCCACGGCCCTATGCGTTGCCTTGTTGTTTGTGTGTTTCGGCACCCGAGAGAACACGTGAGAATATGTTTATCAAAGTTGCCACTTCTCATAACAACCGCTACCACATTAACAGAAAGTATAACATCTTAATTAATTAAGATGCGAGGCCTCCGGAAAAGGGGAGCAGAGAGAAAACAGCTGGTTAGCCCTCTGCTGGTGCTTCATCTTTCTGTCATGGAGCAAAGGGAGCGGATGAAGACAGAGTAATTTAATTAGAAGCGGACCGCCATTATCGATGGATGACTGCAACGACTACAGACATCAAACAACTTTGCCAGATGACAGAGAGTGAAAAGCAATGCATGGTAAGGGAGGGGGGGGGTTCTGGTTAATTGTGCAGCAAGTCAGAGCACAGTTGTACTGCAGTACTGTGACCGTCTGTGTTGGATAAGGAGGGATACAGTGAAAGTTTTTGTAAGTTTGAGACAAACTTTGTAATATGTATCAGGGCGGGAATGCGAATGAAGAAAAAAGAAAGAAATAGATAATGAATTCTGCGGAGAGAGAAAGGGGACAGGCGGAGAAAATAGAGTGTGGGATTGACAATGTTACTGTTGAAAATAGAAAGTGTATGGAGGGAAATTGAGATGGAGAGGAAGGGGAGACAAGGATGTGATGGAGGGCAGAGAGAGAGACAGAGAGAGACAGAGAGAGAGAGAGAGAGAGAGAGAGAGAGAGAGAGAGAGAGACAGAGCGAGAGAGAAAAGAAAACGGAATATAAAGATCAGTGGCCACGTGCCTGTGATTAGAGGCCCAATCTCATGCTCGGCCATGTCTGCACTGTGCAGCGACGTGGGCATGCACGGCATATGCATGTTCACATGATGAATGCCAGCAGGGATATTCACACACACACACACACACACACACACATTTCCTGTGTGCGTGGCTCTGTTCTCAGACCAAATCACTTCACGACAAGTTTTTTTCTACGAATGAAGGCCACGTCGAAATAGCCCCGTTATCAGGTGCAGTTGCCCTGAGACAATAAGATGCTCCCTCGTTGACATTTGAGCGATACTGTTTTTAAGGATTACACAAGACTTGAAAATTGAGATCACTCTGTTAAAGTGGAATTTCAGTATTTCCACGATTTTTGGCTCAAATTGTCATCCATCTACAGCTCATCACTTTGTTCCTTTGGTTGATTTCAGTCCGTTTGAACTCTTTCACCCTCGCTATGTCTTCCCTTCCTCCATCACCCCTCACTCCCTCCTCTCTCTTTTGACTTCACCCTCTCCATGCGTCTTCTATTTTAACCTGTATCCACAGGGCAACTGTCTTCAGCTGGCAGCGCTGAACGCAGCCTTTTCTTTTTTCGCGGGGCACAGATCACAGCTCATGTGGTTTTCTATGTCACAATTAAAAAGTCATCTGGAGCCGATCACTTTAAAGAAAGAAAAAAAAAAAGTTAAAGCATTGTATTTGAAACCTTTTCTGTTTTTAGGAGCAAAAACGTCCACGTTCCAAGCCAGCGCTGTCACGAGATCAAAAAGGAACAGAAATGATTAATGAGGTCCTGGATTATTTCCACAATATTATCATATTAATAACATGATACGAATATTTCATTTTTTAAATATCACGGTTATCGTCAAAACTGATATATGGCAGCACCCCGAGTCCAAGCGGAGCAAAGGTTGTGAAAGTGTAATGTCAATTAGAGCGTGGCATATTTTTACACTTTGACATTATAATTGTTCAACTTTTTGCACAGAAAAGGCAGAAATGTGTCTTTGGTTTGCATGTGAAAAATCTGCTTTTACAAAGGACAAATTAATGGGGCCCGATGTATAAAGGTCCTGACCGGGTTAGAATCCTCTCACTTCCTCCCACACATGTCCCAAAAGAAATATCACATCACATCCACACATTAAAACACAATGAGAATAAAACACAATCCAGACGCTGAGGAACACTACGGTCTGTTCTCGTCAGTGGCCCTCCACCATTTATACCTGTCAAAGTCAATTAGTCACAGGAAGCGTCGCTCAGCCCATGAAAGCAGTTGTATAATGTCCGCTGCTGCTCTGGAGGAGGAATCTCGGGTTAGTCCTGGAGCAGAAAGCCTGTTTTCCAACTGGGGGTTTGAAAGACATGAGCGTGATGAGGCATGGAAGATCTAAGGAAAGATACTATTGAGTTGCATCATGGGAAGTGTGGGATCCAGGGTTTTTGAAGCTTGATGCGTACTAAAGATTAAATTATATTAATATGTCTTGGCCTCTATTTTTGGCCAGTCCTATGTTAAGCTGTCCTCAAGCCCCTCATCTTCATTAAGGTCTGCACTAAATTGCCGCAGTGCAGTTTTATGATTAACTAAAACATATACAAATTATACTTTAATACATTACATGCAATACATACATAATACATTATATCAAACGAATGTTAATATCAATGTTAAAAATATTCTGTGACCCATTTTCAAACCTACTGATCCTATGGGGTTGGGAAAGATCGGAAGAATCTCTACATTTAATTTGGTCTCTCTTGACTCTCACTCTTCCACCCTCTCTCTGTGCAAATAGATCCTTGGCTGCGACTGGGTGGGCCCACCTTTCCATCTGTCTGACACTCTTGACGTGCAGGATCTCATACATGAACCAACACCAAGGAGAGACAGTGACGAGGTGGGAGAATGTATATTTGAGGGAGAGTACAGGAAAATGAGTGATGGTGCCACGAGAGAGAAGCAGGGGGGAGGAAAGGATGAGCAGGGGCGGAAGTGGAGAGAAGAGGAAGAGAAGAGGAAGAGAAGAGGAAGAAGCGAGGGAACAGGTGGATAGAGGGAAGTGAATGGGGGGAAAAAAGGGAGAGATCGAGAAGGAGAGCAAGAATTAGATAATAAGAGATGGAGAGTAAAAGAGAGAATGAGTGGAAAGTGTCAGAAAGACAAATAAAGAGTCTCTTTTGTCTTCAAACCCCAGAGTCAGTAATTGTCCCGGCCTGATTCATCCTACTACACTATTAATATTAATATAGCTAATGTAATCTTGCACAAAGGAAACTGACAATCCAACCGAGCTTAAATAAGACGCCATGATGTAAGTTTACGCATAACATGCAGCATAGAGTAATAGTGAGTATCATAAGCATCATGACAATGAGTCTGTTGGTAAAGAATGTGCTGAGGTTTGACACCAAATAAACACAGACATAAAGCAATGTGCACAAGCTCATCCCATCCCTGTGTGTGTGTGTGTGTGTGTGTGTGGGTGTGTGTGTGTGACAGCAGTCACTTAAACAGGGACCATGCAGGGGCCCGATGACTGGCTGGCAAACACCAGACAGCTGCCTGCTGGAAAATCGTTACGGCATCATTCTACCTCTCTGTCTTTCATACACACACACACACACACACACACACACACACACACACACACATAGACTATGAAATGAAATGAACATACAGATGCGCACACCCGGACACGCACACGCACTTATAGCCTAGAACGCATAATAGCTGTCAGCATTCACAGCACAGGCTTAATATGAGTGGTAAGTCCCATTGATTTTGTGCCTCCCCTGTTTCATAGCACTGGGAGATTGGAGTAGATTGGCTTATCAGCGCACACTCCTGCCACTGACGGCACATTTGGCTGCTTAATGTAGCAGTTTGGAGGGATCCCTCCTTATAGAAGGACTGTGTGGGCATGTGAGTGAGTCTGTGCGTATGTGAATTCATATACGGGAGCGTGAGTAGTTCCATGCTGCGGTTTTTCTTTTCATTAATAAATGTGTAGGGTACAATTCTGCCAGATGTCGGAAAAACCATTATACCACTGCAGAAGAAGAAGTTGAGCCTGAAACACTGGAATCCATGGAAATAAGACATTTCTGTTCCTTTCAAATATTAATGCGAGGAAGGTTAGATCAGATCTGTGTGGAGCGACGAGGCTTTTAATCTTCTGATTTTTTATTTTTTGCCTCTTCGGGGGATGTCGAAGTCACATGTACGTCGTCGTGTATTCGCTACATCTGTTACCAATGCACTTTGTCGCATTTCGCTTTTAGCGACACACTTCTGCCCCTCAGCCAAGCAGAACAATGTATTTAATAAAATTGTTTGGGCGTTTGTGCTCCATGACGCCTGTGTTTCTGTTTCGTATTGACAATAAATAACAATGTTAATTAAAATTTGGAGCAGCATCTTCCTTCACAAGCAGATATAATGAGATTTGGTTTAAAGAAAAGAGAAGTTGACTTCATGACACATTTCTAATCCTCGAGGAGAAGACTTTTTTCAGAAGTAACCTCATCGTCCCTTCCTGCAGAACTTTTCTCATTTTATATTCCACCCTTGACATATGCTGTATGCTAACGAGGTGATGACCTCATCATCCAAACACAGTGTGATCCTCTAGAGGACACCAAGACATAGAGGATGAGATGAAACTTTATATCCTTTTCCCTCATTCCCCGTGCTACTCTGACACTTGTCTCAGTGTGTATCCATTTTGGTACACTTATGTCAACATCTAATGGAGTTTATCACAGTGGCAGTCTTGACTGTGACGTAATGACCTTTGGATCGCTGAGAATTGGAGAAGTGAAAGGTGTGAAAAGTAGGTCTCGCTCGAACACGTTGGGCTCCTAATTACACGCCGAAAAGTGTCAGGTAGTGATAGAGGGAGAGAGCTGAAGATTTCTTTTTTTTTTTTTTTTTCTTAAGATGGCAGAAAGATTGTTACTAGAGAAAGAGTACGAAGTCTGTGGATTGCGTTATATGTTAGATGTTGCAGGTAAGCCACCTAAAAAAAGTCGTTTAGCCGGGTTAATGAATCGTGTAATGCTCTCTGAGAAGTGAACAAATCTGTCTTTGGGTCAGAAAATGGAACTTTTTTTTCTCACCAAAATTGATTTAGGAGATTGAATAAGAAAGCAGAGTGGGGAGAAATGTCTCAAGCTGTATATTTACACTCATTCAGTGTCGCTGTCTGTGTTTCTTTCCTTCTTCTCGTCCTCCCTTTTCTCTTGTTGATGGGGGTTATTGTTAAAGGCGGAGCAGTCCTGTCCCCTCTTAGCAATAATTCTATTGGTATGATTAAACACACCAGATTACCTTGCGTTTATTTGCCAGCTCGGAGCTGTGTTGCCTCAGCTGTGGTGTGACTATATTAGATGGGAAAGTATGAATTATTAATTATACAAACATAGAAGGATGTAATTGACTGGTCCTATCTCTCTTTGCTGTGGACTGATGTGGAAATGAGCTCCAGTCTGAGTCACTGAGATAATGACTGGAGCTGAGAGAGGGAGGGGAGGAATAAAGAGAAGAAGTAAAAGGAAATAGAGAGCGTGAAGAAAGAGAGGAGGAGGAGGGTAAGAGCAGCTGTGCAGCACTACGAAGCGTGTCACTCTATGAAGGTTTGGACATTTACCTCTCTGTGTGTCACCTGTGAAATCATTCATAAGGATGCATTTACGTGTACCTGAATTAGATATTTACTCTTCCCTCTGTCTACAGTGTGTGTGTAAGTAAATCTTTGCACACTAATCATCATGTAAGTGCGAGTGCATGCACACCAGCAGCTTTTTTCTGTGTGTGTTCGTGCACGTGTGTGTCTCTACCTCCTCTCCTGTTGAGCTTGGCATATCCGGGCGCATATCCGTTGGAGAAGACAGACGAGCTGGTGAAGGCTGTGTGAGGCAGAGAAGAGGCTAGAGCCTCGTCACACTTCTCTGTGGAGAGAGAAAGAAGATGAAGTAGGAGGGACGGAGCGGGAGAGAGGGGGGAAGTGGGGAAGAGAGAGAGAAGACAGTGAAGATTAGTATATTTTACACACAGTAGAGAATATGCATCGATGCTGAACACACGTGTGTCTCAGTCCATGGAGTGGAGGGAGTAGTTTTTAAATCACAACATTGTTCATTAAATGTTAAATAAATGATTTCTAGGATGAGATCTACTTAGCTCAATTCAAGTACTCTCAGCTGAAAAATCTGAAGTCTTGTATTTTCCACATGGTTTCACTCATTGTCAAAAAAAAAAAAAGACTTGCTCACAAGAGCAGAAACACAGACTAGAGGTTGAGGGAAGTTGTTTGTGGGTCAAGAACTGAGTCGGGTCCGTCAGACTTGAACCACAGGGGCATTTAAAACATTGTTGACTTCCCTGGATATCTCAAGAGTGTACTGCAAAAATATCCATAACAAGCAATCTGGCCGTGTAACCAGATGCAGATGCATAATTTATTTAGAAAAGAAAGAGAAAAAACCCCAGATATGTTAAATAAGTGAAACCCTGGATTGCTCCAGTCCCAGTAGATCAGGTTCTGCACAGATTCAACAACCACGGCTCTGATCTCTCTTATTCTGACATAATTATGCTGCCATAAATATGCAGACGACACAGATTTATATAACCAGGTGACTATGGTCCCACACAAGCAATGAGTAAGTTCATCAGAGGAAACTAGAGACCATCGTGTGATGGGCGAAATTGGGACAAGAGTGTAAGGTGCGGGGGGGGGGGGGGGGCCTTGCTCGGGCCACACCAGTCTTTGACCCCAGACTTCATTTGGATCTCAACTACACATCTGTAAAGTTTCACGACTGCATCTTGCACGGTTGCAACGCTATGACAGCGCTAACGTTGAAGACCACAAATCAAGGCAGAAATGTTGACTAAATTCTATTAAGACAATAATAAAATCAGCACCTTTAAAAAATATATATCTAGAATGAAAGCACTTATGTCTCAGCAGTATTTAGAATCTGCAGCTACTGTAATGCTGTCTTCACAGATTTCTCTAAAACGGCCCCGTCGACCTGGAACACCCTACAGCAGCAAGCGAAGCCGTCTAGTATCATTTTAAACTTATTTTGAACAATCTGCAGAGAGCGGCTGTGGGGAGTGGACCTTGTACTGACTTGTGTTTTATTTAATCTTTGTATGTATTTCCTGTCTGTCTGTAACTTTATGTTGTATTGTCTTAACAAGGTCTCTCTTGAGAATGAGACCCAGAGTCTCAGTGATATTACCCGTCTGAATTAGGTTAAATAAAAAAGAGTTTGCACTAAAGCCTAACATTGTCTTTTTACTGTGGCCATGTGTGATACGGGTGTTATCAAAGTGAGGATCGTGCTCGTGCCGTTTCCTTCTTCAACTCGCAGCTCCTGCCACTCTCCAAAGAAATCAAAGGAAGCGAATACAGCGATGTGTGCATGAGACACACAAATATATATAATCCTGACATACAGGAGTACACAGAGTCATAAAGTCATATTTCAATTCACCCCTTTCACTCACTCATACGCACAAACATACTCTTCCACTATATAAGGCTTCACACAGAGAGAAATTGCGAACGCTCTGTGGGGCCAGGTAGAAGCAGTCAATAGCTCTCTGCCATTCCCCACCATGCATCTGTGTGTGTGTGTGTGTGTGTGTGTAAAGAAGAGTCAGATCGAGAAGAAACAGAATTGTTCTTCTGTGCATGTGTGTGTACAATATACAGTATGTGTGTGTATCGGTGTGTAGAGTACACTGTGGGTGAAAGTCAAAGCTACGTTATCTTCTTTGGCTGTTGGCTTGTTAGACCGATTACTTTGTGTCACAGGGAGGCTCACGGAGAAGAAAAACACACCATGAAAGCCTGATAAATGTGCGAATGTGTGTGTGTGTGTGTTCCTGTAAGGGAGGGGACATGGTCTTCAGCCTTCCTCCTGGCGTGCAGGTGAGCTTCATATTTTACATCACTGCCTGTTTTGACGGATGATACGCACACTGACACTCAGGTTGTCCTTTATAAACACACACACACACACAGTAATGAGGCCTCTGGCACATTGACCTTGCACTGACGGTAAAATCCACTGGCAAACATTAGCCAACTGTCTCACCACCACGGAAACGTGCAGTGATGTAAACTACAGAGCAGTGTCCAAAGAAAGGGTTGGGCAATAGCATAGCATGCGTGTATATGTAAGAATACGAGGGGTTATGAATTAAAACCTTTGCAAGGAGGGACATCTGCTTCTTAAGGGAGAAGGTGGCCTGGCTCTACTCTCTATTATTAAACTGTGTATACCCCTGCAAGGGAGTCAAGTGCTTTTAGGAGGACTTAGATGAGCCGATATCATTGGATGTGACCCATGCCAGCACACCTAGTGATGTGTTCCTGCTCCTCTCCTTTTGAAACTGTGCCATGAGATGCACCTCTTGTGCAGCAGCATCTGGTCATGAAATTGGGAGGAACTGTTGGGTCATGCTCAAGTGTCTCAGAAATTATTCTTGCACCTTAATTTATGGAAATACGACCCTCTATCTCCCACATAGACACGCACATGTATATTAAGAGTCTTCCACACTCACATATATTAACCCTCCTGCACTGATCCGCTGAGACACAAGCACTGAAACAGATGCAGTCGTATACAGCCGGCCTCTTATTCATTCACACACACGTGCACACACGTGCACACACGCTGCCTTTCCTGCACTTTCAGTCTCAAGAGTATCTCTATAGGTTTCTAAGCAATGACTTCTTCCAGCTGCACATGAACATGCTTTGTTGGTCACCCACATACACTCAGGCAAAGACATTGAATTGCATATAACTGCCGGTGTGTGTGTGTGTGTGTGTGTGTGGGGGGGTGAATGGCATTGGAGAGTGGATTAATGGAAAGAAACTGGATTTTAAAGGAATGGAGGAACGGAAGTGTGGAGAAAAATAAAATATAGTGTATTTCTGAAGGGCCTCGAGTTATTTCCTCAAAGCCCTCGTAACTCTCTGATGGGGGGTGGGGGGGGGGGGGGGCACTATGTAAAAGGATTTTAGTGCTTGGAGGATAAAAAATGATACCTGTAATCAACTGGCTAATGCTCGCTTACGAGATACAAATGATATTGGAAGGAAAAAAAAGCACAGTGCACGTCACTGGCTGGATTATTTGCATGATTAACGTGTTTGGGTGAAAATGTGTTTTGCCTGTGAAATCAGAAACCTGAATAACACCCAGCCATTTTTACATAAACTTCTTGAAATTAAAGTCCCATTCATCACTAATTGTGGTAATGGTAACCCCTCCTGAGGCAGTGTTACCGTATTACTGCCTTTGTTTACAAAGTGACTGATTAGATATAAATATGTGTTGCCCCCATGCAGCTTGCATTGATTTTACCACTACAGTGCATGTGCATTAAGTACTCCGCGTTGCCATCTGTTGATCGAAAAAAATAAAGATCTGCACACAAGTTTGACACTTTAATGAGGTCAGTTCAGCTCCTTGCACCTCTGTCTGTGCAGCTTATTTCTTCTACATGCTGTTGCCACTGGTTGTGCCGAACCCCCCCCCCCCACCCCACCCCCCGTCTGTCTGTCTCCGCCTGTTCTAGTTCCTAATAATATATAAAACATGTACAGTATATATTCAGTATTTAAATTATACATCTGCTGGCTTATGTTTTGTACATTGCACCCTAAGGGCAATCGATTCGACTTCCAGTTCCATCTTCAGCGCGCTGCCTGGATTCATGTGGGAACCAGTTGCAAGATTCATTTGGTTTTGGCTATATTCAATAAAATGAATCATTTTGATATGAAAAAACTTCTGAACTAAGTTTATGCTTAGAATACAGTTATATAACAGCTGGATTGTAGTTTTTTTGTCTTTGATGTACAATAGTCCGTTAAAATTCAACGTTTCACATTCAAAGACGAGGTCAGGATCTCAGTAATTTTCCCAAAATTAAACTGAATTGCTTCAGAACCTCAGCAATTGAATGCTTTAGTACTGTACTGTGCAACAATGTACCAATACAGTGCATACAGAGTCCATTGCATTGTCCTTTTCCACTTCCCTTATAGGGAAAAGAGTTGAAAATAGCAAGTAAAGATGTAGTGGCAACAATTCAAACTTTTAAAGTCGAAGGCTATTGATGAACTTATCGATTAACTTGATTATGAGTTTTCTTTGAAGCAAACAAAAGACATTTCCTATGTGCGAGCTCATGCGGCCTGTGCAACTTTATGTGGAAGCTCTACGATGAGAGTGAATACCAACGTGTAGAGAAGGGTTCATCATTGCAGTCGTTGAAGTTTCTTTGTCAAGCCTAAATCACTTCCATGATGAATGACACCGGTAGATTGACTGCAGTGCACACACTTCTGTGCAGTGTGTGGCTACAGTGCACACACACAACATGACACTGGACAGGTCATTCTCTTATGAATGGAAAAGCACAAGTCCGTGTTAACTTATTAAGGGATTTATTTATGTCATTGTGTTCATAGTTGTCAACCCAAACTGCGTTATAAGAGAAATAAATATCTGTGTTTTGTTCTGTGACATTCTCAATGTTTTAAGCTTTTTACTAAAAGGAACGTTGGCCTTGTGATGTGAAGACGACAAAGACTGAAGGACACAGCGGTGACTGCGAAGAAAAATGCAGTCTTTTTGGTGGCTTTAGTACGTTGGTGCTCAATATGAAATATTATGCTGTTAGAAGAAATAGTGCACACTAATCTTAACCGTATATATCTGATTTGGTCATTCATAGCAAATGTTATATACATGTAAACCTGCAGAACATTGAAAAGACAATCTGTATCAGGACATATTGGGACCTTACTAAATGTTTGGGACTTTTACAGCTGAGTAAGGAATTTTTCGTTCGGCTACGACCTTGAAATTACCGGCAGTAAATCTGTCATTGTCTGTTTTCCCATTTTTAAGAATGAACCTTTTCCAACAATAGTAATACACCTGAGTGATGTATGGCTTTGAGATGATTAAATAGCAGCACACAGTTTCACACATAGGAACGAGGGAAATATATCTAGAATCATAACCATCAATAATTCACGGATATATAACAAAGTCACCTGCTGCAGCACATAGGGATGTCATGACACCAGAAATGTAGCAGTTGATACCAATATCAGTGAAATTCCACGAGTCTCGATACCACGGTAAAAAAAAAACTAAAAAACCCAATAAATCCCATGCACATGAACATACACTCCTCTATCGCTGTTTGCAGAGTGGTTTTTGTTCGGTAGTTAATGGGTGTGACATCCCTAGCAGCACACGTACTGCACTCCTGTCACGTAAAGGAAAACAGATCATATAGACATGAAGTCATGAAAGAGACTCAATGTCACATGTTACCAGCACCTGATTTGTGACAAAAAGGTTGAACACATTCATGAATGCAGACCACGTGGTCATGTGCTCAGGACTCAAGTTTGAGAACGTAGTCGCTGATATTTGCCCGTGTCTGAAGTGCAAAGTAAGGTTCTGTATGTTCATGTACCTTAGGGCAAGCAAATTACTACAATATCCAAGTGCAAATGTCAGCCAATTCCCCGGAGAGCAGGAGACAGATAGTTTTACGCATGATGGTATGATAAGAGAGGAGAAACAGGTAAGTGCATTGAGGGAGAGAGAGAAAAGATGAAAAGAAAGGAAGAGAGAAAGAAGACAGGAGGTGAGAGCAAAGGAAAATGGCTGCCTACCAAAACCTTCTTAGTGACATTTCCGGCTAGGTAAATAACTAGGTAGTGGAAAAATAGCAACCAGGAGATGTGTCAGCCGGCTGCCACCATGTGGGACCAGAGCCATGGATAGACAGGGTTTGGCCAGCGTGTTCAAAGGGCTTTACATCACTGCCACATCTCTGGAGCTAAAGGGAGTTGGATACAAATAGAGCATAATGCATTCAGGGTGAAATGCATGACATCCTAAAGATCAGTTGGCATAAAATCACAGATTTCAGCCACAATAATACATGTTGGCATCCAGAGTGTGGCATAATAACGCTGGAAACTGGCAGGTGCAAACTCCTTTAATAAACTGCTGTACCTGCCACATTGGCCATTCAAAGTGCCCTGGCAGAGACGGTTTACAAGTACTTAGCACAAATTCCTAACAAAATGACTATTTTGAACAAGATTAAAGAAAAGGAATTTGGATGGACTTCTATAGCGAGTCTGCTAAAGTCTCACCTTTTGCATGTATGTTTTACAGGTTCTCATCTCTCAATTCAAAGCCTTAATACAGCAGCATGTGCTGTGTCAAGATATACTGCAGCAATGTCTAACTGAGCAGAGAACAAAGTCATGCTCTCTCTGTGTGCATTGCAATCTGATCTTCTCTGTGCTTTGTTTAAGTAGCCGGGCCGTGCATGTGATTCATTGTTTGTGTGCCCCACTGGCTAGCTACAGGCTCTGCACGGCGCTCGTACCGCGGTTGGTGTCCGCTGATAAAGCCCCCAGGCTAACACTGTTAGCCCTGTGAGCACTGTTGCTGTTGTTTGCACTGTTCGTGCTGCTAGCACCGTTAGCTGCTTGACGCCGGCTCAGCTGTCGCCGTGTTAAGAGCCGTGTGGAGACGATGCCTTTCTTCTGAAGTTTGAATTGAGAACCTTTAACAAAGGGACAGTAAGTCAGTCAGCCAGTGAAGAACATTCAGTGTTTTTTTGTCAGACCGCTGAGCAGACAGGCAAAAAAAAAAAAAAAACCCTCTGCTATCTTTATTTAATGACTGTCAAAACATTGTGTGTGTGGATTGTTGGTATGGGGCTGTCAAGTATGTTCTCTCACCAACACTGAACACTGAAGTTTGGGGACTTGGGGGCTTTTTCTGGACTCAAGTCATGAACACAGTGGAAGCTGTCAAAAGTGCCAACAGCTGCATGGAGATGCAGTCTGACTCTCCAAACTGCCAGTGAGTGTGAGAGTCTCCGTCTGCACATGCCTTTGGTCTCTGGTGTGGCTTGGAGCAGCATGGGCCTCTGCTTTCTGTTTTCCATTTTTGCCCACATACATGCTTCAGTTCGACAAAGTCCATCTGGAGCAGATTGAGAGGTGGTCATTAACTACATTTTGTTTGCTGCCACATAAGCCTTCTGCAGTGACCTAATTTCCTCTGTAATATTTATGAACTCAATACATCCATCTCAGTTATTTGTGTCACATGGTCTCCATCAGTCTATGAGGTGTTTTCTTCTGCAGGAGGACATGCAGGTATGAACTGCTGTAGATGATTCTTCTGGCAGAAGGCAGTATTTAGTATTCACTCAGTGTTGATTACCATTAGAAATACATGACTATTAAACAGGATCCGAAAACTGACCCTCTGACTTTCACACAGGGCACCTATGAACCGTCTGCACCGAATGACCCGTCCCGTCTTGTTCCACTGTTTTGTAATTTATCATTATAATTTTTTGCCAGGTCAAATTCATTGCAGTTGTCAAATCTGGTAAATTAAAGCGACTCTGATTCCATAATTGCTTTCAAAAAACCGATTGAAGTTGCTCATCTTTTTCATGGGGTCACAGAGATAGAGTTTAAAAACCGGTCAAATGGCCATTGGCTAATTAGCAAGCAGTTACATACGCGTGTTGTCATGTACACCTGGAATTTTGCGACAGCAGCTCCCTAGTGGGCTTCACAAAGAGGTATAGTACACAAATTAACAGATGTTCCGCAGCATATAAAAGGCCTCAGTAATTGGCATTACAGATGGTTGGTCCTACCATTTGCCAGTGTCTTCACTCCACTACAAAAATTGTGAAGTAAACACAAGTATGACTCATTGTTTGACATGTGATATTCGTGGACACCTCAGCAGGGCGGATGCTCTACATGTTTATCTTAAAAATGTAATTAATATGAATATCAAAATATTTTTAAAGCGTCCCCTGTGGAGTTCAGGGCCCTCGCGTAGCACTGTGGAGATTTTCTATACTGTTTTGTACAAACAGTCCTGTAAATGGTTTCTACCTGTTCTCTTAATCTGCAGGTGCAAGAATTCAAGCTAGTAAACATGGATGTAAGCAATACTGGATTTAAAAATCACCTTTGCGAAGGTTTCATGAGGAAGGAACTGCACTCAGCGTGTTTGTTAGACCTTAAGGATACTCACAATGTGCTTTGGAGAGTAACACTGAATGTAATTATAACTTGTGATTGTTTACAAGAAAACTCCACAGGGCACCTTTAAGTTGAATGTCAGCTGCCACACAGTGTTGCACAGTGTTGCTTTTTATAAAAAGAATGAAGTGATTTTGGTCGCATCTCGTATTCAAAGGGCTGTTGAGCAGGCGACCTTCATGTCTTGGAAGCTCCCACAGCCTGTGAACACATCACAGTTCAACAAGCGTCAAATACACAGTCACAAAGCAGCCTCAAGCTCACTTCTCAATTCAAAGGAAGAATAAAGGACATGAAAACCTCACGTTATAAAAGATACAGCAGCGACAGAGTAGAACTTCACTGTTCTGTAGTACACGGCCTAGCAACACCAAAATAATTGAAAACACCAAACAGACAAAAAGTGCTATTATGTTCACTCTATATGGGTGAAAACAGAAATGTGTTTTTTTTTTGCCTATGGCTAGTGCTCTAACATATAAAGCATCCATATCTGGAATAAAAATAAAAATATTGGAAAAACAGATTTTCGGATTATTTGACTGCTGCTCCTAAGAATGAATAACAAAACTATTTTCACGAGACGGTCCAACATTTCCGTTCCCAATATCCAGATCAGGCTACAGTTTTGTGAATCCATCCAGTGTGTATCTAGTCAAACACTCTGTATAACTGTCATTTCAACACAAAGTCCGGCTACATTATGTACCTTTCTGCACAGGGCTCCCACAGCTTTGTGCCGTGAAATCGTGGACGGCAGTGGAGTGAATAACAATCATCTGGACCCCAGGGTGGGAGCCCATTCAATTTCAATTCACACAATACCCCAGTGGGAATTAAAATGACCATTTAACTGACAAGGTGCCAACTTTTCTAAATGTGAAATGTGTTGTGGGAAACAAAGGGCAGAGGTAAGGAGGGCTTATCATATTTTTTTTTAGAAATGCTATATTTAGAAATGTATCTGGTGCCAACTTGGAGTCTGACTCACTTTGCCTGGGCCTGACGTACCTTGTTATAAGAATAATAGTAATAATATTAGTCATAATAATAATAATAATAAATACTATTATGATATTTATTCTTATAATAATAATAATTATTACAATAATAAAAATGCATTTTATTCACAAGTTACTTTTAAGTCACCCAAGGACACTTTACAAATAAAGCAGTCAATACATAATCAATAATTAATTATAATTTTCTCTTTGTATTCATCTTTTTTACACTTCCTTCTGTATATAATCCTTCCCTTTTTTTTTTTTTTCCCATGTCCATGTCTGTTCTGTGAGTTTATATGTGAGTGGGTGAATTTTAAAATGTAATTAGCTATTTTTTCCTCGCTCCTTGGAAGATGTTTGATGTAAAAAAAAAAAAAATCTCTTCTCATGCTGCTCATTCACTCTATACACTTTCACTCTGGCTTATTTCTCTTTCAACCCTCCCATCCCCTGCCTTTCCCGACCACCCTCCAACTACCCACCACCGCCCCCGGGCTTGCCAGCTTTTAGTTTGAGCCGTTAATCTAAATTTTTTGGTCCAGATTCATTTTTCATGTCTTGGAACCCTCACCAAACAATTTTTGTCAACAGATCTGGTGCCCTGTGCCAATGTGTGCGCAGACCAAGCGCATAATGAGATGTTTTGGATGAAGCAACCACACATAAAGACAGACATCCAACCACACACACACATGCATGCACACACACACACACACACACACACGCTCACGCGCAAACACACACACACACAAACCTTTTCTTTCCTGCGTCCTTCGACATTTAAATATGCCAAGTGAAATAAAAAAAAAAAACTAACTTTTGAAATGCTGCAAAAAAATTATACAGTCTCCAACATTTAAAGTTTGTAGCTTTAACAGAACACACAACAAAACCAGAAAAATAGAGAAAATGATCAATGCTGGACAAGATGATATTGCAGCTAATGTTGGCCATATTTCACGCTTTCTGAAGACAAAAACTAAGAAACACATTTGGCAGCATCCAACTGCACCAATGAGCAATCAGCGGCGGCTTTGTGAGATGTTGTGTTGGAAAGATATTTTAACCAACATTTGGTCTCAACAAACATTTCAGAATGTCAAAAAGCCACTTTTCACCAGTGTGGCAATTGACAGTTTGAAAGATTATAAATTACATAAAACACTTCAGTGGAAATGAAGCTCTCAGTCTCTAGTCCCATCTCTATTCCTACCTCATTCAAAAAAATGAATCCTGAAAGCATCTGGCAGCAGCTCTCACTCCTAATCAAGTCCTTGCAGTCGGTTTGTTGTATGTAAAATTGGCCAACATTTTTTTTGTCTCACAAATAATGTAACCGTGGACCCTCCTCCCCAACATTCAGTTTGCCCGGCCAGCTCAATAAACCCTTGTGGGTCTGCTGTATAAGTTCATCTATTATTTACCCCAGTAATTAAAGGGCTACTCAGGATGACTGATTTTCTGTGTTGTTGGTAATCCATGGAGCCTCGGGCTGGTTTATGGGAGGTCTGTGTTGACAGAATGGCCCTCCTGGTTGGACTCCTCGGGTGTTTTTTGATGCAGTTTTGGAGAGTGATGTTGGGCAGAGGGGCAGATAATACAGGTGTGTGGGGGGGGGGAAACAGATAGTAGGTACGAGGGATCTTAGAGGAAAGGGAAACAATTAAAAGTGGGAGACAAAGATGGGATCTAACTAAATACAAAGGGGTAGCTCAGCGCATGGACACAGTTGCAGGACACTATATGCAAAACGCTTAAAGAGTAGAGCAGATCATAAAGGTGCAAGACCAGGCTCTGAAGATACCAGGAGGTTCAGAGCAGACGAAACAAAGCCGTCCAAAAAAACGTCCGTACAGCTCCTCTTCAGGAGGTTGGGGAAGATGGGGGGGGGTCACCCAGGAGACCTTGTTGTCTAAACAAAACCACCTGGTTCCGTTTCACAGCATCGGCCACATGTTTAAAACTGTGATTTTGCTTTTGTGTGGCTTTGTACGTTCTTTGGCGACTTCTGCCGTGTTTTGTGTTTTTCTTACGCTCTGTATCAAAGGCCCATCAGCTCCTCACTCTGTGTCTCCCTCTGTCACCCTGTGGCAGACTTCTTGGCTGTTTGATGTGCCCACAGTTATACCTGCTTGATTCGGTGAACTTTCAACCAGGACCGACTCTGCTCAGAGCTGCGTGAAGCACAGCCCTCTGTCTCTCGGCGAGTGTGTACGAACGTGTGCACAGGTGTGTGTTTGAGAGTCAGCACAAAAGAATGGCAGTTTAAAATCCCCGAGAGCTTGGCAAAGAGAGAGCGTGAGACCGTTTTTAGATAAGGGACACAAAGAGCACGATAACGAGGGAGTAAATGTAGAAGGTGTTTATGTATCTGTGTGTGTGTGTGTGTGTGAGAGTTTAATTGTTCATCACAGGGCTAACCCTACAGGTGAAAGTGCAGGGCAAATTTGGGCCACATCTTCTCTCCAGTTTGCACTCATAATCTGTCTGCAATTAGTGCCTCGTTTACTGAGCGAGCAGCTCATCATGCAATCAACAACTGAGGCTTTGTTTGAGTTCAAAAGTCCAGAACGTTCAGAAAATAAATGTAAATCCTGTGACTCTTAAAACGAAATACTTAAGATTTAATACGTGTTCTCTCTAAATGAAGGTGGTGGGAGTCATTTGAAAAGGCTAAATGGAATGAGACCTTTACAACGACACTGTATCTTATAAAGAAAGACAGGACAGAGCTCCAGCGTTGGAGACGGTGCAGTGACCCAGTCCAGCAACTGATCCAGCAAAAGCACACATTTGAACAGGCGGGGTGAAGATGGTGTCGATATGGCCAATAATTTACAAGAATCCCAAGGTACCTGCATCGTAATGCACACCATAAATGTCTTATAAAAAAAGGAGTGCTATTGCCAAAGTGCATTAGCAGCTCAGGTTTGGTGAGGCTAAACCACAACACGTTTGTGCTTTGCATCATTACTGTTCTCCCTTTCTTTGTGAAATGACTTCGTTCAGTTCATTCATCATTTACTATATTTTGTATTATTACTGTTATTTGGGAAAAAATATTCACAGATGAAGAAATGACCGCGTAGAGTATATTAAAGAAACGCTGGAGTTAATTCAGCAGAATGCACTCAGCAAAACTTTCTGCCCCCCCATTATCGGTGCAGTACTTCCTGATGATGCGTATTATTCATCAGATAATGGTCACTGTTGCATCTGTTTAATACATCATATGCACAACTTTAAGTGCGCAATATGTCTACGAAAAAAAGCAACAAACAGCGTGGCAAGTCTTGCCCTGAGAGATCTTGGTAAATAATCATTGCTTTTTCATGCTAATATCGCAGAGCAGAAAGAAGACTATGGTGGCCAATTGTGTTTTCTTCCAGTGAAGTTAGGTTGTTGTACAATGCTCATAACAACAGAGCATTATTAATTAGTTCCCATGGTTCCTCAGGTGGGAATGGCTTTCATTTCAGAGGCCATTAAAATACCATCACGCACAGACCATAGAGAGATTTGGGGATTTGGCTTATTGGTTAGTGGGTATTTTGTTATCCAAGGAGCTCAAACAGAAACACAATTGCAAGGATGGTCTGTTTTAAAAACACCGCATTCAAAACAAACAAACAAACAAAAGAGGCCAGAAACTGTGAGTTAGTTTGGCCTGAAGACAAAACAAGAGGTGTGAACTGCTGAACTAGATTTAGCTCAATATTATCAGCATAGAAAATATGACACCAACATGATACGCATATTAAGGAAACATACCGACTCTGCCTGAAAAAGTGTCAGCTGTGTCTGGCTGTTACAGAATAAGAAATAAACAGTCCACTAATCAGATAATTGGGAGAGTGAGATATGTGTTACAGTAATGCCAATGATGCAGTTTTCAGTATTTGTAAAATGAACAGGCTGTAGTGTCTATTCATCCAGGAAAGCTGCAAGGTTGAGGAATTATTTGGCTGCCACTCCGTGCCAGTTGTAATTAGGTTGATAAGCATAGTCCACCATGGTCAGAAAGTGAAATGGATAGGTAATCTATATCTGCACATACACTCAATTACACTACTGAATTCCAATTAACAACTGGTCGTGAGCAAGTGAATTAATTCAGGCCACAGAAGCCACATTACTAAAAGTGTAGTTCGATACACATTTACACAGCACATGTTTATGAAATAAATAAAACCTTTAATAATCGATGTGACTGCACCTCAGAGGTCACTTACACTTAATTAGCTGTAATGGAACTTTTACCAGTCTTCAATATGAAGTTGCACAGACATGCATGTGGAGGCGCTAACGTGCACACGCACACGCACACGCACACACACACACACACACACACACACACACACACACACACAAACACACACCTTCCCCAATATCACTGCAATGACAAATTGTAGCATGAGATCCCATGTGTGAAATTGTCTCTGGTACATCATAAATAGGGAAGAACTACACCGATTAAATTTAACATAACACAAATATGTTTGTATTTGCCTGTGTGTGTGTGTGTGTGTGTGTGTATAAGGCAAGAAAGTTTTAAGACTTTTCAAGACTTTTTTTTAAATAGCACTAAGAATGAAGACTTCCTGTACACACTGCCTGGTACCCGGTTTAAGCCATGCCCCAAAATCTTAGATGAAGCCAGTTTTCATTGAATTTGCACTTTTCCATGTCGTCGCCAGCTGCTCCGAGCGTCTCATCCACAAACAAAGTACGAGAGTTGTTAGTTCCGCTATCCTGATCAGCATGATGTAAATGCGAGAGGCATATGGTAGATGAGCTAAAAAGTAGATGTAACCCATTATTTTGAGGTTTGAAATTGCAATGTCAGAAAAAAAAACTACCTATGTCTTTGCATTTTTAAGACTTTTGAAAGATTGATTCAAGACATTGTATTACCGTTATGGCCGTGTTTTTAGATTGATGCCTATTAAGACTTTTTAAGGAGCCACAGGAACCCGGAAAACATGCACAATTGTTTCCATTTGCTCCACTAAAAACACCTGCGCTGTGGGTATCAGAGCTATCAGTGAATCACTGGCTGCTGGTGTGGTCTGGATGGGCCTCAGTAATTTCCTCTATAGAAGTCAGGGAGGAATCGTGAGCCTCACCCCGCCCTCCTGTGCGCTCATAAAGATGATTTAATGCCAATCTGGCAACTGAAGCTCATAATGTCACTCCCTCCACTGCCCACCATCCCTTTGTCAGCCCTAAACTCTGCCATGCTGAGAAACAATATGCTCTGACTGGCAGTAAAAGACGAACACTGGGAGAGAGGATGTGAGAGAAAAGGGCAAAATAAAGTAGTGAGACACAAAAAAAAACGTGTGTGGCAAGTGTGTTAAAATCACACATGCATGCACTTGCTTCCATAGAGGTACATATGCACATACCCAATTATCTTCCTTTCAAAAAAAAGTCCCATGCTGATTTCCAATATGGCTGATTTGCCTTACAGAAAGAGGTTGAGAAGAGGTTGGTGGGGGGGCAGAGACAGGAAGAATACAGACATTAAAATGTTTTAGAGATGGAGCTTGAAAACATTTGCAAGTAACACAAGTCGTAAAGAAAAACAGATCTCAAAGATTGACTTGAGAATTGTTATAAGTATTTCTAAATCTGGTTCCGAATGTTAGCTAATCCCTGCTTTCAAATGAAAATAGACAAAACTAAGTGGTATCGGCTATTGGAAAGCACTCCTGGTGCACAATCCATCCCCACTTTTCCATCCAATACATTCATGTTCACACAGGAGATCAATTTTTAAAGTTGACAGTATGGTGGCCAACTAATAAAGACACTGCCCTTCAAACAGAAGATCAAACTGAAGTCTCCGTCATCAAGCTCCTGCCTTCCCCGAGTGTCCTTGAGCCGAATATTGAATCCTGACAAGGGCTTTGGGGGGAGCTGCACCGTAGCCGACCCTGACCATTGACTCATAACTGGCTGTCTCATACATCATCAGCCTAAACCTCTAACAATGAATAACTATGGATTGCTGACAGGTGTTAAGAATCAGTGTTAGTGATTTAACTGGACCCCACAAGTACCCTGTTGGCTTGAGTATATTTTTTATCTTGGACTCAGGGCTAGCGGGAGAAAGAACAAGGTTGATAGCTTGTATAATCCTATAATCAATAAGTCCTGTTTTTACCAGATGTGCTACACTTCAGCCAGAGAGAAAGAGAGGGAGAGAGGGAGGGAGGGAGGACTGACGGGGGGGAGGAGGACTGACGGGGGGAGGCACGCAGAGAGCTAGTTAACGAGAGAAATACACCCCAGTAAAGGACAGACAGGCAGACGCATAGAAACAGAAAGGTAAAGATGTTTACCGTATAAAAAAAGGGGGCGACTAATTCAAATTTGTTGATAATCTGAGTTCAGTCGGAGTCCATAAAAACGCGGCATAGGCGTGAATGCAGCAACAGTACACAATCACAAACACACACACGCAAGCACACACATATATTTGACTGTTTTACGTACAATCACACAAATGCACATATAGAATATGCATGCACACACACATATAAGCTAAGGTCTGTCCAGCGGTAATTAGAGCTGAACTCTATTTGCTAACGACCTTCAGCTCCATGACCCACGGCGGGCTGACAAATTGGGGTTCTCTCTCGCAGCCACGCAGGGGCTCCCACAGGTTAATGGGAATCAGGGGGCTGAGTGTGTGTGTGAGCATGTGAGACAATGCGTTTGATGGGGTGTGTGTGCGTGCGTGCGCGTGTGTGTACATCTATATTGCCAGGCTAATGGAAACCCAAGTTGTGCTAAGCCCCTGCAGTGGCTGGGGTTCGCTAACGGGGATTTAGCATTGTACTCTGTGTCAGTAATACCTGGCAGCCTTAACAGGAATTAGCATTGCTCATGGCCAAGCAATACAAAACGAGGCTTATGGCGGTTAGCTTTGTTTGTACTGTGGCAATAAAGCTCTAACTATGTTTGCTTATCATGTATTAACTGATGTTTCTGGAGCAAGGGATGATAACAATATCCGCTGCTCTCAGATGAGATTATTACCTTTGCTGCTAATGGAGAGGATTAGAAATTGGCTGAATTTGTTTCTGAAACACTGCACAGTGGAGGCGATATGGGATGTCTCTGCAGGTTTTCACACTTATGCTCCTCCCTGCTTTTCTCCCTTGAACTTTTCTTTTTCATCTGTTCTATTTCTTTCTCCATCTCTGTGTTTCTGTCTTTTCTCCGCGCTGTTGCCCCATGATTTCTTCCTCACACTCTTCTCACCTACACTGTCATCCTGGCTGCCATCAATGACCGTCCTCTCCCTCTCTATTTCTTCCGTATCAGGGTGCTTTTTTTTCAGAAGCAGGACATGGTGGAAATGGATTGGTTCTGAAGGCTGCTGAAGAGGATGGAAAAATAATAAATGCTCAGGAGGAGGAGAAGGGGAGTGTGAAGGATGGAGACTGTCGAAAGAAAAGAGACGATGACAATCGATGGAATGCAACAGCAATGAAAGAAAAAAAAAAACAACATATGTGGTAAGACATCAAGAAAGTGATGCATTAGGAGAGGAAGAGGGTAACAAGAAATTATTATCAGATACGAAGAGCAATAACAGAGGGAGAAAAATGATCCCAATTACAATGCTGCTTCAAGAAACTATGAATTAACAATGAATAACGAATGCACTCACTCACAAGACACACATGCACCAAAACAAAGCTCCAGCTACTCGTCTATTGTTGGTCCATTTTCTCATCATCAGAGTTTCAACAGAGCACATTACAGCTGCGTTTACATTCGGCTGCAAAAGTTAGGATAGCAGGTGAGAGCAACTGTGATTACATCCCCTGATGCAGACGCGGAATGACTCATTTCCCACATGACAGGAAGACGCAGTGAAAGGTGTTGTTTACCTTGATGACAAGTTTGAGGTTTGATGTCGGCCCAATCTGCAGTAAGCACCTGTCAACTGCGCGTCCTCGTCGAGCAGCTGCGTATTCTTATGCCTTTGCTTTCTTAAAATGTTCAAAACTGATATGCTCAGAGAAAAAGTGCCAAAAGAAATCTCCAGTAACACTTTCTGTCACGGCCATGTCTATAATGAATTATTAACACGCTTATAATGCATTATAATCTGCTTATAGCACCGTATAAGTGTAGCTTTAAACACTTATATTCATAACACTTTTAGAAAAACAATCACAACATATTATATATTATATATATATATATATATTATTATTATGATGATTACATATTATATATATATTATATATTATACATATATTATTATTATTATTATTATTACATATTATATATATATTATATATTATATAT
>CALSCE010009814.1:2666252-2728739 GCA_943593645.1 Bovichtus variegatus
AGAGAGAGAGAGAGAGAGAGAGAGAGAGAGAGAGACAGAGAGAGGCTGAGGCAGATCACAGTAACAGTAAATGCTGAGTGGTGGGCATTGAGTAAAGACGACAAAGGGTACTACAGAGATGTAACAAGGACTGAGGAGGAGTAAGAGAGAGGAGAAGGACAGAGAGAAGGTTAGCGAAGAACAGGCCATCTGTACATTAAAAATCTTGATAGATAGGTCCCACAACACATCTGTTGCGGCTCATAAAAAAGTAACAAGTGCACAGCTAATTTGGTGATGCATCAAAGACGGCACGTAGCCAGAGCAGCAACGTTAGCTCAGCTTCGCGGGAAGCAAACGGACAAATGCAATCGATGTGATTCGACCTGCATCATCCGTCAAGGAAACAATGACGGCAACACACACGTGATGTCAGACTTCCGAAGCTCCTTTTTTTTAAAACTCTGTTGCAGAAAGCGAGTAAGTTCACGTGTCACAGATCGAGTCACAAGGAGATTCACGTGTTTCGTGGAGACAAGAAGGTAAACAACCATGCATTATTTAATTGTCAGGGATTATTTAACTCTGCCGTGTAAACACAGGACACAAGGTTTGTCTCTGAATATTTAAATGGTTGAACTGAGAATAGGTCAATAATGTTTTACATCTCCGCAGGGGCCTGGACTAGCCCCAGTTAAGGCAGTTAAAGTCTGGGAAAGTATTTACATTGCTACCCTTTAAGTTTGTGTTGGATCCCTCTTGTTTGACATTCTTGTCCCTCATCCTATCCCATCCGGAGTCCATGTGCTCACCACTACAAACTTATTATTCACAACGTGAAGTGGCGGTAACAGTAGAAGAGGAAGGAGAGTGAGAGAATGGACAGTGCATGTTTTAACAATGAAAGAGGGGAGCGACAAAGGTAAAGTACAGTATGTAGACTCTAGGGAGCCTTTGGGGAAAGTTCTGAGGTACATTGTACAGACTCTAAATCCCTGAAAGAGAGCTGGGACAGATTCAACACTGACCTTTCTTTTTAGTCCTGAAATAGTCCCATGCTTCTGAGTTGAAAAGTTTTTTTTCTTCCACTTCTTCCCTTATCTAATCAAAGTGGACACTGGGTCCTGAGCAGGCAGGGAATGAGCATTTTAGTAAAAGGAAACGTTCAGAATGTGTCAACACATGACGTGTAAATGGGAAAGAAATGCACTCTTGTGTCTACGCAAATCTAAACCAGAACAAATATGACAGCTGGTTGATTTTCACTGTCCTTTTTGAGTAAATTAAATTTCCCAAATCTGTCCATCTTCCCTGGCATTGCTGCATAATGATAAGCCTCCTATTATAAATCTCGACAGGCCTGCAAATGGCTGGAAAGGGCCATGTCAGCTGGTTTGTAAAACCATAACAATGAATTTCCTCCTTTGGACTGTCGTTCACTTTGTCCACTGTGGGTGTGTCTGTACGTTTGTTACTGCTTGAGTGGATACAGCGCGTGAGGATGTGTGTGTGGAAATATGTGGATCACATTCTTGTCATAAGCATCCGTCATGAGAATATAGCCAGTGGTGAGAGTTTTAGGACCGGCCAATCTCCGGAGAGTGAAATAGAGGACGTTGTAGACGTGCACTGGTTTCACATTGGGACAGACTACCAGGTAGAGATCTACATAGCATGCATGCTCAGTATATGGCCACAAGACATACAGCCGACATTTTAAATACAGAAGCAGCTCCAGGGAATACTTCAATGACAGGCGCTAATACGGGGTTTTTATTTTTTATTTTTTAAAAAGCATGACTTACTGATTAACCCCAGCTGCTCTTTATTCTACTTACCCAATGAATTCCAACCTACACGGCATCATGATAAGGATATAACAAAAGGGAACATAGAATCTGAATCGATTTTATCAGACACCCAGCTGTAAAGAGCTGCTGTGCAACGAGACAGAAAGAAAAGAGTCTGGGTGAAGTAGAAACAGCATTTTCTTCTCTTGTTGTTTGATAGAGAGGAAAACGATCAATGACAATCTAAGAGGTGACATCGGCACCCCTTTCACTTCTAATCAACGAAACATGATAACAAGGATCCAGTCAGTGTTGGCTGAATAGTTTTCCTGCTCAGGGAGATGGTTTAATAAGAGACCTAATTAGTGGAGACACTGATATGTCCAAGGCAGAGATAAACACACGTCATTATATAATCCGAATTTGAAGGCACGGCCTAAAAACGGATTATTTTGTAAGAAGAAAAAAAGTTGCATGTGCCCTCGCAATGGGAGACGCGAAGAACTATAAGTGTCTATGATACCAAACATAGCATTTAGATCGATGGATCCGATGACGCCGCCTCGCTGTTAGCGGCTCACCGGGTTGAGGTACGTGTGATCCCTGCCCAGACACTGAATCACAGACATATACAGTCAGATAGTGAACAGTCGACGTCTCTGACTGATTCAAGGGAGAAGAAGAAACGTTGAACTGCTGGTGGTGTTGAGAGGACCAAATTCACTGAGCTTCATCTTCTGGGGGGACATATATCAGAATCAGAAAACCTTTATTCGTCCCACAGCGGGGACATTTACAGCGCTACAGCAGCAAAGGGACAGTGCAGATAAAGGTTAAGTACGAATGTATAAGTACAAGATATAAGTACAAAAAAACAAGTAAGTGGTAAGTAATACAGGAAGTGAACAGTGAGAGTAAAACTCTAGCAGCCAGTGGTAACAATAATACATACTAAAAAGACATATATTGCACATTCGTGTTGCACCAGATTGTATTGCACAGTAAGGTAAGTAAGTAAAAACAGTAGGAATAGTAATACGGGGTGTATTGCACATGGGCGGAGGACCAGTGTGTGGTGGTCTACCAGGGGCCGTGGAGATTATATAGTCTGACTGCTACATATATAAAAAGTGTTTGAGATATTTCGGTCTTGACCAAAGAACATTGGCATCTCCGGAGCGACACTGCGACACATTGTGCTCCGGCGTTACACTCATACAGCAATGAAAATCTAGAAAATCTTTTCTTTTTTTTTCCACTGGCTACTATTCAGAGACATTTTACAACTAGACAGATGGCACAGTGTTAAAGCAACGTGCCAACGATCGCTCTAGAATGCCTCCCTTTGAGATGCAGACACAGGGAGATGTTAGGAAGGAGACAGCCGCTGCAGCTTTGAGAACGTCTCCACGGCTGGAAAACAGGGATTGTTTTCTATCAGAACCCTCACATTTGTTTCGCCATCAGGGACAGGAGTCATATGTTGAATTAGAAAAGTATGAAGAAAAACAGAATGCAAAAACAACGAGCTGAGGGTTTCTTGATGCCTTTGTTTCTCCCTCGCGCGGGACTTGTTCTCACAGTAATTGAGTGCTTCAGCTAACACACCATTCATCCCACCTTCTGAACGGACTGCATGTTGCTTGGGAGGGTTTCTGTGCGCAGGTGCCGTGTGAGTAATGAGCATGTTGGAATATGTGCAAACACAGTTCTTCGCATGTTTGAAGATTAGTGTAACTTCGAAGGCCATCTGTATACAAACACCAGAAAAATATATTGGTAAGCTAAAGACGTAGTGCAAACCATCAATATTCAGTGTGAACCTAAAAGGAATACAGATGGCCCGTCCAGCCTCCTAATTAAAGAATATATAGCAGCCACATTTGAACGATAGAAAGTTATTTGGAAATGTAGATGGAAGCGTGGTTTTTTTTTCCTCCTAAATCTTGTTGATGAATGTTTAATGCTAGCGGATTATCTAGGTTTTGATATTAAGGTTTGTTTTCCAACACAGTGAATTATGGAAAGATATGTTTATGTAAGCAAAGAGGAAGCGTGAGTCTGAAAAAAACTCCCAGTCTTAGAGCACCAATAGTATTACACGAGCACAATATCAGAAAACACTGCTTCACATTCTTACGCTAAAAATAATATCCCCAATTATACTCAAAACCGTAGATCAAAGATCTGGCCCAGCTAAGGGGGATATATAATTGACCTGGCCTACTGGAACAATTCATGAGGTTACATAAAATGTGTTTCCTGCCTATAGCAGCATGCTCCATCATTAAAAAAGCTTAACCAGAGTGGAGGATGACCGATTCACGTTGTAGTAAAGGCTGGAAACAGAGTGTGGGTAGTGAAGCATTTGCTGAGTCACTGGTATTGATCAAAAAACCTATCAAACCTCTGCAGATATAGCATAGCTTATGATCATTATTATAGCCCATTGTGATCTGTGCGAGAGAAGGAAAAAAAACCCGCTGGAAGTCTGCAACCTTGTGTTAATGAGATTTCAATATTTATTCTTTTACAAGTGGAAAAACGTAGTCAGCTCAACATATAATTCATCCTCGTCGGGACGAGAGCGTGGAAATCAAGGAGCTAGCTGCTGTGGATTAAAAGGTTGTTCCGGGAACGTTTTGCCTTGATGGTGATGCTTGACGAAAGGGTTAAGAGGCCGCCGAGATATTCTGGATCCGTCCTCTGGCTCTGTCGTATAAAACGTCACGAGAACACGGTCAGTGTCCGACGGGCAGAGCGACCTGTTTCTTTGTCCAATCAAAAGGCCTTAAGCCTTCACAGTTCAATGGTCGGAACCATTTGTTCTGCTTTACCACGATGGTTAAATGTATTTATGGGTCGTACCGCATGTGTCCTGTTAGCATAATATAAGGGTATTTGGGCTTTTGGGCTGGAGTCCATTTCCTCCACACATTACAGCAACTTCATCACATCCATGTGTGAAATCATTTGAACCTGAAAGAGCCACATTTCCTGCAGGAGCTCATCCACAGTGTGGCACTTTTCACTGTGTAGTATAAGATTGACTTCAATGTCACTCAGTGTCAAAGCTCAATACCTCCCAGAGTCACCGGCCAGTGTCACTCTTTGTCAACCTGTTGACACATAACTATCGCGATGTCATATGGGATATCCATTGCTCATTTTGATTTCAGTGCAGTAGGCAGATGGGTTGGTCTATTTAGAGAGCGTGGGGCTGGTTGTAGCCTATAGCACCCAATTCTCCCACGCTTGCTGTTTAACTGACGCTGGAGCAGATTGTTTATGACAGCTTTCCGGCTGCAAACACCAGACTGTGTGCTGCAGGACAGCTTCTATTACTGCAGCACAAATCAGCATGAGCGCGCATGCACACGCACACACACGCACGCACGCACACGCACAGACAGAGAGAGAGAGAGAGAGAGATGGAAACACATAAAAATGCTCACATGTAAAAAAAATAATAACGGAAAATTCTGAGATCAAAGCAAATGTTCATAAACATTTTCACCCACACAAGATCACATGTACATATATTGTAGAATAGAATACAAACACCTTATGACTTGCACACACTCTTACTGATGTATCCATCAGAGACATCCTTCTTTCTACATCAAGCATCGCTGGCTGCTCTGCCCCAGAGAGGAATGGATTGGACAATTTTAAAATTCGGGCTCTTTTGACTGCTGTCAAAAAACAGGTTTATAAATCAAAGGATGTGACATTTGCAACAGTTTGTTTCCTCTGCTGTACTTTCCCGTGATAAAAAAAAGCAAAGACCTTTTAGAAGGTTTGTAAAGGAGAGAGTCGGAAAAGCTGAAAGGAAGAAGAAGTGCCAAATGTAGACGGCAGTGCCACAAAACCATTAAAAGGAATATGTCACATTAAAAGCTTAAAAGAAAATTTGCATACGCGGTTCATCGTTTTAGTTTATAGGAATCTATCACAGATAAAAAAAAAAATCTATCAACAACACAACCACTTGGTGAGAATCCAGCATGAAAAGCACCATTGGCAAAGCAGCCATTTATTTTTTCTTACTTAAAAACATTCTGGTGCAGAATGCAGCTCATTTTCTCCCAAAAAAAAATGTCTTTACTGTTTTTTTTTTTTATCAAATCAAATAATAATGAAGAGAACACGATGTACAGTTATACCGTGAGGATATAGTTTCTGTATCTATGATCCTTCTTAATGTTACTGGTCTTACTAATATATCACATCAACAGGTCTCCATGAGGTTGTTTAGTATGTACACAGGCTTATACACTTATTATTGATTATTATGTCCCAGTTAAAATACAGGGATTCATTGGTTTCTTCCATACGCATGTACGTCAGCAATTCCAGCTGGCAACCTATCAATCACTTTTTTTGTACCGCTCTAATCTCGCCGCGCCTCCTCCCCTCTCTTCCCCTCAACACACTACTTGAGCCACTATCATTCCTTATCTGTCCGTACTGCACATCAGAGCGGAAATATGACAGGTCTCAGGTTGAGAGAATTTCCCTTTGACGCAGGAGAAAGGAGGAGAAAGGTGGGAGCCAGGTGCTCTCTGCTTCTCTCTGCTTCTCTCTCTGCTTCTCTCTGTCCTTCGGTCTCTTTTTGTTTCTGTTTTATTTCCGTCTCCGTCTCTGTCCCACTCCCCCCTTTTCCCTCGATGTCTCTGGCTTTGTATTTCTCGCTGCATTTCTCTTGTTGTGTCAGTGTGACAGAAGAAGATGCAAGGCTGCTCCCGCCGGCACTGTGGATAAAACAGTCGACTCTGCGCTTGCGGGCAGAGCGCTGTGGAGCTGAATCCGGGCCAAAAGTTTTGATCGTTTGGAAAAAAAAAAATTAATTGAAACTGAAAGTTCATGTTTTGATCATGAACTTTGTAAAATACAATAATATATTCAAACTAAAAATAAGTGTATGAAAGGTTGTTTTCAGGTTGAACATTATTTTTGATTCAGTTCTGTAATTCTTGTGAATGAAATATTTATTTCCATTTTTCACTGGCCGTCGAAATGTGAGTGGCAGCAAAACAAAGAAGGCTGAGGACCTTCGTCGACCATGTTGCCGAAGCCGCAGAAGTGTGATTGGACACTTTCTATACCCCATATTCCCGTGATAGGCAGTAAATAAAAAACTGACGCCAGTGACAAAGTTAAAAACACTATGCTGCGTTCACAGTGCTATGTGGAAGTGGGAAATGTCATTCCCTAAAGTCTGGCTGTTGAACTGCGCAATCTGTCATAGTTTAGTACGGTCTAAGACAGCTTGACAGTTTCTTTTTTTTTACTGCCAATCACAGGAATATAGAAAGTGTATAGAAAGTGTTGAATCATGTCTCTCGGGGTACCTACGTTTCCTGAAGGCAACATGGTTGAGGAAGGTCCTCCGCCTTCTTTGTTCTGCTGTCACTCACATTTCAACGCCCTGACATGCCATTTGAAGCCACGCCCCCCGAATTACAGAACTGAATCAAAACGGAAAAACTTTTTCATACACTTACTTTTCATTTGAATATTTTATTGTATTTTTCAAAGTTCAAGATCAAAACTTGAACTTTCGGTTTAATTTTCTTTTTTTCAGATGATCAAAACTTTTGGATTCAGCTCCATACAGTGAGCGCTGGCTGAAAGCGAGACCCTTTCCTTTTGTAGGAGTGTGCGCGCTAGTGTGCGTTTGTGTGCCTGTGCACAGTGTAACACGCATTATTCCCCCGTGACATCCCACAGCACCAGGTTAGTGTCAGAGCCGGAGCCACGGGTCGGAGCTATTTTCTTTGTGTGTTTTGTCTTGTTTTGCAGGGCTGTGTGGGTTTATCTTGGGCTGTCTGTGTCATCAAAAGTGGGAGTTGAGCAAATGAGTTGGTCTGCCACGTCTACGGGGAAGTCTCGAATGTGTTCGGCTGACTTGCAGTATAATCATTAAGTTATAAAACAATGCTGCCTGAGCTGCCATTATTGCCTCACAGTTGTTCTTCCTGTGCTTTATTTTTGTGTTTTTCCCCCCAAACACACTGTCAACATTTTACATCTCAAGACAATAGCCTCGTCTTTCTTTACAAACCTAACCTGTGGCGCGGCGCACTTCAGCAAAGGTCGACAAGCTGCCTTGTGACTCTTTATGACACTGTCCTATTTTTCAAAGTTGATTCTCCAGAGAAGTGACATTTCTTTCAGTCTTGCTTCACACTTGACACATATTGGCTACAGTTCCTTGAGTTCTTCTCCTCTGATGTAGACGCATATCTTCTTCTGTGGTCGAGCAGCTGTCACAATGGAGAATTTGAGGTAGGAAAATGCCTTGACATTTACAAACCACACTCTTGGCATTGTAAAGACTGTTTTGAAAATACTTTGGCACGGCTAAGCGGCTCTTGAGGTGAAGGAATCTAGTAGATGAAACACAATGTCCAGCAAAATTCAGCTCAGCACTCAACATTCACTTTAAGATGTACATCCGTTCTGCTTAATATGCTGTGCTGTCTTCAGGGTCCCCCAGGACAGTCAAAGGTCGGGGATAATGTTCACGCTGTGGGGCTTTGAATCCCTTGTGATGACTATAACAGGGATGAATTAGGCCTATAAAAGTAGATTTAACTTGGAATTCAATGATGCAGTAACATTTTATTTTTTATTTTATTGTTCCTCAATCTTTTTAACTGCTCTCGACTATTATGTTTTCATCTGTTCGTTTGAGTGCTTCTTCAGTGGTAGTGGTACCCCCAAGTACTTTGAAACGATATACAGTACTGTATACACTTCAAGATGTTTGTGACCTGTACCTAATGCATATATATAGGCTTTCCAACATATCAGTGTTTGACAGACATCCACACAAGCGTGCATGCACATATTTTAACATACAAATACTGTAAATAGGATAAACTCACGCATGAAATCTCTCCGTGCTGTTTCGCCACATTGGCTGATATGAGAAATGCCTAAATAATGCCAGAAAAATGATTAAGGAAGATTTTTTTTTTTCTGCCTCCATGCAAGTATGTTGACTGCTGCTGGGTTTTTGGCAAATGTGCTCCACTGATATTAAAATGGTGTGCAGTCATACAACTCATTGCTATCTCAGCACATTTGTTTGTTTGGATTAGGGGGTTTCTGCCTCATCTTAAGCATATGAAGTGGTGCCCCACCATGACTCAATGACAAAGTCAGCTATGACATTTATATTTGTCATGCAATTTGTGTCAAGTTTGGTATAAATTGATTTTTTCAAACTGCTGTTATGTGTAGATTATAACACATGTTGGGTCACAAGTTTCCGTGGTTTAACGGGCGCACTGGATTGACGCGGACTGAAATTGCCAGGATGTTAACTTGCTATGACAAACGCTTTGTTCAGAATAAGACAGAGTTCGGCGTTGACTTTGATTTCCAGGACTTTCTCTGCTGTTTTCAGGCAGCGTCACTGAAAGAGAGAAGTTAAGACGGATGTTCACAAACACTCACTCTGTACTTGCATTAAACGTAGACATGAATCAATCCTAAAGTGATGAATGAATATTTTACAATGCACTCGATGGCAGAATCCATTCCATCTCTAGTATCTATTTCAAAGGCTAATTTTGGAACAAGGTTTTGTCCATCTGGGCAATAATAACAGCGTGGTGCTGTTGTCTTGCTACTAGAAAGGAACAATTATTTATTCATTTATTTTCACTGTTTGATCTTTGCATGAAATGTGTATCAACCAAACGCTTGACTAGTTTACTGTGGAAGAACAAAGGAAACAATGCCTGTAAAGGTCTGTGCTATTTAAACAGGGTAAAACTGCAACAGCGGGAGACATTGTAATTATGAATGCATCATAATCAATCTTCAAAGCCGTGTCTTCAGATTTTAGAAATGCTTTACTTCTGCATACTGTCTGTTTTGGGATTACCATACTGCAGGTAAGTATTTTACATGACCTGTAAAAACAGCCCCCCCCCCCACAGAGCTCTACATCAGGCCGTTGAAGGGTGTAAGACCTGTGGTTCCTGCGCAGTGGTTAGTGAAATAGTAAAGTATCATGCATTACATTCTACTGGCAGAGGCTCACATTGTGAATAACACATTTAATAATTATCACACTGATACTAATTTATTTTACTGTACAGGAATGTACGTTTGCTGCAGGAGAGAACACGCTGAGGTCTCAGATTAAAGTGCTGTACAGTCAAGTGCATGTATTTATAGGCTTCATTTTAAAACAATATGAATCAAAGTGCCATGTAAATAATGAATATATATTTAGAAAATAAATTAGAGTGACTGGATAAATAATAGTATAGGATACAAAGGGCACAGAAAGAAAGATAAAGAGACGGAATAAGAAGTCTCATAAAGTCTCAATAACCTTTAAGCAGATTGCAGAACCAAAAGTAAAAAGAGCAGAGGTGTTGGAAAAAAAACGGGGAGAAGAAGATATAACCGAGATGAGTTAACTATTCCACAGCCGGCGACAATAGGAAGAGAACGATCATGCTTATCTACGACTGTAGAAAGGACAAAATTAATTGGATGGAAGATCAAAGGGGTCCGGGGGTGGAATAGGAGCAGAGCAGAATTGAACCTCGTGATACTCGGTAAAGTCAGGGCACAGAGGAAGAAGAAAAGCTCTTCTCAAACCACTTCATAGCATGAACACGACCGGCAACATGAGATTCAGAAGAGATATCACGACGACATGAGCGTCAGGAGACCTCGGCCCCTCTGACGAGAGCTGACTCAGCACTATTGTCGTGCACGGACGAACCTGACTGGTCAAATCTGGAAGCAAATACACGTTTGATTTGAAATGCACCGGTGGAACTAATAACATTAAGCATGGCTCTGTTCACCTTCAGTGTCCCAGTGAGCCAGCACGCAGGAGCCACTGACACGGGCAAATGGAAAACCCCCATTATCATTAATCAGTTATTAGTCACACCCGCCTTTAAGGAGTTGCACCGGTTTTACAGGACTCACTTTTGTGGAATATCAAAATGGAAGTGGCTCGGTAAAGCACGATTGTTCACGTTTGGGTTTGTAAAAGGTTGTGAGGCAGTTTTAAATCTTTTCTTGAGCTATTTTGCACTAAAATATGCTAATATGATATCAAGTGTAAAATGATCTTCAAAAGTGCAGCTGGAATTATTCAAGTAACCATAATAATTGTTTCCAGTAGCAAAGAGTTTCAAACTGTTGAGAAACAGCCTTGTCTTCTCAACTGTAGTATTTCAGCTCATTTCAGTTCAGTGCACGTGCCACCTATTATTTGCATGTAAATGTATTTCTTGGTTTTGAGGTACAACTTAAATTTACATTGCAACAGTCGTTTACGAACACGCTGCAGATGTCACGGGCGGAGGTGCTCGCGGTTGATGCCATCGACAGCTCTGTTTACATTTCTGACTCAGTGAATTCTCAGTGCTCTGTGCTATCTAACACATTTACCATGTCAATTACATTATTTTTTTTTTGACGCAACGCAGCATTTATGGATATACGATAGCAGCCCTCCCTGGTGTGGACCAGGTTACACACGTGTGCACAATTGTCTAATCTTATAAAACCGCCACATTGACAGCAATGATGTTTATCAGGTGAGAAGTCATATTAATTAATCAAAGGCTTTTTACCTCTTAATGATGAATTGATAGAAATATTTACCCACACAAGCTTGGGGAACATCGGGGAAAATCATTCGAGACAGTTGTTTATCGGCTACTATTTCGTTTTAGTAATATTGTGCTAAGAGGGGATTTTCTTTTTTTCTTTTGCCAGTATCTCACTCTTTAAGAGGCGACAGAATCGTCGTATTATTAAAGCATCGTATGATTAGTGTGCGTGTCTAAAAGACGTACTCTTCCTTTACTAACCAATGACCATCAGAAAGCATGTGTCGTACCTGCCAATGGGGTCAACCATTGGCTCAAAAAACAAAAGACGGTAATATTAAAAACGCAATTGTAATAAATCACTGAGGCTGTCTTGGCTCAGACGTCCCTTTGAAAACTTGCCTAAGTCACAGCGATGAAACGAGGCACAAAGGGCTCCGTCAACTTACTTCAAATGTGTCCTCAACCAATGACGCTCCTTGATTAAAGCGACCACATACACACTTTCTCCTCATCACTGCCTCTCTATCCTCCGGCTCGACAGTTAACACACATATCTGTTCAGTGAAACCTAACCCTCGGGCGATGAGCTGCGGCCGACACACACACACACACACACACACACACACACACGCCTCTTTATGTTTATTTATATTGCATGCTGACTCTACATCCTCTGCCTCCCTTTCCATCTGCCACTCTCCATTGACAGCAAGAAGTGCGCTCTCTCTCCTCGTCCCTATTGTGTTTTTATCTCTCCTCACTAGCAGAGCAGGTGACTCACGTTGTAATTCGGATATTGATGTTTCGATTGTTAATATAAGGAGTTGGATAAGGCCAGCTATTGTGTAAACATAGTGTGGGTTGTAGACGGTACGTTCAGTTGTGTTTATTTTTGCGACAATGTCTGCCATTCTCCCCCGGCACCATAACTGGTTTAGCACAATCCTCTTCACTAAAGCCAAACCCTTGGGCATGTTCTGGAGCAACTTCGAAAAGAGACACACTTAGCTTTTCTTCTTTTTTTGCCTATTTCATGCTGAGCCTAAATCCTCCGTCTAGTACTCCATCTGCCTGTTTTCTTTTATATCTGAAATTGCCCAGTTTTCTCCCTGCCTTTTATTCCTAAAGTGTGACCACACTGTACACATCTCCTCTTCTCTCGTCTTTAACTTCTGATATCTTGCCCCATTGTCGTTCCTCTCACCACTAAAGCACATTTAACCTGTACGATTTCCCTTGTATTGTAGACACATTATACCCATGTCTGCAATATAATAACATTTTCCTTGTATACGTCTCCTATTTATATTGATGGTTAAAGTGCGCGGTGTTAACTTCCTCACATTTGCCACATAAGAATGTTGGACATCAATTCAATTGGTGGCAAACAGTAACAGGAGGAAAGTGTTTTTTTTTCTAAATCCCAGTACACACAGTATCTGTTCTTCCTCAGGTGTTGTTCTTCATTCAGTTCCTTCCTCCTACACACACACACACACACACACACACACACACACTTTTGAATGCCCTCAGACGTCCTTATAGAAAAATACACAGCCACACTATTCTGAAAAATGAAAGTGTGATTACAGAGGAGCACAAGCTGAAATTTGTTTATGCACATTTAATCTGATTTTTCCCCCCCCCCGACACATACGTCCCCTCTAAATATGCACGTGTTGCTCTGGATAATGTATTGTTGTTGCATTTCTTTCCACAACTTCCGTTTGGCAGAGCTGTGCATTATGTTAATAGCATTGCCCTGAGAAACATGTGCTTTTAATTTGACTCGTGTGCAAGGAGAGCAAAGGCTAAATTTGTTTTGTCAGTTTTATGTTTATTAAGTGAGTTATGCAGAATTAAAAAGGACCAGAAAAGCGTGTCCTGCCCGACAACACTACCCTACACTATGGATCAGGAGGCTTACATGTCCCGTCTGGACAGCGTGTCTGTCATTAGAAGACATCAATTGAGAAGTCTTTGAGTCTGAAGTCGGAGCCACATTTACTGGAGACGTTATCGACCCCGAGCTTCTGTCTTTCTTGCCAATTCTCACATTTTTTGGTTGCCTTTTCCTCGCATTAATTCTGTCTCTATGGAAAGAACTCTAAGAGCCTGAGGTCGACTATCATCCCACGCCAATAACAACTCCAGCTGACTCCTCAACCTCTGGAGGTTTTTTTTTTTTTACATTTCACGGTGGCGGATGTGTGCTGTAAATGTGTAGAACACTTTGTGTGTACCTCTGGTTAGCATAGCCTCCCCTGCTAGTGCATGTCTGCTGTACCTATAGCTAGTGTGTCTGAGCACTAATAATAATAATGATAAAAATATTAATAATAACAACTATATCTGCATCTATTGAGTATATAAATACATATGCATATACGTGTACTAACACAGGGGAAGTGTGAATATGGTAAATATACTTCTGTGTGTGCTTGTGTAGTATCTTGCATTATTTTCTCTTGGCTGTGTGCTCATTGTGTGTGTGTGTGTGTGTGTGTGCGTGCGTGCTCCTGGCCTCCTGCTGTTCTCCAGTAATGGAGAACATGTGGTAATAACAGTGATCCATCACAGCGATTGCTTGGCACTGCAAAGCACAGTGAGAGCAGAAGCTGCAACAGCATGGGACAGCAGAGATGACAGTGTTGATAACAATAGAAAACTAGGAGCTGAGTCAAACAAGGGGGACAGTCTTCCTCTTCCTCTTCCTCTCCTTCTCCTCCAGAGGATAAAAACATTATGCTTACAAACACTGTCAGATAAATGCATTTCCTCCAATCAGCGTCTGGGAAATTTAGTCTTATAAGTTTGATGTAATAATTTATAACTTTCTCAACAAGCTTTAAATGTGAGAGTCACTTTATGGGGAACGACACACATGTATGTGCACACACACACACACACACACACACACACACACACGTAGCTGACATTTTGCATTAAAAGTACACTCTGTTCCAGGCTAAATGTCAGGGCTCAACAGAAGAGGTGAGTCAGACATGTCTGTAATAACAGCAGGACAGAGAGGGACGGAAAGTGTTGAGATTTCTAGAGTTTAAAACTAGAATAATTTGCCTTTAGAGGAGAGCGCTGGTGAACTGAACAGGATATGGACGAAACCGAGTTATGACGAAGTACAAATAACGCTTATATGCCATGTTTACATTGCTTAAAAGCAACTGCTAGTGGATGCAGAATTGTCTTCAAATATGGAAAATAAACCCCGGGAACACGCTTCATTTTTTTTTTTTCAGAAAGATGACGAGGAAGATGGTAAAATGCTAAATGAGGGATTGCATTGAGTTACAGAAGACAGTCGAGCAGATGTGATGTCACGACTCAGCTCTCTATAGTCAGATGGAAAGTTGGCTATCATCAATCAGGAATATGCATCTGAGCATCTCGTGCAGCCAAAGAAAAACACATTACTGTAATAACGCAGACAACATTGTGACCGGTTCTGCGAGAGCGTTTGCAGAGGTGGTCTGCGTCACGCTGCATTTGTATCTCAGCCAGGATCCGCTACGTGTGAATCCAGTGTCGTCGTTTTTTTATTGCAACAGAAGCCAACTTCAGGATCTTTGCTTTAAAAAAAAAAATAAATAAAAAAATTACAATATTTATCAAAACTTCTAATCAATATTCAGTAAATGAACAGAAGGAAAAACAGAGCAAGGGGCAAACATCCAGTGTAAAAGAGGAGCGAATCCAGTCTTTTTACCCTAAAGCTGTCATGTTTGTGTTGACTATGCCAAGATATTACTAAAATAGCATGCCTGGAATCAGACCACATGATTTAAATGGATCTATGCCAAAGTGAAATCCGCAGTTATAGCCAAGTGCCATCCAGAGCAACATGAATTAACAAAATGAAAAAAATAAAAAGCCTTTTTATTGTGCAGTTCTATCATGCGATGGTGTGTATTTTGGCAGGCTCCAGGACAGCCATTCACTGAAACTAATAAAAAAAAAATAAAACATTGCTTATTATTACAGTATTACACCATGGTTTTTCATTGCATTGTCGATTCACTGACAAAAGCAAAGCACAAGGTCAAACAATGTTGTGTTTAGTTTCTGGAAGCATAATTAACAAGCAAGAAGCGACACAACACACGCATCACGAAACAATACTGCTGCAAGAGAATGACAGCACCTCTTGTTCAAAACGAATAACCTTTCTCATCAGAGACAAACGCATTATGTTTCCTTGACCTGACCTCTGCTTTCGAAAATGAACAGAACCGGAGAGAGTGAAAAAAAATAGAGAGATCAATCCAATTTCACCGGGCGGGAAATGAAAGTACCTATGCAAAAAGTATCTGTTTACGTTTACCTGGAAGCGTGTGCACGTAGCCTAAATCAAGGCAGCCCAATAAAGCAACACTTGTATTTACCTCCATCTAACAGACAAAGAAGACGTGCTTTTATCCACAGTGTCCCTGAGGTCTTCATGCACGCTAAGAAAACCAACAGACACAACCGCTCTCCATCTCTCACGCCACACACGAGCTCACCCTCGTTTCATTTTTTTTTATCTTTTTCCTCGTCTGTCTGAGCTGCCTTCATATTCTCTCACATGTTCCGTCTCTCATTTCCCACCTTCTCTCTCTGTGTCTATCACCTTTCTCCATACTCCCGTTTCTTTTCCTCTCACGTCCCTGCAAACCTCCTCCGTTGCCTGTCATCGCTCTGGCTCTTACAGCTCAAGTCTCACATGTTCAAACACTCATTTTGTGACATCTCTGATCCCTGATGTTGTTCCTCTCTACCTACTTCTTATCCCCCCCCCTTCCTCTCTCCATAAACACAATTTTAACGTACCCTCTAGTGCAGATCAACAAAAGAATCTCAAAACTAAAATAGAATCAGATGTGAGGTTGTTGCTTTTATTATGAATGTGTCAATCAGAAATCATACCATCAAATAACTTCAGAGGTTATTGCACTCTCTCTGACAGCAGACAAAATTACTGTTTAAGTGGTTGAGGTGTATTCATAATTATAATCATTCATAATGCGTTCTGTCATCTGTCTAGCAGGTGAGTCATATTATTTATTTATTTTCAATACACTGAAGTACAAGGTCCCATTGTGTTTTTAAAAACAATGAGCGAAACTGTTGGTGGATTTGTGATACTGCTGCATTTTCAACGAGGCTGTGATGTGTGCGGCGCAGTTAACATCCCGTCCCGGTGTGCTCCTCATTTGTTTCCAGCCAGGGGATGTTGTGTTTGATTATTTTCCCTAGATTCAGTCCCGGGCAGGCATTTCTTCACAGAGGGTGGGATGGCAAAGTGAGCACTTAAAGCTCAGGATGGCTGCAGCACTGATTGTGCCAATGCTGTGCCATTCGCTTTCAAAAATGAATTTTGAAGCTCAGGTGTCCGACCAATTAAAGTAAACTCTGGAGCAGGACAGCTCCATCATTACATGGAGACTATTACATGGCTGACGACGAAGGTGAAAACAATACGCTTTGTCTTCCTGTTTTCCTTTACGCTTTACGCTTAGTGTGCTGCAGAAAACATACATGTGCAGGTTCCTTGTTCCTAACTAAACATTGTACTCGCCACAGAAGCTGTGGGATGAGCACTCGAACGGACACAGAGTTGATGGAGACAACAAATACACCACTGCAAACATGTTCTTTCAAAAGAAAAACAGACCTTTCTGTGCTTGATTTAGAGCTACATTGCATCTACATGACAAAAAGAGACAACTTCTGAGGTCAGCCCCGAGGTTGCAATGCAAAACCTGCTTGTGATGAACTGTGTGATCTGACTGCTTTTAATGTTTAATAGCCTAATGCCTCTAAATGCCCCTAAAAATGTTGCTCAAGAAGGAGTCTGGGTGGTGCATGGACCGTTTTTACACCAGAATTTGACATGTCAATGAAGGAAGAGCACAGGTGTAGTTAATAAGATTAACGATGGATGCGTTTTCATACCAGGGCCCCGCTATTGTGCATGCAGCCTCAGCGCGATGGCTCAGTAGCACACTCATGTGAAATTGAGCCACCGTGAATGTTATTAGTTACACCTGTGCTTTCCCTGCTGTGACAAGTCAGAATACCTGCCGGGAAAAGGATCTATTTCCTTGGCCTCGTTGAACTCTGTTGTAAAACTGTGAAGAACGATCTTGTCTGGCAACTCTACAGCGGCTTTGAGTACAATGTTGTATAAGGCCGTGTTAATAGAAGCAGTTCAATAGATACACAATACACAACCATTCAAAATGCCACCATAACATATGACTAGACTTTTAGGTGGAGTAACAGCACACATGGCGTCCAGGGCTTCAGCATGTTAATGTTCATGTTAATGCACGCACACACACACACATTTATGATGCACGTCGCCATTTCCAACTGAAGGTGTGAAAATCAGGATTTGCAGCTTCATTCACAATGAACATAAAGTTTTACTTTTAATGAGCCTTCTGGACCTGGAAGCCTGTTTCGCTGGTACAAAGTTATAGTTAGCTGCTACTTTTATGGGCCTGACATCTCTGATCCACTGCCATTAGTTCCTGTGTAGAGCCTAGGGAGTAGAGAACTGGTAATAGATTGTCCAGAAAATGTTCACTCGGAGAAAAGCAGGCTGATCTAATTTACCACACAACAAAAAAAAGTTAGGATGTAATAATACATAGTAAAAGTACTCGGTGTCGTAACATTCTGCACGATGATGAAATGGATAGTGCGTCAGAACGAGGATGCTGACACATGTTCCGGGTGTTCAATGCACCGGCAGGTTATCGCTCTGGTCTTGTCTCGTCTCCCCAAAGAAGAAAGTGACCTTCTCACTCCAGTCATAAATGCAGAGTCACTCCCTACTTCGCCACAGAGGCTGCAATCTCATCTTTTCCAAGAATAACCTTGCAGAGTCTGCCCATTTAATCATATTCCCTCTAATCACTGCGACTATACAGTATATATATATATATATATATCAGTATTTCTGCTTAGTTATTATTCTATTTCTTAACCTTACACTTCAAACCTCGAGCTTAGACCATCTTCATAGTCGCAGGGATATTGTAAAAGTACTTTGCTGATTTCCTCCTTATTCGTGGCTTGTAATTTTGGTGGTTTGATTTAGGTGATGGATCAGTGTTAAAAAACGAATCCTTCAAAAGAATTTGACCAATGTCTAATCTCAGCAACCGGCGCTAAGCTTCTCCCTGTGGCTATCACTCAAAACGTCCTGCTTTTAGTGTACATTAACTTTTAACAGTACCTTGTTACTGAGGTCGGCTTCACACTCAATCTTCAGCAGCGCTTTGTCCTTTGTAGAGAGTTTAATAAAAAACAACTTTGTGACATAAACAAAGTACAAAGTCAAAAAATCTATTTACATATTATGTGACTGAAAAGTGTATTTCGTCCCTTCAAGTTCCCCCAAAGATGGATGTGATTGACTCTGTTATAATCGGTGTATCTTTACTGACAGCGTGTGCAGGTGCAATCAGCTGCTCTTGTTAAAGAAGTCCTAAGTAAAAAATCCAAAGTGGCATTTTGACAAGTATCAATACAACACCACAGGTATTGTGTGTCCTTATTTACTGCACCAAGAAGTTTACAAGTGAGACGTGATTGCACCACAGCACATCTGCGCTGACGGCTGAACGTCTTCTCACGCAGCAGAAGCTCCTCTCCTGAAAGTTGAAAAGTCACCACAGAGACACATTAGCTCGTTTGAATGTGTCGCGGCAGACTCTGCAATATAGTTCTTATTGAAAAGGGAGAACACAGCCTGCTGATGTACTACAATTAGATGGAAGGAAACAGGAAAGAACATGTGCACACTGCCTTTGTTTGCTGACATTCATGTGAGCAGATCCCTTTTCAAAGAACCTCTTTGTGTCATTGACTTTCCTGCATTTAGTCACATCCTCAGAGCTGGTTATGGGAGGTGCAGTGGTGTTGGTGGTGTTACCAGAATAATGCATGGGAAATATACGTATAATACAGTTTAGCCTGCTAATACATGAAGTCGGGGTCAAGTTTTCTTGAAAGATTATTATTATAGCTCAGGACACGAAGCGGAATTGTATCTTTTGGTCTGTCTTCTTCAATTATCTGCCCTCTTCCTGTTCTCGTGTTCTTTAAATGAGGTAAGAAACAGAGCAAGGGCACGAACACACTCTCTCGTTGTCCATTCCTCTCTCCCTCCCAACTCTGTCTTTCTTTCCTAGCTTGATTTCAGCGCTGACTTTCTCTCTCTTTGTCCTTTTTTTTTGGGTCTCTCGTACTTTAAACTCTATGTTAATTGCTAATAATAGCAACAGCCTTGAGCAGACTTCCCAATGACAGCGCTAATGAGAGGACTGCTGCACTGATCGTACGTCTCAGTGTTGGTGCAGTTGTATTTGCATTATGCATTATGTGTTCACGTTTGCGCTCCAACGGTCTTTTGCATCACTTGTGTGTGTTCTCATCTGGAGAAGGTTTAGCCTTTCCCCAACCTTTCCCCACTCACTGTCTCTTACTTTTTCCTTCCCCGCTTCTTCTGTCCTTCATACTCCAGCAAGGTGATGCATCTAATGAAGGACGACTGTGGCCCAAGGAACATGGTGACCATCACCAGCTGTACTCCTCATCTCTCTCACTGTCTATTACTGTGGCTGTCTCGCACCTACTGTACTATTCTCTCCAGCCACTTCTCTTCCCCTTCCTCTTTTCTCATCCCCCTCCTTCATTCTTTCAGTCTGTCATTCCCTCTCTCGCCTCCTCATCCCTAATTCCACCTTCCACCAGCTGTTGGTGTCTCCTAATAGCTGTCATGTTGATGTGGACGGACTAGGTACCTTTCGTCTCACACCTTGCAAATGTGGCTCATTAAAGTGGAGGGTGGGATAGGGGTGGGGAGGTTGACAGGATTCTGCTTCAAGCTGCTCCATTTGCCTGCGTTTTCACTAATGAGTTGCTGACAAGCCGATGCCCGGAACGTCCCTACAAGGTGGTCATAAATGTATAATGGCATTAAGAAGTGCTTGATCGCGACAAGCTCAAGGTGTTTCACGGTACATGGTGGACATAAGTTGAGACAAAGCGATGAATACAATTAATAACTTGAGGAAGTTGAACGAAAGCCAATGGGCACAAAGGAAACCGACACACGCTCCCAAACTGTGAAGACGGACAACGCAGGGAAATGTGTGCAAAAAACGACGCAATCACCAAATGGACAGATGTGACAAGCACATAGAAAAGCAGGAACGCTCTCACACATCTGGCGTTACACAAAAATATTATTGAAGGCCATCTGCTTTCCTCTCCTTTCTGCCAAATTCCAAAGGAACTTGTAATTCGCATGGAAACGCTTGAGACGTATAATAGATATACATAATAGCAACGTAACAACGATTTGTCCATTGTGGGAATGTAGAACTTATAATTACTAAGACTATAAAACGCCCACGTCAGACAGAAAGGTTGCACCCACACAACCTTAGCAACAGTGTAGCAAATTAACCAGAATAATTGATGAACGGAAGGCAAGAACAGAGATAAAGACAGAGACACGCTCGATAGGAAACAGCGTGAGGATTGGGAGAAGAGAGAAAAAGAGGCTGTTCAAAATGAACCGGCTGCCACAAACTCCCACATCCCCACACAGAAAAGAAACAAAACAATAAGCTGCCACATAGCCTTCCAATAGAAGAGTAAGTTATTTCATCTCCTCTTTTCTGAAGCCATTTCCACGTAGGCAGCGGAGTGAGACTTGATATTACTGGCAGGGTGCCACTAAGCAGATACAAAAACGATAGCTTAAGGCGAAATCAAAAGATAATCAAGTTAAAGCCATCAAAACCCTGCTCAATGTGGATTCAACAAAGCTTGTCATAAACAATCACACTGATGTAATCTGTTTGTTTAGCCCGTAAAGACAAAATAATACGACTATAATTTTTCTATCAAGCCACTATTGCAAAAACCTTTTTTTTTTTTTTCAAAAGCCAGTTTAGAGTTTGGTCTGTTAATAAAAGCACATTTGATATCATTAAGAAAGTACATATGCATGCACAGATACAGAACACACACACACACACACTAATATAATCCACGAGAGACTCACCTGTAGATGTCAGTGGAAGATTTGCCAACAGGAAGCGTGCAGAAGAAAAAAAGAGAGATTTCTTTCAGGACAAAATGTTACAAACACAAACCATGAAATGAATCTGAACACATTACACATCAGGATCTTCAACTATAAATCATTATTATGTCACTTAATTACTGTAATTCCATATGTCTTGAGTATTCATGTCCACATTTATCTTCCAAACACCCGAGTGCGTTGACATAAATTGCAGTAAGGAGTTCATCATCACATTAGTTTCTCCCCAAAGTCCTCAAGTTTGTACTTCGCTTGATTTATTGTGCAAAGGACAATGTACAATTATTTTAAAATGTTGAGTTTTAACCTCCCACCTCCACTTTCAGTCTATCAAGTGTTTGCTGGAGAAAAACAGCCAAATTAATTGTCAATGTCAAGGTATTTTTATTTTTTTTTAAATGTGGCTGAAGGGTTACCAAGAAGTGTCAGACACAGGGGTCATTTTATATTCTCTAGTCCTGGTTCACTCCGACCCTGCTGACCCCGTAAGGATCAATTAAATGTTCAGTAAGACCGCGGGGAAATGTCTCACTACACTTGCCTCAGACACTCATTGAAACCTGCCATTAAAAGGCAATCGTCAGCCCTGTAGTGTGAGCTGTATTCACCCCAAACACAGTCTTGCAGGATGATATGGATCTGGCTGGATAAGGACTGATATGGAGGTTCAGTGAAGGCTGCGTCAGCCTCGGGGGTCCAGGAAAAGGGAGATGCAAAAGGTTTGGTTTTTTTTTTTAAAAAAGGGACAAAAGTTTGGGCCATTCGGACACTATCTGAATCTTCACAGGATGCGTCTTCACTGGCGCTCTCTCAAAGGTGTCGCCCAGGGAGGCAGCAGATCTGACGTGCAATTCTAACTTCTCTGCCTAAACCAAGCGGCCTGAGCTGAGCAGCGAGGCCCAGGTGGAAGCGCCTGAAACTGACGGGAGGCGTTCCCGAGGCTCAGTTTTGGAGAGATGGTTAAAGTGGTTAAAGCTGAACTGATTAGTGGCAGAGCATATTCGTCTTCTAAAAAGGGATCCAGGGGAGGAGGAAAATGGTCTTAATTCGTGAAAATGTGTCAACTTTTTCACAGTCCATTTTAAGTAGGCTATATTAACATAGCATAGAGAACAGTGGCTGTTTTAATGACATATCCGGGCAGATACAGTACTTTCTCACAGATGTAAGCAAAACTGTACAGGCTGTTAATACAACTAAATAAATAATAATGCAAAGTGGAGTAAATATAATCCCATTATGGTAATCCAAGTGTGTGCTGTATGCATTTACAAGGGATTTCCTTTATACAAATAAAGACATTAATAGAGAATGTATCTATGCATCTCGGCTCGTCTTTCTCAAGTTTCTGTTGATTTGTTTTACTTTGGAAATTGACCGATCACATGCAACATATTCTTCAAAATAATACAAAACCTACAAAACTCTTCCCACTAATGCAACACCAGCACAAACTAAGTTTCAGTAGTTAAGGCCAAATCCTGACGAGGTCGCCCCTGTTGATTGCTGTGGTTTTGTCGAGACTTTCTGCGCCGGCCATGTAAGTAGTGTGTTGCCATGGCGATGTGCTCATTAACAGCTGCTAAGCTTCATTACTTCCTGGTCATCAGCCAGTGACACTCATCCCACGCAGTGACAGTGTAACAGTATGCAGCCACACACTCTCACTCACACACACGGATTTGTGATGACAAATGAAAACGGACACATGGTAACTCGTCTTCTTTCAGCTCGAGTCTCACGTTGTGAAAGAGTGTGTGCGTGTGTGTGCGCGTGCGTGTGGCATGCAGGGCAGAATAGACTCATTAGCAGCTCTCTTAAGGTGAAGTATATGATGGGAGAAAAGCACACACAGTCCATCTGCTTTCAACCTCAGGAACCTCAAGAAACACTTTTGACTTTTCTTTCTCTCACACTCACCTTCGTCCTCATCGCCCTGCTCCTCAGAAAAAACAGCGGAGCAGCAGTCAAAAAACTAATCATTGCGAGGTGCTCATGTGAAACATTGGAGACCTAAACGGACCACTCAAATTAAACTGACTGCTTTACCTTCTTTACGGAGGCATAGTTGGTCGCTGTGGTTATCTTTATGACACTTTAAACTCCTGACAACATACTTTACCTCGCTTTCAATGGTGTTGCATCATGTGACCAATCAACTCAGATCTCACGCTGACTTCACCACTACCACTCTTCTAGTTAGGAGTAGGTTTTAAAACTAAAGCTAGGTGAAACTTATAGGGCCGTAAGGTAGCAGGATTTCCCATATTTTTAAATGAAAAATAAATTATGTAAGCAGCCATACAATACATGCAATGACGTACACAATTTGAAGGTAAGCAAATATTATTTACACAAATCAGGGCTCGTCCACTGTGGTTCAGAACGGTGATTATTTTTGCTGATGACACATATGTCCTCAGGCTCTGTGGAGTCTGTCAAAGACTGTGTCATCTGGGGGAAATGCCTGCAAGTAAGAAGGGCAGCAAAGTCAGCTTCTGCACGAGCTGGTCGACCAGTCAGAAGAAACGCTGCCGCATCTCCATATGCATCAGCACCGGAGTATCAAAGTGCAGGACATGCACCCTGCCACAGCCACCGGCCTGAAGCTCACAACCAGTGGGTCAACCAATCAAACTGCAGGGCACACCACCTTTCCTCCCTCAGAGACCAATAAAGGAGAAAACACCTTCGCACCTGTCATTTTTGATACAGTATATTCTTCCTTTCAGGCCAATTCCTTCAAACCGCAAAATGCTCAGGAATATAACACGAATGCTCCGCATCAGACTGGGACAGGTAAGTTCTTCCCATAATTCCATTGAGAGTAAAAGTACATTAATTAACTCCCCCTACAATACGGTACAAGATGCTACATTGACTGTGGCACATTATTTTAATGCAGGGCTGAATAATGAACCAAAATAAAAGGATATCATTATTCTGAGATAACGCCTCATTTAAAAAAAGAAAAAGAGGATTGTGATCTGTGAAGCCCCCTTCATGTCCTCTGCACTGTTTCCCCCCTACGAGTTGTGTCATCCAGGGTGAAGAGCTCAGGGAATAACTGCGATTATCTTCTAACGTTAGCAACCTGTCGAAACTGCAATCGAGCTCCTGCGCCTGAGCTTTGCATACACCCTAATATGATTACGATATTTCACAAAGACGTGTTGTTCGTCAGCATCAACTGAGTCTTTAATGAAGAACAAAATGTGGGGAAAAAAATCACAAGAAGTGTATTAAGAAGCCAGACATGAACTGAATCCCTCCAGCAAGCAGTGATCCGTTAGCAGAATCTGTTCTTTGGTGAAATACATCTAATATGATCCAATCACATCAAAGAAATATTAACGTGAGAGCATCATAGTCATCTGCATTCACGCTGTCTGAACAGATTTATTGCACATAATGACGCTCTGAAGTTTAAGATAAATGACCTTTAGCTGCGTCCAAAGGTTACCTTTTTACTTCAACATCGCCAGAGACGTAGTTTGAAGTTATCTCCCAAATTAGAAAAGCTCTCCTGGCTCCACATTGACTCAATAAGTATCATGCTGAGAGAGAAAGCTATAGCCTCTGCTGATTTAGCTGTGTGTGTGTGTGTGTGTGTGTGTTGGCAAGGGAGAGAGAATGTGCATGTGAGGAGACGGAGAGAGGTAAAACATGTCACAGGTTATGGTGAAAGGGCTGTATTCAATGAATGGCAAAAGTTTGAAAACTGCCCAGTAATGCTCCATCTGTCCTTTTCCACGCCATCCTTCGCTCTCTGCCCTTGGCCAGACAAACTATTGACAGGGGGGTAGATGGATAGTGTAGAAAGATGGAGGGAAAGAGGGAAAGAGAGAGGGATAAGCAGAGGGCTGACCTCTTATTCCCAATGCTGCGTCAGCTCTGCCATCAACTCATCAAATCCGCTGACACACTGCTGACATGCCCCTCTTTTCTGCGTCCGTCCATACACACTGTCCATCCATCCATGTCGTCCCTTTGTCTAGCTGCATTTATCGGATAACAAAAGTATATCTATCCATCCGTCGATCGATTCAAATATTGTAACAGAAAAAAATAGGATGAAAAATTGCATGTCTTGAAAGAAAGACAGATTCGGTTTAGAAAACATGAATGAGGATGGATTGAGAAGATAAGAGTGGCATTTAGTGCATAGCTAGGAGATTCAATGGAAAGCACTCAGTATCAGAGCCCACACGCAGACACACGCAGACACACACAGACACACACACACGCTACACAAGCATGTATTATGGATCTGTCCCTCTCCCCCTGAGATGGATTATTGTATCATTTCATTCTGAGAAACAGAGAGAGGGGGTGGCCTGCAGGTACAGGCAGACAGGCGAGAGGGCAGACAGAGTAGCAGGTAGACAGATGGCTGTATATACATGCACCCAGAGAATGAGGAGAGTCTGAGATTCAAACTGCAAATGAGACCCATACAGAACATTAAGTGCTCGTGGGGAAAAACACTCCAAATGACAACTTTAAGTGCTATATAAAGTGCTTTGGAAAACAAGAGCATTGTGAAATGAGTCATTCCAGACAGTAGCTCTCTGCTTAAGTTGCTTCCAAAGTAAAACACACAAGGCAAACTATGTGGAGGAAGACAAAACACTGCACTCTGCTTTAAGCGTAAACTATATGACCCGACTTAAGCAAAAGTCTCTTTTCTTTCTCCTCTTCGTCACACCTGCCGCCTGGCTTTTCTTTACATCTTCGTGCTAGTTGGTTTCACACCACCTGCCCTTTCGTCATGTAGGGTGCCGCTGCCGAGCGAGGAGGTGCGCTTTTATTCTCGTAGCGACGATTAACCTGCTTTGTTAGTCTTGTCAGGTTTGCGCAGGCTACAGTGCGGCACTTTATTTGAGGTGATTGTCCGTGGCGTGACAGAGAAAATCAAGTGGCGGTAAGAGCAAAGTAGCTGCTGCCTTACAGAGCAACGCAGCCTCAATAACGTTGCTGACTGTTTAAAGTCAAGTCAAAGTCAGTCATATGTAGCGTTAGCTGCACTAGCTGCACGCTAGCTAACCTCATGGCTTTAAGTACACATTTTAGGAGCTTGTACTTTACTTGAGTATTTTGAATCTCATGCCATTTTATACTTCACTATACTTTTACTACAAAATATAATCAATAAATAAATTATATTATTAAACAACTAAGGCGTTGTTGGTCCTCAGGGGGACATTCCCAAGCTAACCAGCAGTATGTAAAGTCAAAAATGTAATATATATAAATAACTGAAAAATAGCTCCACATTTACCAGATGCAACATTAAGGTGATGAACACATGAATGCATCAATAATTAAAGTCAAGTATTAAAGTCACAAATATTGTATTCAAGGCGAAAATGGGCCATTTTTGTTTTCCTTCAAAAGATTCTCAATGCAATTAATACACGTTATAATATCACATGACACAGCATGAAGGACAACAACAGTGTTCCTCAATAGCTTTAGTTAAAAAAGAAAGAGAACAGCACAAAACGCACACCATTAAACAAACACCAAAAATATACTCATATCATGCATCTCCTTCAGAAAGTAGTTCCAATGACACTGACGACGGTGGATTATCCAGTCATCAGTGTGATTGGAACTACTTTCCAGTGTGAGCTCCACCACATTTCAATGTTTTTGTAGTTTAATGCTGAACTTCCTCCTGCTGTAGTCTGACTTGTAAACAATGTTTACCAGGGATCCTGTGATCCATGACGGAGGCCTGGCTGACATCCTGCTGGAAGGCTCCCTCTGGATTTAAACCAGCAACCTTCAGGTCAATGCACAGTCTTACACTCTCGATGCAGCAGTGTGTCTGGCAGGCAACTTTTTTTTATTTATATTTTTTTAGAAGCAGCCTCATCAGACTGTAAGCTGCTCAGGGCTTCACCTCAGGCACGCAGTAGCATTCAGGTATAAGGACACCAGCAGCATAAACATGGCATCACATAGCCTACTATATGCCACACACACACACACACACACACACACACACATACACACACACAAAACAAGAAAGAATGCCTGTTTAGCAGTCAGTCCAAACTGTGCTGGGAGTCTCTTACTTTCCATATGACCTTTTGTCACTTTGCCAGTGACATTTTAAATATGCTCTCGCTCACCTTTGTCAGCAGACTTGTCTGCTGGGTGCCAAACAAAGCAGAGCTGCTTAGAAAATACAAAGAGAGACAGTATGAGAAGACACAGGATGGAGAAATTGAAAAGAGATAAATAAAATAGACCCAAATGAGAGGCAGGGGTTACGGTTGAGAGCAAGCGCAGATAAAGAAAGGTGGAAAGGTTTAGCAGATGAGAGAGAGTGAGCGGGTGAATGAGGAGGCAGACACAGAGACGGAGAGACAGTTCATGAGGAGAGAGACCCCGGGAAAGACAGATAGCTATTAAGTGAGACGTAAATTTAAGAAAAGATGGGCTATAAAAAAAAAAAGAGATGAATTGCAAGAAAAGAGCAAAATGACGAAAGGTGGAGAAAAGATGAAAAGACAGACGGCCAGAGGCAGGAGGGACTGATAACATGGAGTAGCCGAGAGCGGAAATTCACAAAAGGCCAAGAGTGGAAGGAGAAAGGAGCGAGTGCAGGAGAAAAAAAAGAGTGTAAGTGGGTAAAAATAAAAGCGCAAGGGACGGGATGTGTCGCTGTGGAAATTACAGCCGTCTGTGGTGGAAATGTCACCGGTATGTGACGGCACATTTCAGGGCTGTGATAATATGTAAGCACCATTCATCTCCAGCCAAAAGGTCTAGTAGGATCAATACAGTCTTAGTATTAATAGGGACCCCCTCGCCTGCATTAATAAGACGCCAGCAGACATAAAATACATTTCCACTCTTTTCTATTCTCACATGCCTGAACGATCACCGTGTTGACAGCAGGGCAGGGGTCACGGTGCTTTAACCTACAGGCCCAAGACCAAGCGGCTGTTCTCTAGCTGATCCTGGATTCCCTGTGGAGGTGTGACATGCAAAACAGATAGATTTCGATATTTGAAGATCAAAAAGGAATCACAAAAATGGCACTAGCGCAGAGAACGTGCGCTCGCTTACGGTTTATATCGACCACAGTAACATCCGTTTAAAGGTCAAGCCAGCGTATTGATGGAGTTCACCAGTGGTCTCCCATCTTCAAGGGCACGTCTGTCCTTTCTCGGCCAGCTCATTAGACGCATGTGGAAGGAGGTTTTGAGAGGAAGAATGGGAATTATAAAGGTCGGGGGAGGGTTCATTCCTCTGTCAGCATCTGTTTTGTCACTCTCTCGCTCCCCACAGGCGACTTGACATTTTAATAAAATGTTCAAAAGGGCAATTTACAGATCAGGGGCGAGACATGCTAAGCTGTCCTCCTTTTCTTCATCATCAGCATTAAAGTGCGATTCCTCAGAAGTGCACACATGTTCCTGTGTTCTGGTCAGCTGTCAGTCTATTCTTTTGTGAGAATTGAGAATTGAGTCAAGTCTCACTACTGTCCAGGGTGTTTCTGTAGATAACTAAGGCTTTGATAGATCAAACCTTTACACGAGTTCTGTTAACAAAAGGATTCAGAGACTTTGATCAGGTTGCTCTAAAACTTTGGTCGTATCGGTTTCAAAATTCTTACTGTTCTGCAAATCAAAGTGGCAGTTTAAATCTCCTGTCTCCATCTTTAAAGCTACAATCCATGAGATTAAAGACGAAACCCAAATCCAAGAGAAAGGACACATCGACACGTACCCGCATTATGCACAGTCATGATCCACAAAAACTCCGTTGGGCACACGGTTCAGGCAGTGATCTTTCGTACAGTAGAAGAGCTTCATTATCATCAGCACAAGTAACTAACCTAGTCAAGATGAGTTTCATTTGCCCTCATGAGGCAACGCAGCGGAAGGTTTTCTCCTGACAGCATGAAAGGTTGCACACTATCACACAACACACACTCCAGATTGACGCGCAGACATTGTGGCTCGCTTGCATATATGCACAGATACACACACACACACTTAACATACATACACACTACTAGAGAGGAGAAAAAGACTGTGGTCAGTCCAGAGGAGGAGGCGATAGTGAGAGAGGGAGCAGGGGGACAGAAGTTCAAAATGTGTGAAGCGGGGTAAAGTTGGTTCTTACTTCTGAGGCTGCAAAACCCACATGGGGATAGAGATCATGTCACGGACAGTGAAGCTCTGAAGGAAATGTCAAATCACTGGTGTTTGAAGCTGGGGACGTATGCGTAGCTATGAGCACAAATGAGTGCGTGTGCATGAGAACATGTCGGATAGAGAGATAGTTAAATAGAAATAAAATCCTAACATCGCATGCACAACTGTGTGTGTGTGTGTGTGTGTGTGTGAGAGAGCGCGTTTGTGTGTGATTTGGGCCTACAGCGCACACTTGAGAGCATAAGTGGGGGATCTGAGGGCATGATTTGATCAAAGGCCCTTTGATGGTGGGGAGACTTGGTCCAGTACCAAATACTGTATATGATTTTTTTTTTTCATGGACATACATGCACACGCACACGCTCACGCATGCGTGCATGCGCTCAAAAGCAATGGGATAATGGGAGAGCAATAACACTGGGGGCCCCATGTAATGGCAGCTAAATTTAATCCCTAGACAGCTTCCAACTTGAGTGGAAAAAATCAATCAATGCAAATGGAGGCTAAAAGTGCCACAGTCAAATGCTAAATGACAGAGTGATTTGGCACTCTGCACAAGGCCAGAGCCTCTTTCTTCGCCTCTCGTTCTGTATTCGTTTGCCTCTTAGAGTCCAGAAGGTAGCATGTCAAGTATTCAATTTCAAAATATTGCATCCATCAAAGCCAGATGATTATATTTACCCAGAAACATTAAGTCTGAAATGCAGTGGCATTGACCTCACGAGTTTGTATCAGTGATCATGTTTAAAAGCTGGAAAAAAAACAGATATTTATTTGACTATTTTGACTTTTTCTTCCCTTGCAGTGTCAGTATGTGTCTATCCTCAGTGTTCATGCTGTATCCACAAAGGTGAAATGTTCACAATACCTTTTTTTTCATTTCTGTTTGTCTCCCACTATATTTGTATTTCCACCGCACGCATCTCAGGCTTCATCTCTCTCACTCTTCTTTTTCTTACTGCCTTGTTGAAACACAGAGTGAACCATCTTCTCCATCATTTCCCGCTCTCAGCAGCACTTTAACACAAATATCTTTGCGCCACTTCTTCTTTTCAGAGTGCCTTTTTCTCTCTGTTCACTTTCTGTAATTGTAATTGTACCTCTGAAGGTGATGACGTGAGTGACCTAGTGTGTTACAGTAGTGATTACACAGAAAAACGAGCTGTGATTTGTCAGTTGCTGGAGAAAAATCCCAATAATCAGACACTTTACGGCGCTGGCAAGTTGTATAACTGAAGCCCCATTCAGACAGGATTAATAATCCGGGGGGGAGTCGGGTCATAAAATATTTGCTATAAAAAAATCATTATTCTGGGTGCTGTTTTATCTATTCCAAAAGGACAATAAATGGATGTTCTGTGGGAAAACATCAGAAAATTGTCGCATTCAATCTATTAACCATCAATAATTTGGAGAGGGCTTGCAAATGCTCTTTCAGAATACATGTTGATAGTTTGAAAACTGGAAAACATTTTCAAAATGGTTACACGTCTCTGACAGAGGAAATGCTTTTTGTAAAAGTCTGGACGTGTATTTAGTTTTTACATCAAATTGCTATGTCCCCTTCTTCCGCTTCATACTTCTCCCCTTAAACACTGATGTCTGTAGCCGGCGAGCAGTGTCAGAAACTCAGACCTTCCATTTGCTTACAGATTCAGCTGACAGCAAAGTGCAGCGGAAGCAAAGCGAGAGTGAGAAGAAAGTGTGAATGTGTGGCACGGGCGGTTCAACATGCTTTTATGGTGTGTGGGAGAGTCAGCAGAGGACAAGCAGCGGCTTTCATCTGGAAAAGTGAGTGCAGCAGTGCAAACATGGCCGGCCGGGGATCCGTGCAGAAACATGCCCACACTTTTCTCCGCATTGTACTGTATCTGCAAACATGCACTCGCACAATAACGCACATAAATGCTAAATGCATGCACATTCGCTCACACTCTAAAGGAATATGTTCTGCATAAACCCATGCATTTGTTCATTCAGCCATAAGGAATATTCTATGAGGAGATAAAGGAGGCTTTTTGCTGCTATTACAGCTCGATGATGCAATTTCCTGACACCACATTGGCCCCATGAACACCACATACAGACAAAAGCACTAGAAACATGCCTGTATGTACAGAATCTGCGACTGTACTTGGCACCCTCCTCATTTTGCATGTAAGCCTTCCGATTAAGTGCATCCTGGAGTGCAAAAACAAGGGCATTTTCATTGCCTGCTGTATATTTGCCTCGATCTGCAAAATCAACTTATCCTCTGAGTGCGCTTTGGAAAAAGGCACTCAAAGCAATTTCAATGGTTTGTCTAAAGAAACTTGGTACAAGGCCGACAGGCCAATTGAGTGTTTGTCGAGGCTTGGTGATTTCGCACACATGAGTAGCATTAACATGTTTAACAGCCTGCATCAAAGCACCTTGATCCTTCCTTTCACTTATAATCCTATAACCCTGCATTTCTATATGCGTGTGTGTGTGCACGCTACGGTACATACTGTAGCTACACGGCTGTTCATGTTTCTTTCAGAGTCAGAGGGGGGATTTAAACCTTTAAAATACAGCTCGAACTTGAAGACGGAGACAAATCATTTACATGCACATGATGTATAAAAGACAAACATCTTAAAGCCAAGGGAGGCAATTTATTTCAGAAGCGTTTGGATTGTAAACCCAGGCAAAATAGTGGGTATGCAACAAAAATAACTGCCCCATTTGGCTACGATCACAATATACAAACGTGTTCGCAATGCCTCATTCTCGCCCCCCACGGGGTATTATTATTGTAACCTGCAAACGTGCCACATCACAGGTTACAAGCATGTATTCTAATAGTTTACTTCTTGCTTTGTGGAATTTGTAGGTTATGTCTGCTGCCACCCTGACTCCTCATTCATAAACCAACCGATTTGAAGCTCCAGTGAGGCTTTACTTCCTGCCTTTGAGCCACTCCACAAACCCTCTCCCAACAAATTGAATCTGCCTGTTACGCCAACACACAAGCCTCTCATCTCACGCGAGACACATGCAAACTCAAAAAGCCTTTTTACTTAGCATGCTCTTCACAGTAACGCATTTAGAAGGGACAAAATATATTTCTGAAAGGGTTGCTAATTAAGGTAGCTGCGTAACCTGCCCCCTCCGCTGCTACCACAGCACAAACACACGTCTGCTCTTATGAGCGTGTAAGTGTCACGGAGAGCGAGGTCATGCCCTGCGTATGACCTGAGCACTTAGAAGAGAAAGTAAGATGGTTGGAAAGACACGAAACAGGTCATTAATGTGTGATGTGTTAACAAAGTCTTTGTGTAAAACTAATGGAAAGTGTCAGCACATACATTATAGAATAAAGATACAGCACAATAAAACAACGAGGAGCACCAAGGGAAAATTACACGCATCAGGGTATGTGGCTATTTCCTCTCTCATTGATCCTTCATTGCCTGCTTAACAGAGGTATTGATTACAAATTGAGACTTGTTCTGCCTGAGCTGTGCATATCTGCCTCATATCAATACAGGTCAAGAGGCCACTCCATCGTTCATATTACGTTTCAGTCCATGCAACGAGGGCCACTTCCTTTCATTTACTTACCTCCTTCGTCTTAAGTTGTTACACACACACACACACACACACACACAGCAGGACTGTTCATCTCACTGTGTAACTGTCAAAACATTGAGACGCAGCTTCCACCAGAGGTTTCTCATCAACGCACAAAAAGGGAAAGTAGTTGTGAAGATCCCGTCTAGCAACAAAAAACACATTTTCTAAGCTGGTGAAGGACGAAAAAAAAAAGAAGAAAAAAGAAAGTTGAACTTCCAGAAAACTTTCCTGCCTGCTATCAGTCTCTGTTTAAACTTTGAAACGTTCCTACTGCACATGCAATATTAATCTCTCGCTCTGTTAATAACAGCCAAATGTTGCATAAAAGGTACCGTGTGTTGCACTTTGCAAAACATCAGAATTACTCAATTACTCAAAGCAATAGGCTGACATTTTGGGAAATACACTTAGATGGGAAGATCAATACCACTCTCCACAGACAGCAGCAGCACTTACTGTATCTGAGTTTAGCATAAAGACATGTGGAAACAGCGAACCTGCCTCTGCCCAAAGGTAACACAACCTGGCACATCTCAAGCCCCCTGATCGCTCACACGCTACATCCCGTGTGTTTAACCGAAACCAGAAAAAACAAATGTAAAAGTGTAAAAAAAGTCTTGTTTCTGGAGCAGTAACTTCCAGAAGTCGCCACTCGCTGCCTGGAAACCTCAGGGTGACAGTAAAGCTATATAACATGTTCATTTGTGATCTTAAACCTTAATCCTACCAACTGGGGTTTATTATTTCATTAAAAATGTTTTAATGACTCATTCCTAATGACTTCATATCATTGTTTTCTGTTTTAATTTGTGTTTTAAAACAACCAAAAACAATAACAATAATGTATTGGGTCCTTGGGGAACACAAAACATGGCACCCATATCCGCCGATGCAGTTTTAATAAATGGAACTAGTTAATGAGTTCGTGTTTGCCATGGGTCCTAATTAAATTTAAATGTGCTCCGTGTAGTTACGTTTAACACAACATGCAAATCAACTGTGACTTCCCTAAAATAATAATAATCCGTTTTTTGTTTTCTTTAGATGATATTAATGACATAATTAATAATGTTGTGGAGAATAAACAAGTTGTTTCTTACAGTAGTTTATAGCTGCTAGTCCTTGTATGTTAAACGTGTTTGGTTTCAGGGTTAAAGGTGCAGGTGGGCAGATTTTGTAGTCAGTTTGTAGTCTTTTGGACAGAGCCATTCCAGCTCTTTCCCCGTTTCCAGTCTTTGTACTAAGGTAACAGGCTGCTTGCGGTGGCTCAGAGAGCATCAATCTTCTCATATAACTCCCAGCAAGAAAGCGAATAAGCCCATTTACAAAAATGTTGAACTATTCCTTTAATCTTCCTACCTGGCAGGTGGGTGGTAAAGTGTTGGAGAGTGCAAATATACTTTAGCTTACACAATAAATCTGCGACATCCCAGAAGATTTAAACACTGCGCCACTATAAACACTGCACGTCTGTGAGTATTTGCATGGCTTCCTGCCCACATAACGTGGATGAATGGCTCCACTGTCCTGCTGTAAGACTCTCCCCTCCCTCTGCAATCCAAGTAGGTAATTGAGTGCTAATCGAGTGTAACCCCAGAGCAGAGAAGACATAACATAAGCAAATGAAAACCCAAAACATCGGGCGCCTGTTCGACATTCGGCGGACTCAACATTTGTCAGCCGACACCTGTCAGTGTCCGTCATGAGGTCGTGTCTTGTCTCTGGCCAAAGCGGATATGACAAGCGCAGTGCGTTCTGTAATCATTCAATCCCGCTCTCTTTCTCTCTCTATTCTTCAGACTCCTCTGTCCTCGTCCTCTCTTGTGTATCTTTCTATCATAACTCTATTATCTTCTTTGTATGCCTCAAAATGTTCCTGTTTCAATTCCTCTGCCTCATATTTGCCCCCGTTACCGGATTCTCTCAGCCTCAGTTGTTCATATTCTTCTTCTCACTCGTCGGTCTCTTTCTTTCTCCCCCTCCTCTCATTTCTGTATGCAGGTCACTGTGGCTGTGGGTGAAGCAGCACAACAGTACAGGAGAAAGGCAAAAAATAAATAAATAAATGAAAGGGACACAATGAATAGTAATTTTGTCAGCGGAGGAAGAGGAAGTAGTAGCTTATTTCCATCTCTCTCTCTCTCCTTGTATCACTCATTGCCCAGCAGGATTACACATAATATATGCACACCCACAGAGTTGCTCTGAGACAAAAGGCCAGAGAGATAGACAGAGAAAAAGACAGATGGATGGAGAGATACAGAAAAGGGTGAAAGAAAAAGTCAGACGAGAAGAGACAGACGAGTCAGGGTTCAGTGTACTTATATAGTTCCTGCAAAGTTAGTTCATCTCTTCTGCTGCATTACTTAGTTCCTTCTTTGTATTTTATTTTCCTCCCTCCATCCTACTCAAACATAGTAACAAACTGCTCTTATCAACATTAGAGTACAATAACAATTGCCGTGGGAATAAACCAGTGGGATTTCACTCGCCCTTTTATAGGAGTACCCCTAGATTGACCTGCCATGCAAAAATGATAGTCTACTCGTACGGGAGGCGGCACAACGAGGAAAATGAGATCCTGACCACAACAGTTTGACTGAGATAACACACTAATAAAACCGCAAGGGACCACCATTGCAGTTTGATATAATTTTTCTCCCAAGTGCATACTGATTCAGTTCATATGACATATCTTAGCGGCTCCGACAGTTAAATGAACACGCTGTCTCGCTGACGAATACGCTCTTTGATCCGCTTCAGACAAAAACCAAGAAAATAGATCTGCAGTAGTCTCCCCAGAGCTGAAAGTGCTATCAATCTTCTTATTGCACAACAGCGAGGTGATCAAAGAGCTTAATTGTGTTTCTTTCAGGAGCAATCTATGGAACGGAGAGAGACTATTTGAGTTGGAGTCTAAACTGTAACCTCTCATCTCCTTTCTCTCGCTCTCTCTGCCTCGTTTTCTGGAAAGAAATGGTAAACTACATCTATAGTTGATATAGATTGACAGCACTCTGTAGTCCAACTTCAGTCAGCTTGTATTCATTTCAAATAAATCGTTGATGTTTCATAATTACAGTATATATTGGATTTCCAACGCACTAATTACTCTCTGGGGATTGTGTTCCCTCGGGTAAAGAATGCAATCAGATTTTCTAGTTGCCTCAGTGGCATATTCAGTCCGTTACTGAGGTTGTATTAGTTTAACGAAGTGTTAATATTGATATGACTGAAACCATAATTGGCTGACAGCACTGATTAATCTCAGAACCCCCCCCCCCCCCCACCTCCTCGCACTTGTTTTTATCAAACTGTTCCCAAAAACAGCAGCGAATCAGTGAACAGAAACTGAGCCTGCTGATGGTTTTTAGCTGGAGAAGTATGGCAAAGAGATGGAGGTTGTGTCTTATTTCGCTTTAAACAGTTAACAACAACTTTACACTGCAATTGCCAGATTTAATGATTGTTGGCAAGATCCTGTTGTGCTAAGAAAAGACGGGAAGACTTGAAAGTGTATTTACACACGCAGCACACAGCAGCTGCTGTCAAGAAACAGCAGGGACAGACGGATGAATATCATATGCAAACTTTTAACCTACTTGTTGTAGTTTACAAATTAATCAAAATTCAGAAAACTGCACAACCTATTTCTAAGTTTACATGTTCAGAAAGACGTTTCTGTGGATTTTTTTTTTAGGTGAAATTCAACAAAGAAAGAATTCTTGACTCGTTCCAGGTTTAAATCCATTGACTGAGTACCCTGGAGTGCTCAACAGGGGGTCCGGGGCACCTAGGAGGTCCCCAGAGTTACCGCAGGGGGGCCGCCAAAATGCTGTTTGATAATGTATGAACGTTTTTATATCATATGGATTTAAATAGGTCTGAAAATGCATTACAGTAACATGAATCCAACATATTATTAGCAAAGATAAATTGTCTTATTTGTAAAGAATCTAAACACAAAACAACATGAAAGCTAAATACTTGTATGACATATAGATACATATATCTATGAGAATCATAGATTTAACATGTGTGCAGACATTGAAAATACTCCATATACTTTTTAAACTTGGGTTGTTGCTGAGGTAAAACTTTGAAGCTGTCATAATGTCGGCGAGCTTGTGCCTCTTCAACCCTGATATTGCCCTAAATGTCAATTATTATGCTCCATGCACTCAGTGAATGACGTTTAAATCCAAGATTTTTTTTATGGCTGCACCAAGGAAAATATTGTATACACTTTACATTTCTTGTGATTCAACAGGACATATTTGGTATCTCCGTAAAGCTAAGCTCTATCAGCATTTAAATTAAGTTAATATGAAATTATGGGAACAAACGTATTCATCAGAATAACTGAGCACAAGATATTTTAGTCATATTTTTCAGAAATGCATCCTGTGTGTGGAGCAGACTGTTTTTCTCATGACATTTAAAAAATATTAATGTACTGTAGATGCTTTGCCTTAAAATAGTCAAAGCAGTGCTACAACTATATATTGTATTCAGACACGGACACACACACACACACACACAGACACGGACACACACACACACACACAATCTTTGAATCTTCAAGCTCACAGTGAAACAGTTTCGACATAATCACAATGGAAAGCCAGGTTGAGAGCCCTCTATCCACCTGTCTGGCAGAAATGATAATAACACGATAGTATTTGGGTCGCAAGGAAGACTCAGACAGACTCAGGGTGAAGAGGGCACACCTCCTTTATGAAGACTATTCTTCCAAGTTTGACAGCTGCAGAAACTTCAGACCGGGAGCGTACGAGTCTCAATGCCTCCTGTGTTCTCGGACCCCTCCATCCACCCGTTATACAATCACGTGGGTTACATACCAATTGGTTTTGTGGGACGTGCACGTATTACAGTGCATTGCTTTTCGTATGCGTCCTGTAGCTACAACCACCGTGTGAGAACAGCGTGATGCGAGTCACTGTGTGTGTCACATGTGAGGCAAGGTTTGTTTTTGAGAGCCTCCTCTGACGAGTGTGTGTGTGTGTGTGAACAAGAAGTGTGTACGCGAGTGCGGGTGTGTCTCTGTACCGCCCTCCACCCCCAGGCTTACAGTCAATCCCACTTTGGCAGAATAATGGCCAAAGCCTCGATTGAAGTTACCCTTCATTAGCAGGAGAACACGTTAAAGCAGGGATAGTTTGGATGAAAGTATTACGCTGTAATTCAGTGGGGCTGAGTTCTTTATCAAGTCCTATATGAGAGGGAAAAGGCCTAATGGTTCAAATTGCTGAAAAATTACAGCCGTGATTCACACTTCAAAAGACTCCGATTTCCCCCTGGCCTTTCTGCTGATTTTCTTATGTTCTGATCTCTCTTTAGATCGAGGCTGTGCATCCCAGATACACTTTCCAACCTCAGACCCCTCCCTCATCTTGACCTCTGTGCTCTTGGGAGAATCCAAACACGGGACGTGGAAGATACTTTAACATCGGGTAAAGGGCACCAAAGGTTTGTCAGGTTTCACGACTGTATGAATGACATGTATAAGTTATGAAATCATTTCCTTTTGAACTCTTCCCTTCAGTGGATGCAGCTTCATCGGGCACAGCCATCAGTGACAAACCTTGAACTTTACTTTGAAGGGAGAGTCAAAATGTGCAAGTGCAGCAATTTTTGGCAGCAGGGTGACACACATTACTAGAGGAGATTTTCAAGTAGAGGGCAACAGAAGCATTCCACTGAGGTGCATGTGCTGTATGGCCGACCGTGTGCTCTGGCCTCCGTGTCGAGCCGGAGAAAGAAAAGACACGTTTGAAGACAGAACCAATAAAGAATTAGAAAATATCCAATTACTGCAGTGTGCTCTGGCAAGTTGAGCAATAGTGTGGCATGAGTGTAGAAAATCTGCACAGTTTTCCTTATAGGGTATATATATTTTTTACCTTTACTGGTAAGAGATGTCAAAAGCACTGACGTTAACTACAATGCAGAGCAATTAGCAGTAAGACAGAAGAGTATTTCCACATCAAGTGTAAGAATCCTAACCTGTGATCTCTTGGTTTTGATTTCTCTCCCCCTCAGGACATATAACCTTGCAAAACTACAACCACCCAAAGTAGTCGACTAAGACTGAATATCTAAGCAAATGCTATTTTCAGATTATTCTACCAACAAGGTTTCACAGTCTTAACTGTGCCAATTAGACACGGCCTTCCTTCCCATGCGGAAGCACCTTTAAGGCCAGTAGGTGCTCATCAAGGCTTTCCCCCCGCTGTGAATGAGGATCTGCAAAAAGACCTTGGGTTACATGAAGCAAGGTATGATGCAAGCCCCCTGCAAATGGATACTAAGAATCCCGAGTGGCTTCTGGGAAAGAAGGGGCAATGCTGTTAGGAACGGTCTTTGTGTGCAAGCGCGTTGTGGGTTTACAGAGGGGATCAGCGGGGAAGGGAACGTAAGATTGGGGAAAGCATGTGAAAGAAAATCACAAGGCACCGACCACGAAAGAGCGAGAGACAAACAGAGACAAACAAGTGAATATAGTAAGAAGGGAAAGTGGAGGGTTAAAAAAAAGACAGTCCTGCTTTCAACGTGACTCCCTTAAACAGCCTGTCTAGATTTACCCTCAAAGGACTTCCCTCTAAACTCATAACCCTCCTTCCACCTTTCTCTTCATCATCTCTCAATCTCTAGGCCTTTCTCTCAGTCTCTTATTCAATCTCTCCATCTGTCCATCTCTATCTCTCTATCTCTCCCTACGTCTTAATGTCTCTCCCTTTCATCTTTTGGTGAATCTTTCCCCGTCTCTGTGTGTCAATCCACATCTGTTCTCTTCCCTAAACCAAATTAAATGATGTCTGCAATTACCCCCTTCACTTAGCATCTCCTAGTTTTAAAGAGCTGTGTTGTTGTGTGTGTGTGTGTGTGTGTGTGTGTGTGTGTGTGTGTGTGTGTGCGTGTGCACGGTACCACTTTGGGTAAAAGGTTTTTTATTTTCACCCAGAATTTAAATGTTTTCTTTTTTGCACTCAAAAAAATCTTGCAATCATCCACCTCTGCACTAATGTACACACATGCAGAGGTAAAAGCACATACTGTATGTTACAAGCCTGTACACACTCACTGAGGGGGACAGTTTGTAAAACTGACAAAGGAACACCTCTATCAATTCTCCTTGTTTTGGTTTTTTTTTTGGAGCATTTTACAGTCTTTGAATGCAGAAGTGAAAGCAGCAGCGCTTCACTGTGGATATAAATAATGAAAACGTCTCCTGCTGTAACAATGCTTCAAATAATGGTCCTATAGAGAGGTGCGGGTGGGGTATATTAACCTTCGGTGTGGTGTGTTGCAGGTGTTTAAATCATTTAAATCAGTTCAGCTATTTTGACGTTGTACCGCAACACACATCTCAGCCCGTTTTTAACAAACACACCAAAAAGATGTCCGGTGATGTTGATCGCTGCCATATATCCAGGCCACTCCGCTCTGCATTTTAAATGAGCAGCACTGTAACTATATAAAGTCTGTGTCGACGTTGCGCTGCTTTGGGATGCTGCGCCACTCCTCCGAGGCCCTTTGGGAAGAATGGGGAAATGCGGAAAATGGAGGCGAGAGGGGGGAAAAAAAGGAATGAAGAAGGAGAGGAGGTGTGAGAATGTAATTATGAGAGAAAAGTGTGACAGAGGTGGGATAGGAGAGGGGCTGGATGAGCCTTTAGTGAACAACTAAGGAGCCCTGCACGGTGCTGAACCTACAAATGACTCATGCAGCAGGAGCGGAACTCTCCATATTTCTAGTACAGTCAGTAGCAGCAGTGGTAGACGTAAAAGTAGTCGCTGTCGTACTGTAGGATTGACAGCATCGCTGGCTGCAGTGGATATAATAATAATACCAATAAGCTTCGTGCACCTGGAACGTTAAGTCCATTGACAGAACTTGTATTGGTGAGGATATTTTATATATTCATCGTGACAATATTAAGACAAAATAGTTGAACATGGCTGTTAGAAATGTTTTTGAGGCACCGGGAAGCTTTTTTGACATCGTTCTTGATCTTTTTCATATCTGATCACATCATAATTTGACTTTGTTGTTTATTCTCAACACATGACGTCTGTCCGTCCTGGGAGAGGGATCCCTCCTGGCCCTGGTGCGAGGGTCTAATGACGGGGGGTCGTACGCTGTAAGTCATTTGTGATATTGGGCTGCATAACTACATTCGATTCAAAAACTGACTTTTACTGCGTTGACCACAGAGATGTGAGCATCACTGCTGCGTGAAACAAAAAAAAAGTTGCTTTGTAAGTAAGTGGTAATATACAACCTGTATATTGTGGGATGTACAGATTAGAACTCCAGACATGACACTCATGGTGATGTTGTTGTGATTATGAAAGGAATGTGGAGCGATCCACGGAGAACGAAGGCAGACAGGCTGCTTAAAGCGGAGAAGTTGACACAAAACTGTCTGCATGTGGCACAGCTTCACTTCTTCCTCTCCTCTGCATTTCTTTGCTTTTCATTATATTTCATCCACTCTCCACTTTTCTGACCTCTTTCTTCTCCCTCCCTTCCTCATCTCCTCATACTTTCTACCCTGTTTTTGTCTCACTGTCCTAATCATTCCTTCTACTCGTCCTTGCTGTCGCGCACAGCATATCCACTGAAAGGTGATCAAGAGTCTAGACAGTAGTAATGATATCTCTGTGACTCATTTCATCTAAATATGCTACCTTGTGAGATTCCTTTGCCTCTGAGTGTATTCCAACATATCTGCATGATGGTGTTTTTTGTATCTGCGTAAATCTGTGCATGCCTCCGTACAGTATGCCGGCGTGAAGCATATTTGCACAGGTTTCTGTGCGACTGTGGATATACTGTAAGCGTGTGCCTGTGTGCTCCTGGGAGTGTGTTGGTTTAACAGCAGAGGAGGTAAGCAGAGAGTCCCTGGGAGAGCAGAGGAGGGTATCCATGCAGCAAATTAAAACTGGCCTATTTCACTTCCAACTGTCCATCATGAGGGATGGATTTAGAAAAACTTAAACTATTTAAAGAACAGGAGCGAAACAGACACACCCACATGCATGACGCCACATGCTTTAGAAACTAGAGACCTGCTCCCCCACCTATCAAACACACAAACACGCACGATCACAATTTCTCACACATCATTAGTCGCAGAGAATTATCAATACCCAATCTCAGCCTCATGTAATTAGTCCTGATAGATTCTTCATTGAACACGATCAGGTGGCAATAACTCAAAAACTGACATCAGCAATAAAGTCATTTCTGCTGATCAAACGTCTGCTGAAGTGAGTGAGATGGTAAGCACTATACGGTCTCTGGCAGATCTCCTGAACAAATACAAATGTTGCATTCGTAAGAGGGGACTGTGCAAAGGTAAGTTTCTAGAAGGACCTCTTGTTGCTGTCTTGTGTCTCGATGTTGAATGTCTACCAGAATGTGTCTCGGCAAAACAATAGACTTGGGAAGTTATTATTGTTCCTCAAGATTCCCGCTGGACGGGTTCATTGCAGATACATCTAACAGAAACAACCGGCTCTGTAACAGTACGTCAATTTATATCTTCAGATACTCAGAGACCAGAAGTATAAGAAACAAACAGAAGAAATAAAAGTTTACATAAACTAAGCTGGCTTCATAGCATGTTGTTTTACTTCACCCTACTGAGTCTGAATGACAGTTTGTGGACAAAACAGTGAAGTTTAAAGTCTTCCACGTTTTATTCTCTTGCTTCAAGGACCTGCTTCAGCTATTAAACCCAAATACCCGTCCATAAAAAACATACATGCGGTTTAAAACGGGACTGTCCCTTTAAGAGTGGACCTGCAGTTTTCTTTCTTTGCCATTTAGGTTTTCATTACAGTGTCTCTTGTTCAATATTATTATCCCCATCTGTATTCAGCAGCTGTATTTCAGTACCAGAAAAGATATTAAGTATTTCTTCTTTACACTTTGCAGGATCTCGCATGTGTCATTATTCTGTGTCAATAAAGCTTGTTGTAGATATGAGAAGATGACAGCACAATCTCTCCTGTGAATCCTGAGACCTCTCTAACAATCAGCAAGCCTTAGCTTCAGGCATCACAAATTAATCTTGCCGTGTTCATCATAATAATAGTGAATATAAATTACCCTCCTACCGAAAATAAATAATGCCTTAGTCTAAAAGAGTGTGATGAGCTAAACATAAGAAATGTCTCACTTTTTTTGCATGTAGTGATATAGAATCGTCCATTTATTTATCGATTAGTAAAAATCTTAATTACTGGAATAGGACAATGTTAAATCATGCATACCCTGGTGTGTAGTTTTAAGCAAATGAGACTTTTTTTTAATAATAAATACCATTATATTGTTCATAGCTGCAGTGCATTACATGTAAATATTTATATAAAATGTAATTAAACCATAAAACTAACTTTCAACTCATTTTGTTCTGCTGCATCTTTGCATTGGTTCACACCACTAATCTAATGTTAAAGTGTTGTTGCTGAGGCGGGAGTTTCCAGTTGACGTTGTGCTTGCTTTTTACTAAGTGTCCTCCCTCTTTTATAATGAGGCACACAGTTAAAGGAGAGAGCGCCACAGAGGCGGCGTTACGCTTCACTCCTAAGTCCACTCGCGCTCCGAAAGACGCAGCCTTGAGTAAATCCCCTGCTTCTTCCTCCTGCACGTCTCCAAACCTTTTTAGGATTAATGATCATCTTATTATTGGTCGCAGTGTCAAAATGTTGCCTCCGCGATCAAATCTGCACTTTCAGCAACAATACGCCATTAAATAGCACCGCTCCCTTATGCTTTAGTGCAACGACGGGCTACCACTCTTCCCTCTCTCCCTCTTTCCTCCCCTCTCATCATTCTGTATTACCGGTAGTGGCTCAATTATGTAGTGACCACAATAGACCATGAATACCAATTTGAGGGGTGATAGGGGATAGAGGGAGGCGGGGGGGGTTTGAGGGGGGTCAGAATTTCTGCTGGCCAGCAAAATCGAGAGCGACAGAAGCTTGGCCTGGTTTCCCCTCTCCGGCGCCGCTGTAATTCACCTTGCGTCACCTCCATCTCATCCTACACTACGTCGCACTTCAATCTGCCACCGCGCCTCCCTCTCATCTCCCGCCCTTCTCTTCCTCCTTACGTCTTTCTCACCCTCCTCTTCTACCCCTCAGCACCATATTAGTGTTCATATGTAAATGATGCTTAAAATAATGATCTGACCAGTGTGTGTGTGTGTGCGTCTCTCCCTCCCGCTCACACAGACACACATTCAGTTGGTTGCTCCACTTTCTGTCCTTCCTCCCCCATCAGCCTGCTCTCTAACTCTCTCTCCCTCTATCTGTGGGAGGGATGAGGTGACCATCTGTTGTTCAGAGAGAGCTTGAAAGGGATTGAGGGACAGAGAGTCGGACAGACTGTAGGGGAGAGCGAGCAGTGCTGTGATATTGTAATTGAGGTCCAAGTAGAATTGAAATGAGGGGAAGAGAGGGGAGATACGGGCACTGATGGTGTCACTGCAGTCAAAGGTAGAGAGGGATTAACATGGATTGAAAGAAAGATTGGAAAAGAAAAACAGAGCGAGGGAGAGGTGGTATGATATTGTCATTGCAGTAAGGCAGGCGGTGGCAGGCCCTTAGTCTTTGATTTATGTCTCCTTCTCAGTGTGTTTGTGTGAGCGCGCGCGCGCGTGTGTGTGTGTGTGAGTGTATGTGTGATTTATCGTTCGTTAACGCTGAGGAATTAAACCTTGTATCCCACTGAGCTGAGCACATCAATTACCAACCCAACAAACGGACAGTCTTCGGCTCAGTTCACCTATAATGAGGAGAGGTTGCAATTGACACACACACTCACACAGACACACACACACTAGTCTTGGCTACATGTATAATGTGAGCCCGCTGAACTTTAATTAAACTTTACTCCAGGCTATGCATGTTGCCTGTGCTTCTTGACTTCCAGGTAAACTCCACACAGCGTCTCCCACTCTAAATAAACAAGATTAAATTACCTAATATCGAATATCATCCAATAAAACTCTGATTTCAAATAGCACAGGTTAGGGGTTTATCCGAGAGCCAATTAAACAAATACAACGAGGTAATCTAATGAACAGTTATTAGCATAATGCTATTATCTCATTTGCATCAATAATGGCTCCACAGGTTTCAGACAGTTTGAGTTTCAAGAGACTCTAGATTGAAGGTTGCTCTCCAACATGGGAGATGAAATATTTGCTTTTCTAGTGAAAGAAAATATTTCTCATGGCGCCAGATGCATTTGCCCTGAACCGGGGAATAGTACTTTGCTACACTGGCTGCCGCTGTGAAAGAAAAGTCATATTTACTCAGCATCCAGGCAATATATAAATACTACTCTGTGGGGGGTAAAGTGAAAGTAGTCATTAGAGAGGACATAGGGGGCACAAAAAAGCATTAAAGCTTTCTTTTCCCTAGAATCTTTTCATAAAATGTCACAACAATTGAAAACACATTTGCATTGACGTTCTTGATATATGCAAAGCAGTTTTTTTTTTAATGAATACTTATTCATTTTTCACTTTATTTTCAACTCTAATTTGTCAGGAGAAAAGAGTGCTTTGCATACATTTCAGAGTAAAAAGCTCTCACGTTGTTGGTCATTAATATTAATGTTTTTCAATTTGATTCAGTCACTGTTTGCCTCAGCTTTTGGCCATTCCTCTTTTGAAGTGGAATGACCAGAGCCCTCCGCGCTTACATGATGTGACATGTCATGTAAGACTGTTTGATACAGGATCAATCCCACTTCCCTCTCCTGAAACCCTTTCCAGCTCGACACTCACCAAGTATTTATCTTCATGTGCAGAATGGTCAGGGCATTGACAGTAGAGATATAGGTCACTAAGGAAGGACAGTGAAAGGAAAGAGAGGGAGAAAGAGGACAGTGGACGAGAGGCGTGTGATGAAAAATACAGTAAGTGAAAGAGAAGTATATTGTGAAGAAAGAGGGCAAGGAAAAGAAGAGAGGGAGGGGAAGTCGAGAGTGATAGAGGGGGGGGGGATCGATACAGGAGAAGATAGTGAAGAGAGATTCTGCTGGGTGAGAAACTGCGAGCGTCCTTCTCGTGCTTCTCTCTTTCATCGCCTGTCTCTCTCAAAGACAGCCTATTACATGTTCCACTTTTCAGACGGAGTTGCAGTAAAACAGTGTGCAGGTGTTAAGAGCTCACTGCTACTTTTGTTCATTTTCTTCCTCGCAACTATGCATATCGGACACAAGCACGGTGCGCACGCCTATTTAATCTGAAATTGCAACAGGTGGGATGAAACACAAGGTTTAACAGTTGAATATATGGATCTATTCTATCTGTGTATTGTGTTAGTTCTGCTCCTCAATTCTTCCAAAAGTTTTTTGAGGGTCAAAGGGGTAACTTTGGTATTTTTCCACCTGGACCCTATTTTTCCATGTTTTTGTGTCCGAGTGACTAATGGGGACATGTATTTTTGAAATTGGTCCAGTATTGAGCAAGAGCCACCAAACTGGCTGCAATGTCATCATATGGGGCCAATTCCGCACCATCAGTGCATGTCCACTAAAAGTGCTTGTGTCACCGACAGGCTCAGATTGCTATTGTTTTTTTTTATATATATTATATTTTTAGAATGTTATTTTTATTAAGTGTCTGACCCTGCAGACAAAGCCTCGTTCTTTACCTTTGGCTTGATCCAGTCCTAACCAAGCCTCGCTCAAGGAGAAACCTCCCTCTGAGGCGACTTGTTGCCGGAACACAGCGGTGGAAACGTGAGTGAGAGTTAAAGAGAGAGGTGTGTCGTGTTGGAGTACAGAAAGTGAAGCTCAGTGTTCAGCTAAAAGGTTTTCAATGTCAGGGCTTAGACTTGGTTAGGCACTATAACAAAACAGGGAAAGAAACATTTTGTGTTTCTCTGTAGGTTGCTTTCCATAATGTAGTCAAGGTAAAACAAGCACTTTTAGTGGACGCACATTGACGTTGCAGATTTGCCCGATATGATTACATTGCAGCCTGTAAAAAAATTCCAAAAATTGTCGTCCCCGTTAGCAGGTTTAGTGGAAATAGCTTCTCTTCTACTTCCTCCCCCATGATTGTGCTGGTGCAGACTCTAACCTGCTACGGAGCCGCTCTCAAACCCCCAGCGCTCCACCATCCCATCCACTGTCCATCCACATATTCTCCTGCGCTGACACGGCACTGACACTAGATGAGTGTGCAGAGCGGCTCGTGTGAGACGACGTTAACATGGAGTTAATTGAGCCTCATGAGACTGACCACAGTCTACGCTTATTGCACATAAATTACATCACCCGGTTTGAAAAGCTGGATTATGTTGTGTTTTTATCCATTTGTATGCTCTAAAGCATGAAGGGATGTGGATTTAAATAAATAAATATATCCGGCCATGGCCACATGAGATGTTTTTGCAACATGCCACATGTTCTGATGTACAGTTTGATTCAGCCAGGAGCACATTGTACTCCACATCGTCGTGCTCTGGAAGCTTCTTGATGAACACGTCTCTTTAACTTGTTACATGTCTTATCTCACCATCAGACCAAGAACAAATTACCAGTGTCACGAGTCAAGTATGCAGACCATTCACCACTTCAGCTGCAAACTGAGCTCGCTAAATTGCTTTTGTGTATTTCTATATTTATTTTTCCACTTTGTGCGACAGCGTTAACACCGTTATGCAACTCGCATCGCACCTTTTAAACTCCTTTTCATCATTATTAGATAAGCTTAATAGCGGTGCTTTGTGTTTGAGCAATGGAAACTTTGTTCCACCTGATCATGTCCAACTGCTTTACAGTTGATACCAATTATATTTGCAAGGGTCCCCAGGGCCTTCTGAAACTTGGCCTACAGACCTCCACTCCCAAGTTGTTGCTTAAATATGAAACCTGACCTTTGCAAACAAGTCGTACACTTTGTCTCGCCTGGTTTTCAAAGCTCTACACTGCACCCTACATAATAAAGCGAAGACCACAAAATGAAACATGTCGAGAGCCATTAATCATGAGCCCGTCCTGCTAGGGTGGAGAAGTGGCCTGTGATCTTGGCATGACATGGTGCCAGCGTGAAGCTGAGCAAACTAATGGAGTAGGCAGGACAAACCCTCAGGCTAACGCTGTCATATGTGCTGCGGTCTATAGCTGACAGCCTCACCACAGGCAGGAGACAGGAATACACAAACACAATTACACAGAGCCAGATAATGCATCCCCTCATTAACACATCAAACTCTGCTTTGTTCCATTGCCTCTTCCAGTAATCAAGAAGGAATTACTTGGTGCGCAGTGTGCTGTACTTGACCTACAGGTCCAATAAATGGACTATCAAAAATGCTGCCTTGTCAAAGACTTTTATGTCTAATTCTATTGAAATTCCAAACACAGGTTGGAGTTTGAAACCCAACAGTGGGCACAAATAAATCTTGTGTGAGGCAGATGGGAGGAATACACACAGACTTGGCTAAGATACAGATACATGGCACAGACTACACAGCCGCTTATATGCACTGGCACACACAAATGCAGACACACGCCAACCAAAATCCCAATCATACATCATCTTGATGAGGTAAAGATTTCTAAATATTCTCTCGGCTACGTTTTCCATTTCAACTACTTTGTTTTTAGAGCTGCACATGGTTCAGGGAGTGTTTGCCCACATGCATCTTTGACAAGGTTTAAGCAGCAGAAGTGGATCTTTTCTGGACTGTATTTTTGTCATTGTATATGTTTGCATGTGTGGTTGTTCTACAGTCTGTGTGTTGCAGTGTGCTTTGCCTGAGGCACTAGGCCAAGATAGAACTGGTTGGTTCCTGTGGGGCCTCCCACTCTCCCTCTCCAGGACACATGTACATGGCAGAGGGCGCTTCACTGACATTCATACAACAAGGTTACACTGTCTGTCAGTCAAGTTGAAGTGGACACGATATCCAAAGAGGCATACGGCAAGACAAGCTCATGAATACTGTAATATTACTGGTCTTTAGCTGCCGTGAGTCGGTGACGAGGTTATAGTAGATACAGGCCATTTCAGCACGTGGGAGATGGTAGGAACTGCAAGCAATCACTTTATGCAACAGCTGCACAAGTGCACACATTCTTAACATACGTGCAGAGCCAATCCTCTGACATTAATAGTGTTGCAGCCTGGGGAAATGTACAGATCTACAGGACATGGCTGCAAATGCCATCACACAATGTCAGAAAAACAACAGAATACGGTTCAACTATTCGAATTAGCAACTGCACAGAGCACATCAAAATATTTTTCAAAACAAATGTCAATAAGGGGATGGTATTTGCCTTGCTGCCACTCACTACGCAACAGTTAACAGTAGGTTAGGGATGAATTGAAATACAACTCCTCTTTTCGTTCCTGTCAAACCTCAATAGAAATGCATTCATTTTTCACCTCTCCACAATTTAGATGTCAATATTGGAAATAGCTTTGGTGCTTAAAGGCCATTTCAAATCCATTTAAAGTGTTCACTGAAATTTTGAACGTCAACATTTGTCCCATCTTATGTCGAAACTGAATCTAATTTGTGACATTTAAGAAAAGGTCTTCCATTATTACCCATTGATCAGAATCGTATTTGGTATGCCGAAGCGTGTTTGTAATACATTACACTACATTTCATTTAGCTGACGCTTTTGTCCAAAGCGATTTACAATAAGTGCAAATAAGTGCAAACAATCATGAGATGCAGCATGAAAGTGAATGAGTGAGTTAGTGAGTGAAAGTGAGGATGCATGTGCATGTTAATGTTCGGGGGACACTCTGACCACACTTCTTCTTCTCTACACCGCAGCAGTGTGCAGAATCAAAAGAGGCCATAATTGAAAATGCTAATTCACCTGGAATCTGAAAACTCCCGGCTGGATTATTATTGTAAACTAAAACTAAAACTCAAACAAAAACTAAAATAAGCAGTGAAAATATTGTCTAAATTAAAAAAAAAAAAAAGAAAAACGATAACTATTAAGGAAAACATAACTGAAACGAATACAATTAAAATACAAACAAGAGGTAAATACATTTCACTTTTAGGTTTTTATCACTACCGAAAAAAAACCAGCATGAATTTGTGTCATCGCTCAAGACATTGAACTACAGAAATGTAATGGATTTAATATTCCAGGAGATTACGTGATGACGCACATGTTTCACATTAATCCCTGTTGTTTTTCACATGCAGTCGATTCTTGTAGAATGAAATGACAAGAATATGATTGAAATATATTGTAGTCGATAAAATGCCATTTAACCCAGCTCTTAACCGACTGTGGTCAAGTTGATTCCCAAATTAAAAGATTTAAACATTAGGGCCATTCCTACACTGTTCTCCAACCACTTATTTTGTATGTATTTGTAGCTGCAGACTTATGAGATATTATAAGTGGCCCTAATTTCAAACTAAAACTAATGTCAAACTAAAACAAATCAGATAAAAACTAAAACTTTCTGAAAAAATTAAACTTAAAACAGCAAACACGCTCAAATTTAATTAGAATAAAAAAAATTTAAAAAGTTAAAATAAATAAATAAAACTAATTAAAAATTCTAAACTATCATAACCTTGCCTCCGGGACTTGTTTTTCCAAAAGGCTAACACTTGAAAGCATCTTTAGATTCTGGAAGGTGAAAGTGTTGGAGGGAAAGCACACGGAGTGAAATACTAATATGACCCTTTGCTCTGGTTTACAGAGCTGCTGCAGTGTCTCTTTGATATCCTCACATCACTTACATGCAGGTTACAGAGCAGCCAGTGCGCCGCTCATGGACAGACACACAAGCACAGAGCACACACTCTCCCTCACCTTGAGAATAAGGGATTGTGGGAGAACTTGCCACGCCTGTAGCAACACATTGGACACTTTGCTCGACATCATTACCACAGATCACACGATAAGGCCCACCATGTAAAAGCTCTATAACTATGAATCAATTTAGCCAAGATGGGAACCGTATTGAATTGTTGTTGCCTGTTAAATGGTTGAAGATAAGCGTCGCGGAGGGAGTGCATGTCAAATCTGAAAGAGGAAGTAAAAGGGCCAAAGAGAGCTCAGTATGGCAGAGACGAAATTAATAAAATGAAAAAAATGATTATCGAGTGAAGTTTTGGCACGCAGTCCAAGGCTGGAGCACAAGTAGGAGGGCGTGTGAGTGTGGCCCAGTGGGGAGCCGTGAGTCATCAAGACTCCTCGCTACAGAAGCGCAGGTGTAGCTGCGGCGCTGGCACGTGAGATGAGCAACACAGAAATTTATTAAAAGGGCAAGTTTATGAATGGGACGAGGCAACGCAGTGAAACTCCGGCTCAGTCTCATTCTTCAGCTTCAGTGTATTTTTAAAAGGAAATATAAATGAGGAGAGAACTCAAAAACATGTTTGTGTAAAGGCTAAAAAAATAAATTTAACAAAAAAAGGAGAAAAAAAGCAAAGTCGATCCTAAACCAGAGATAGAAGTCATGTATTTTACTGAGCACATAATGAGGGATGGAAATGTGATCACTGTAGCAGGGGCACAAATGAAAGTTGCTGCACTATGACAAATTGGCTAAGGATGCTTTATTTCTAGTAAGCAAGTTTTATTTTTTTTTTAATTATTCTTATGAAGAAACCCCACCAAGTTGTGTGTCTGACTTCAGTTTACATGATACTGTATAGTGTGGGAAATATGTTTTGATTGTATGATGAATGTGCTCTAAAGTATGTAATTCTGGTAATTATCTTGTATGACCTTGTATCTAAATATAACGTTCTTTATTTCAAGATATTCAAACTGAATGGACTTGAAAGAGGAAATCTCTCAAATTCATTGTGGTATTATTCCTGAACTTCCACAGTACTGCAGATACATGACTGGGTGCAAAAAATCTTCACGTTGGGATATTATTGGGAAAATTACTGCTTTCCTTTCAGCTTTAAAAAAGTTAATTTTAAAAAATGACAATATGCCTGCTCATAAAAAATTTAAAAAATGAGATCTTGTTCCTGTAAACTATAAACCCAAAACACAAAGAATTGATTCTCCCCACACATTATCACTGCACTCCTGACTCAACTGTAGCTTTGCTTTAGAATTAAAATCGTGCCTGAACAAAATTATCTTCAGTCATTCACACTATTTAATAGGTTTATTATCCAGAGTAATAACTTTTTTCCCAGGTTTTCTTTTCATATAGCACAAATCTGATTAGATAAAAGGTCACGATCGTGCCCTCTCAACAGAACAAAGGCAAGCGCTTGGAAAGTAAAAATACACACATACTAGAAAGTATAATGCACTTAATATTTAAAGCAAAGGCGGTAAAATATTGCATTTCTTTTGCACTTTTGGGGCAATTGGGAGAGCAGCCAAGACCTTTTTTGACCTGTGGTGAGTTAACGGGGAACTCTGGCTCTAATGAGGAAATGTTCTCTCTCGTAACCTTAATTCATTCCAACTTGGATAAGAAGGGCAAAGTGTTAAAAGTTGAAAGAGTTTATTTTTTCTAAATAACACAGCCACATTAGCAAACCAACAAACCGCTAATAGCCTTTGGTCTAGTGATAAAAGCTGCCAATCACCTTTGGCCTGCTGATAAAAGCTGCCAATCCCATGAGGTGGATGGTGTAAGTGAAGTTAAATGATGGTGAAAAGGAAAGAGGCAAAAGGGAAAGAGAGAATATATAAGGAACATGAAGGGGAAAAAAATACAGAAATCATAAGGCAGGAAAAAAAACAAAGATGTGTCTTAATTTAACTATGTTGTGGTAACAAAAGACAAAGGAAGGATACTGTAGCCTCGGTAACTGCATCAGTGGAGTATTGTTAACTCCTGCTTGTGGTTCTTCAGCACTACCACTGTAATTACAGAGAAGATGAAAAAAGTAAAACCTGCATTTTAAACCTGGGACGACTTGTTTGAACAGGTTTCATAATCCAATCCACTGTGAATTCAGCTTTCAACTAGTTTGTAAAAGGGGTAAAAAAAAAATATATATATAAAACAGGAAAAAAAAGTTGCAAATGTTTGTTATGGAAAAAGGCCATTTATTTTTTTATTAGGGCTTATTGAATTTCAGAAGTGCAGAGCAGAAAAAAACACAGCCTAAGTACACACACACACACACACACACGCACACACACAGACACACACACACACACAGTAAATATTGGTCCTAAGGATAGGCTGGTTATCACTTGGCGAAAGCCAGTCACACTGTGTGTGTGTTTCACAGTCTGTGTGTGCATTGTTGCTCTTGCCAAAGTCAGTGTTTTGCCAAAAAATCAATTAAGTCTGGAATTAATGAACATTTGGAAGAAGGTTGAGGGAGAAGTGTAACAGTGTGTGTCAGCCAAATCTAAGCCAAAACAGCATTAGTCTCCCCGAGGAGTCTCTGACATCTTCATGGAGCGAAGCAGGTTTTAAAGTGCGAGTTTTCATCATTCCTGCATATTACAGCTGCAGCGATAAGTTAACTAATCGGTCAGTTGAGCGACAGAAACATAATCGTCAACTATTTGGATAATGGATTCATCATTAGAGGCATTTTTCATGCAAAAATGTCAGAAAATGCAGTTTTCAGCCTCTCAAATATGGAGATTTCCTGCTTTGCTTTAGATCATAGAAAACTGAATATCTCTGGGTTTTGGTTTGTACAATACAAGACATTTAAAGACGTCACTTTTACGTTTCATAGACCAGATATCGAAAAAAAATGATGGGCAGATTAATCGATAGTGAAAATAAACTTAGGCTGCAGCCCTAATGTGTATGAATATTTAACTTGTACAAACTAGGACTCTGCACCGTTGAATAATCATTTATAATGAGTTAGTAATAACTTACATTATGCTGTCTGCAGCATCAAGCGGCTCAACTCCACTGACGATGCCCACTTTTTTAATTAGCTGGGAGTCAGACACTGGCAGGATGACGGCGGACGGAGCTGCCCACTCGGAGCTTCACAACAGCTCTTCAGAAACCTCTGGGTGGTGACGTCCATATTTTATACAGTCTACGCTCCGCAATCATGCATTGCACTCTCATTTCATTTGGATACAGATCAACAGTCTCTCCTGCATAATTTTACATTGTAAAAAAGAATGGGAAAGAAAAGAGTCTTAGCGTTGGTGTTGCATTTATAATTAAAACAGTCGCAAATATAGAGACGTGGAAGTTGTCTGACACAGAGGTTAAAAAAAGTATATTTAGACTTCTATCTAACATTGTTTACATCGCCTGGCTTTCAGGAGACAAAGAAAGAGTATATCTAGAAGTAACCACACACAAACACACACACACACACACCCACACACACAAGCAGAATGGTGAAGGACCAAAGGCAAAAGCACTGTCTGAATTCAAAGAGCAGACTTCAATGGCCCCTCTGCGCTGAGCATCATTACCTCTCTCTCCCTTTAAAGTCGCTCTCCATTGTCCTCTCGTAAGTACAGGTCTCACCTGTTTTTCACTCCGTCAACCACCCGACACCATCCACTTCTGCAAGGCCTTTCATTACAGCCCTGCACTTCCCCCTTTCTCTCTCCAACTCTGTCTCTCTCGTTCCTTCTCTGGTTCTCCTCGCCTCTCATTCCCTCGCTTTAAACTGATCTTCTATTGTGCCCTCTAAACAAAGAGTCGCCCCTCTCGGGTCCATCCCTCACCCTCTCTCTCCCACAAGGCTCACACTGTGGTGATCTTTCCCTGCTGCCTTCACTGTCAGAGCTTAAATTGGACTGCTGATGATAGCTATTCACCAAATGTCGCTGAACTTCTGAGTGTTCACGCCGGGGCAGTGCTTTTTTACAGATTTTAATCCTTTTAAGTTATTAACACTTTGTTGTTGCTCTACTCACAGATGTGTCATTATGCTCTGCACATGACTCCTGCTGCTACTACTACAAGCAAAGGTTTATACGAAACGTTAACGCATTATGACGTTTAAGTGTATATTGCTTGTATCTCAAACAGAAGTCAAATACAGTGAAGTAACGTCTATTTTATCTTAAAGCGACAGGTTATCTCCTCTGTGTGTTCGTGTTTCTCTTAATGTGGTGTATGTACGCGTTACACCATGTCTTTTAAAACACGTCTGCTCCCGTGGTCTTGAAATGTTTCAGCTAATATTGATTGATACCAACGTTTCCGCTCAACACTTCAGCAGGTGCTGGGAGTTCTAGTTTAGAAAAGTCACGTAAAAACCCCATCCTAACACCACCCTCTCTCTCTTACACACACACACACACGCACACACGCGCACACACACGCACATCTAAGGACCTTTTAATTGTTCAACAATGTGGAACACCCATATACAGATAAGCAGCTGACACTGCAACACATCTTGCTGCAAATTCAATGGAGCAAATGAGGCTGTTTTAATAAAATTGCATTGTAAGCTGTTATGTCTTTTTTTTTTTTGCTGCATGTTAAGACTCTTTATTGCTTAATATTTCTTTCTGTAAATGTTTGGCGTCATTAGTTTCGGTCAATTCCAGGCCATCAGAATATCAGAATATACACCTGTCAACATGTTCTCACAGTTTCTCTCTCTCTAGCAAAGTAAAGGATGATGCTAAAACTACAAGTATTACTGTAACTACTGTAACCTGCTGCTGCCGCATCAAGTCCTTCTGGGCTATTAAAACAAAGCCTGGGATCCTCGAAGCGTAATGGAGAATGCAGTTCAGTTGTACGGGAACGTAACTTCGTAGGTGTTATCCAGGTTGCGTGTTTCGCTGCTCTGACTGTATCCAGCCTCGCAGGACTGGCAGCAGCCAGCCCAAGCAAAGCTGCTCTCTGTAATTTGAGTGGAGCGTTGCCTCCCAACAGATTCACCTCGTTCTTCATTGGACTGCAAAAGAAAAACGGAGGCATGAAAGCACAAAGACAAGACGCAAGATCAGTGTCAGGGTTCTAAGCGGCGCAGTGTTTGGAGCTACTGGAGGCAAAAATCATGATTATCCAATGAAAGCAACGTGACAAGTTGTTCCAACCTTCACACTGAGAAACACAGAGCGGAGAAAGAGAAACTTCTGACGCTCCTAAACAGCTGGTGATTCTGTCATATTTAGGGCCCGAGAGTGTTCATTCATCTCTTTCTGCTTTGCTCTCCCGTTTTCTTTTCCTCTCTCTTCTGCTTTCTCATCTCCAACCCTCAGGCCTCAGCAAAGCTGGCAAAACGGATTCAGTCACAAGTGAAAACGAGTGGAAACAATAAATAGTAAGACTCAGATCTTGTGGCATCTATACATCCATCCATCCATCTTTTAGACGCGCTAGATTATAGCCTGCTGTTATCAAGCCAGTGTCAAACATTTGCTCAAATTAGCATTTAACTCAGCAACTGCACTTTTAGATGCTGACATTTAGCACAGACTGAGCGAACACACGCAACAACACACACAGAGGCTCACACACTCACAGTCATACCTGCTCACACACACACAGAGTATGGAAGTATACAGCACATGGCTCCTGGAGCAAATAAACAGCGAAAACAAATAAAAGCTAAAGAAAAACTGGAGGGTAGATGGAGGAGGAGGTGATGAAATGGGTAGACCCCGGGGAATATGAGACTTAAACTGTAAACATGTTGAAATATCACAAAAGAAACACTTCTGGAGGTTAAAGAAGAACAGCAACAAAGAGGCGAACCAGCTGCTTTTTTTCAGCTGCGTCTTGTGTCGGGAAAAGATAATTATTTTTGGACACGATGATGCATCAGTGTTTCGGTTGCCATACCAAGCAGTCGAGTGCAACAGGAATATATTTCTCGCTCTGACTGACAATAGAGAAATGAAGAGAAAATCGCATCGTGCTTCGAGTCTTTATCCAGCTTTAAAGCATCTTCCCATTTATTTTAACTTTCTCCCTCTTGCTTCTCCTTGTTTTTCTTTCACTCGCTTCCTTTTAATTCTTCTTGTCTCTAACACACACACACACGCACGCACACACACGCACACACACAATTATCTGCCAATTTCCCAATACACGGTGTGCCATGTATAAGCTGAGTCAGCAGGCCCCTCCATTTGAATGGCTTTCTGATTTCTGCTACATTGACAATCACGCGTGTGTGTGTGTGTGTGTGTGTGTGTGTGTGTGCTCACTCACGGGCTTGTGTGTGTAAGTGGTTGGAGATATAAAGCTATGAGTCATACTAAATAAGTCCCTCAAAAAAAATCATTGTCCTTTCTTTTCCTTGTTGCAGAGTTTGGAAGCACAAAACAACCCTGCGAAGGAGCAACCCAGAGGGGAAGAGAAAAATAAAAAGTAACGCCATTGTTCAGAATTCCTTGAATAAGAAACCATTTTGAACTAAACAGCTGTGGCTCCATACATGCAGTTGTAAAGAAGGACATCTTCAGCCCTATTCTTAAAGGAAAAATAGAGTGAAGGAAATAGTGTCACTGTGATAAAATGTGTGACAGCTTTTTGGCAAGTGCAGGGTTTATCTTGACTGTGGATACAATAAATCTTTGGTAATATGGGTAGTTTTCCCTTGCAACATGTGTGGTTGTGGGGGGATGAGAAACGTCTGCTGCAGGGAGGCTGAATGTGGAAACGGTGACATAAAGTGGAGCATGAAAGACAGTTTTTCTTGTAAGAAAACAGTTGGTTCAGTTAATCATGAACTAACAATTAAAAGGAATAATAAAAAAAAAAAGAATAATATACCTTAAGGTATTTCAGTTGTTAAAGATGAAAGAAAATATGTGTTTTGGGCATGGAGGTATTACAATAAGAGAACTGGTGTTTCCCAGGGAGAGAGAGGCGCACACACACACACACAGGCACACACACACTAACAGATGTTATGCCGTACTTCTTTTTCACATCAGTGCATCCTCTAAGAGCATGACTGCAAACAGAGGAAGGTACTGTATATGTATATACCATGTACACCCACACTGAAGCACTACATAATGCTCATACTGTAAAATCTGAGTCTCAGAAGAAAGAACATCAACGTTTGAAGATCAAACACTGCAGAGAAAAAGACAAAGAAACGAGGGAGTGCATGCAAAGATACTGCATGGAGGCACATCTTCACAATGCATACACAAACACCACTCAGGTACAAGTAGAGGGAAGAGAGAGAATACAGAACGGACAGCAAGAGCAGACACGAGGTGACGGGAGTAGTTCTTGTTGACAAAGCTCCAGTCTCCTAAGCCAAGATCTAAATCATCCCCACATAAACACATCCAGGTTAGGGGGATTTATTCAAGATGTATTTCTTTCATATATATTTTTCCTCCTGAATCCTTTTGCTTTGTTATCTCTGCTGCTGTGTTTGTCTCTCACTTTCTGCCTGCCTGTTGTCTCTTTCTCTCTACACCCACGCGCCGTCTCTCTACTTTCCCCTTGTTCCATGTATCCCTGTCGTTCTTTCTGTGTCGCTGTTATTGCACGGTGCAATCATACGAGCTGATCCGCCGGGCGCCGACACAGCTTCGTCCATAAGCCCGGTTCCAAACTGGAGCAGAGGCAGCGAGTCGAACGATTCAGATTTAGGCTACGTGCAAACAGGCCTCCTGCAAAATCTGCGTCCACGTCTAAACCTTTAGGTCTCTGATCCACTTGTTCAGCTTCTGGTTAACACCACCCTGGCTACACCTTCCTTTCCATCTGCCTCTCACTTATTTCCTCTGCAGATCTTCTACTTCTGGTGCTTCTTGGCACTCAGTGTATTTTAGTCATGACGACTTTATACATCCAACTTTTCATCGGTGGACGGTTTTATTTCCAACAATTATCAGCTGCAGTATTTTTCCATCATTCTCTTGCTTCCCACGGAAATTCTGCTACACACATTGATTTTGTCATATACTGCAAATCCGGATTTGTGCTGAAGTCATTACTGCTTAAATAAACGCCCTGTCAAATGTGGCCTGTAAACGCCTTGAGATGGCCTTCAGGCTTTTCCTCTTTACGCCTTTCTACTTGCCTTATCCTTTCCTTCCTTTCCACCATTTCTGTGTGTTTTTTGTTCCCATAACATTATTGATAAGCCCACTAACACTTCCCACTTATGCTCCAAAGAGAACAGAGGTTAAGACAGCAAGACACACATTCACACACAAATAAAAAACATGCCCACAAGATGTTCAGCGACAGCAACAAAGTACCTCGTGCACAGCGAGTCTGTCCTAGTTCAAGGCGAATGTCAGAGCTGAAACGTGTTAACAGATGAAGATCAGAGGTAATGTCTAATCCGGCTTCAAGGCACCACTGCTAATATTTTTACATGGCCACAACATTTTTCCCTCCCTCCTTCTCTCGTGCTGTTTTCCATGTGCTCCATGTGTCCACCCCCTGACACTCCCTGTCTCAGTATCTCTATATATCAAAAGTGGCCGGCGAGCTTGACTCACAGCAGCAGAATCGATTCAGCTCGGATTGAGAGAGAAAGGTGGGGCTAAAAATAAGAACGTGCGTGGGTCGTCTCTGTACCTGCGATCTATACCATGAGCAGATGGAGTCCTTTTGTAGTTTCAATAGCAGGTTGACATTATTATCCATGCTACATCCATGGGTTAGCACACCGTAACCTGTTGCTGCACTTTGTTTGTTAGAGGGAATACGTGTGCGAATAGGAAAAGTCATTAAAGTGTTTACATTTGTACGCTGTAAAAAGTAAGAGAGAGACGGATGATCCAATCTATTTGTGTTCTGCAAGCACTACTGTATGCTAGTTTCAACTGGTGCTCATCCATTAAACTACAGTATGTAAATTTAATGCACATGCAGAAAATGATGCGAATCAAATGTGAATTAGAAGAGACGATGCGTAATGCACCACAAGCGCTGAGGAATCAGACTACTACAGCTAATGAGCTGACAGTGCTTTTTTTTTTGGAAAGTCTGTCGACAAACTGTTCGGGTACAGTGCAGTCGTGCTCCCGGTTTAACCTTGATGATTTGTTTATGGGTGTAGAAGTACAGATGAGTTTCTAATGAATTTTCGCCGATTATTTGCCAGAAGGTGTTTTTCTGCCGCCCACAGCAGATACTTCACATTTCATTTCAAACGGAAATGAACCCTCTGTGCTATGAAAGCCCTCCTGCTGTGACCGCCAGTCATCATCAGTGTTGCCAAATCCACAAAAAGCATACAACGCTGACGATAAATAACTCACTCAATATTCCCCTCGTGCTGTGTCTCTGGGTCGCTCTTCCTCTCCTCTCTCTCATGTACGTTCACTCTCTCTCAAGTGCAACTTGTGCCTTTCCTCCATCAGCTACCCTCCATCTAATTTCACTCTCTAAATGTGACTCCTCTTTTACATTCAGCCCATTTCCAAACAGCACATTTGCCTTTCTAAGGTGAAAAACCTTTTGGCCTTTTGCACACTAGCCTCTGAGGTTCAAAGCTGTTAGTCCAGACAGTTGAAATCTGAACTCTGACGGGTCAAACGGGTCATTTCGACACTCGCCTTGACCAATTAAACATTCCGTTGGTGGGTAGATAATAGGGGCTTAGTGCACACACACGCAAAATTTGCAGACACGTATTGAAAATTTATAGCACGTGCACGCTAATGGCACAAATTGAGATATGTACATGCACACACTCTCCTTTCTTTTCAGCGTGTATTTAATTGTCTGCTCTACTTTTCGTTATTTTTCGTACATGTGTGGACTGTGTGTGCATATATTTGCGTGTGTATTGTGTGTGTGTGTGTGTAGGTGTGAAAGGGAAATGCCAGACGATGCATTATCCTGGTTAAAGCATGCAGTCAGGCCCTACACGTAAAGTATTGCCTTTTCTTCCATCAATCTTCACTTCCCAACCTTCTGACTGCCTGGATCACCTGTGCAGGTCTGCCCACACAAAGACTAGGAAGATGGAAGTACAAAGCGAGGACATTATATGATGATGACGATAATATTTTGCAGACATCTCTGATAAAGAGAGAGGAAGAAAGACCTGAAGTTTAACCTCAAGTTTGTGCAACAGCGCTTTAAGTGTTTCCTTGTTTCACTAGCACATCTCTTCTCCTCTGTGTTTTCGTTTTGTTTCCACGTGCATCTCTCCATGCAAGACAAAAATAACCGGTACCAATTGTTGAAGAATCTGGCTCAAAGCTATAATAGGCAACAGAGACAGAGAAAATGTGCGTTCACTAAAAATAATAAGGAAATCTTCAAGGGAAAAAACCCTCAAATGCTGTCTATGAGCTGCCATATACATTACTTTTTTTACATCCCTATGGACTGGAATTTCCTGGCTTCACTGTCACTCAGTACAGTTAAACCATGTTGAATAATACATAATACACCATCTATATTTCAAAATAGATCCTCGTGGGGATGATATGGCAGCAAAGCAGCAGGAGGTAGGCATGTCAAACATGAACCTATGTGTTAATATTACTGTTGACAATAAAGCATAAAGTTTTACTATTTTAAACTACGATGTTTGACTTTTGGTTAAAAAAAAAAAGATTGGGCTAATACAAACTCCTCTAATCTCCATAAGCTTCACGATGTCTAATTACTTCTTGATTATGTCAAATCCTACTTTTGATTAATTAGTTTGAGGGGAGGCCCATCGTAGCAGCAACTAAAAGCAATACTTTGAAATGAATCTGCTGCAGATCACAACACGTTAACATCACATGTGTCACTGTCTAACATGACTTGATCAGGATTCTGGCTGAAAGAGAGGAACATGAGGCCACCAATTACAACACACAGTTGGACAGCAACAGTGGCACCTGTGTTCTCAACGGGACATGCAGCAAATCTGGGAATATGCGTGTGTGGGTGTGGGTTTGCATGTTTATCCAAAAATATATGTTTGTTTCCAGGAAATCTGTTTTTGAGACGAGAGAAGAGCTGAAAAGTCAGACGCAAACACTGTAATGATAAATACAACCAGGCAGAGCCGGGGTTAGTCTGTACAACATCATCTGAAACATGATAACTCAGGACTGCTTATTGACCAGCATGTTTCACTTCCTGTAACAGATCCAACAGCATGAGACGAGTGAGTTACACTCAGAGGAGCAGAGACTGCTGACTCAAGTCATTTAGCTTCACGCACAATAAGAGGGTGAGACAGAGAGTGGGAGGACGAGAAAGGAAAGAAGCAGGGCCGTAATAAGTAATGTACAAGGATGGAGAGACACGGAGAGGACGTAATGGAGACAGAGAGAGACAGAGACAGAGAGAGAGA
>CALSCE010009814.1:2733989-2748734 GCA_943593645.1 Bovichtus variegatus
CCTATCACTCCTGTGAGTTCCTATCACTCCTGTGAGTTCCTATCACTACTATCACTCCTATGAGTTCCTATCAGTCCTATGAGTTCCTCTCACTCCTATGAGTTCCTATCACTCCTGTGAGTTCCTATCACTCCTATGAGTTCCTATCACTCCTGTGAGTTCCTATCACTCCTGTGAGTTCCTATCACTCCTGTGAGTTCCTATCGCAAAGTTCACAAGGCGAGAGGCCAAAATGGAGAGGCATGCAGGAGTGGAGGACTTATATCTTTAGCTGAAATGGGAGTGAAAGAGGAGAGAAAGAGAATAACAGGTGACAAGAGAGACAAGCGCAAATGTAAGAAAAATAGAAGAGATAAGGGGGGAACTTAAAAAATGTAAAATGTCAAAGTTTGGACAAGATTACTAATAGTTTGCAATTCTGTATTAAATGCATGCTGTAAAAAATGAGGAGCATTTCATATCATATCGTATTTTTACCAGTAAACATAACGACTTTAATTTCCATATTTAAATACACAGCTCAGGGTGGTTTCAATGAAAATCTCTAGAATATCTGGTAAAATGCAGGTGGGTAAAGGCATGCAACACTTTCGCACCTCAGTAACTACTGTCGTGTAGAGGTTGATGCTTCTGGGACGCTGGAAAACAATATTTAGCCTTTCATGAGGTGTTGCTGGCCTAATTCTGTTAAAAGGATGTGCTGCCCTCATGATAACTCGTGATTTCTCTCCACTCACAGAACTCTGTGACATACATTAGGTCATTGATGGATTTTGTATTCTTCAGTATATTTGCATGGATGCATGTTTGAATTTGAATCTGTATTTGGCCTCTACTTGAATTCTCACCGTAGATAATAGCACGAGGAATAGTGAGATCATATCCTTCAGATTGTATCTTTGCATCAATTAAATAGCTGTTTATGTAAAATAACTTCAAAAGTGTGGGTCCTAACCAATGATTATGAGTGTGGAACTTGAGTTTTTTTGTTTTTTTGTCTATACATGGATGTCAGAAGTCATAACTCAAGCAGAGACCTAAAGAGAAATAATTATGATAAAAAACAAGAGCGGAAAATGAATAGTTGTAGTGTAGCAAGGAACAGAGTGACCAACAAAGAGCTGGCTCTGCTAATAACAGGATGAGAATTCAGAGGAGGCACAAACCACCAAAGCTACTGGCAATAACTCTGCATTTGCTTTCAGTTTGTCACAAGCAAAAAGAAAATAATTGCTCACACTAAGAGGCCCATACACACACACACAAATATGCGGTCATAGAAAGTTGACCAATTAGACTCAGCCATACAAACACACAGATGTTCTTCAAGACCTCTGAATATAATCAGAGACTTTGCCTCGCTGCTAGTCTTTGTAACATGCCCAGTGATTGCATGTTAGAATATTCCAGTCCTTGGAAAAGAAACGTATATTTCAAGATATAGGAAAAGATAAGGACAGCTCGAAAGAAGATAGTCAGACAAATAGCGAGAAAGGTACCGAGAAAGGGTCTAAGTGATGAGACGGGGGAGGCGGCGGATGAGTGACAGAATGCAAAGGAGAGCAAAGTAGACAGAGACAGAGGAAAGAAAGGGTTGCCTTAATGTTATTCTGAGCTTCAATCAGCGCTCACCCTGCTCTGCTCTCACCCAATCATCGTAGCATCACACTCACACAGACACACATGTACAAGTATCTTTCTGCCCATCAACCTTTGCCTGACAGTCTGAGTGCCATGGCAACGGTTCACATAGGTTTGAACAGAGAAGAGAAAAGAGAATTGAGGATTTGGGATTTGGGAAACGGATAAATCCATGAATTGAAATATAGACAATGAGACACACACACACACACACACAGAGAAATGCAATGTATATAACTGGCTGGCAGACAGGTGAGGTGGTCACGCTGAAAAGCCAAACTGACAAGAGCGAGGAAAAGTGTGTTTAAAGGAAGTGAGAGGAGACACAGGAAGAGCGGTGCTGAAGGAATGAGGGAAGAGGGGTAGACAGACATGAAGAGAAAGTGATAAATCTTGGGTTTAGACAGGCCTTTATGGGTTCACAGACACAGACACCCTTTGAAGTTGTGAGGAGATTTTTGGCTTACAACTCTGACAACAGTGACTGGAGAAGGACGGAAATTTGATTTGAAAGTTATGCGCACAGACATGATGAGATACCAGAAATCAAGGAAACAAGATCACATCAAAGATGGATTATGGAGTTATGGATTAAAAGAAGCGATGGGCTACAAAGAGCTGTACACATGTTCCATCTTTTTATAATTTGAATAACGCAGTCAGACGTTTTTTTTTTTTTTTGAAAGTCATCAGTGAAAGCTTCACACTGCAGACTTTGGCTTTGACATAATTAACACCATCTGTTTGTAGTTGGAATTAGTGAATTACTTTCCCTTCTGACCTGAGCGTGAAATTGAGCTCACCACTGCGAGGCTGGGGACACAAACACAAGAGCTGTCACGGCCGTCTACACAGAAGATGATAAACTGTGCGCATTGTGCAATATGGACTTTGCAACCGGTGTTTGAGAAAGGACTCGTTTACAAAAAACTTACAAAGTTTTTGGAATCCATCGCTCTTCCCCTGTTTCAAACATTGGCATCATGATGATGTTTGAAGTGCGGTCCTCTCCCATCGACACCAGGAGAGTATGGAAATGACACATTACACTGACACTATGTTAGAAATTACAGGCAGGTTCAGGTTGGTCCAGCTTGTTAAGTATTGAGAGCGAAGCTGGGACTCCACAAACTACTGATGAGCCAACTGGAGGCATCATGTGTTTCTCCTGCCACTGTCCATCCATCCAATTAAATACTGAATTCAGTCGTACCGTGAGCACTTAGAGCTGAAACTCTAGGAGCATGTCTTCCAAGTGGAATAGAGTAAGTAATATCAACTGCAACCAAGGTAATCTCCCTACCGTACTTAATAGTTTTAAAGGTATGCTGTGTAGCTGCAGGTACAAATGAACAAAGCTGCCAAATACAGCACAGAAAGAGAGCAATCAGACAAAACATAATTAGCAGACGCAGCTTGCTATCAAAATATGAGTGTAGTCAAAATCCCCCAGGAAATAAATAATTGGGATTTTCAAGAACAAAAAAATGAGTCAATTCTAGGGGTTTACATGGTATAATATATGTTGTTCCAAGAAACAAAATACATCAAATACTGCTTCTGGGAATTATGAACTTTAAAATATTTAATAACAGTTATGGCTCCCTAATAATTTATAGCTATGATTTGTTCAAAGCAATAACTGGGAGACCACTGGAGTGAAACAAGCTAAAAGCTTCTACAGCAAACACACTGCAGCTTAACATTCAGTGAAACACTATAGAGATCTTTAACCTGCGCAGAGAGACATAGACGATGAGACGAGGTGTAATTAAAGCTGCTCACACCCTCTATGACATGATGTCAAAACAACATGTCAGCACTATTGGAGATGTGTTATTAGCAAAAGTCACTAAAGAATTCATTCAGTGTATTTTTAAGTGTTTGGAACAAAACTGAGTACAGTCGCCCAAAAATACCAAAATGCAGAAATGCTGCTGAATTACATTTAGCTGACACTTTTGTCCAAAGCCACTTATAATAAGTGCAAACAATCACGAGGATACAAACTCCGAACAGCAAGAATCTTGCAAGTACATTAGCTTCAAATAGGTGAAATCATTTTAAGTGCAGAACAATAGCTTCAAATAAGCCAAACCAAAGTAAGTACATACAGAAACGCTGGAATGAAAACTCAACCATTCGCTTCAAAAAGGACAACCAATAGGACCTCCACCCAGGAGACCGCTGTACGTGTCACTCAACGTTCATTTACTTTAACTCACATACTGTACGCAACGTATTAACTTACGTTCGTAGCTCAATTTACTTAACAAACATGCTTATTTTAACCAAAAAGCACAATCTTGTCTGAAACCTGACCCAGAAGTTGAAGTAGTTTTGTTGCTTCAAACTAAGTCGCACCAAGAGCGCGGTCGAGAGTGCCACAAAGCATCCGCAGGTGACGAGTTGAGTTGGGAATGAGAACAAGTTGGTTGCGGAGGATTACAAACTAAACAGCTTCCAACATATGGCGCACTACACTGTTTGTCCCCTCGATGCTTCGGCCTAGGGAAGCTAGAGTCAGACTTCAGTCTCCCGAGCACCTTCCTCTCTGCTCTGCTTCATTATTTCCAAGCCTTTCAGGCGTGAATTTGGCCCACGGCAACCTCTGGCTTTATTTGAATTAAATCGATCTACTCTTGATTACGCCGCTGAAAATTGTGTCCACGCATGGCAGCGTCACGCCCTCAATTTGTTCTAACAAGCAATAAGATGAGAATACAACCACAAACCGCGACGCTGGACGCTTAAATGCAAATAATCGCATGACGCAGAGCAACTCACATACACGCAGAGACACAGAAAGGAAGACATGCACTGTGGCAGAAGAATGTGGGCAGATAAACACATAAATCCTTAAAATCTCAAACACACAGAGACAGACACACACACACGAGGAGAGGGAATGTTTAATAGCTTTGGGCCTCGAAACACAGCACATGCAGCGTTGTTGGAAATACGGATGCTTTATTCATGACATCTGTGTGTTTTCTTTTATATCTATCCTCAGGACAAGTGCAAGGATTAGATGTATGATTAAACGAGATCCATATAAGGATATAGGTAAAATAATGTGTGTGTGTTTAAGTGTGTTGTGAACATCGACATGTGAGTTATTATCCTTCACAACTGCTCTTTTCAGTCCTTACTGGAATACAATTTGACTTTATGTTCAAAGCATTGAAAAGGTTTATTTGTCACACACAACCCATATCTGTTTTTACTTCAAATATATAAAGAAAGTAAAAAAAAATCAAACCGCTTCAACACAAACATGTATATAAAGTGTCATATTTGTTATGAAGTATTAAACACTTGCACAATAAATCATATAAAAGGGGGCTTGGAAGTGCAAAGGTAGACCATTTATTGTGTATGTGTGTGATTTTCCTGCAGGTTTTCAGAACTGTCACCGCTCCAGCTGAAGATTTTATTTATTTTCTTTTTTTCATCCATCTACTCTCCTGTGGTCCTTTGTCTCCACACACTCTAGTAGAACCTGCAGCTGGTCTGTCTGTACGTGTGTTTGTGCGAATGTGTGTCTGTCTGTGGGAGGGTGTTTGTGTATGTGTGTGTGCGCATGTAAATGTGAGAGATCACCAGCGAATGTCTTTGTGCGTTTTGTTCTTCTCACTGTGGCAGGTGACAAAGACAAAAAGAGGAGCTTGAAAGAAGAAGAACCGAGCAGAGAAATCAAGGAGAAATTAGAGAAAAGAGAGAGTTGCATGCGGTGAGGGTAGAGAGGCTGCAGCGAGCAGAAGTGAGTGGGTTGTTTACACAAAAGAAAAGTTTGAAGAGGATTTTAAGGAGAAAAAATATCTCAGGAATATCAATGTTTTTATCTCAAAAGGGTCAGGTAATACAAATAGGGTTGCATTGACAATGCAATCAAAATATTTCATGAACTATTGCTATAAAAAAGTTGACAGTCTCAGGTGGATGTTAATGGCAAACTGCCCATGGTTTAGTTATGAATCAGTGCTAAAGAGAATGAAACCAGGACAGAGAGCAACAGCTGGGAAGGAGGTCGTAGAAAACAAAACCAGAGAATGTGAAAGATGTAAACTGAGAAGGAAAAAAGGAGAGGTAATGGGCGGAGGACATTTTAATCAATGTAAGCTGAAGGAAAGTAGGGGGGAAACGAGATGGAGTGATTTATTATTCATAATTAGCCGACTTGGTACATTATTTAACAAACACAACCTCAGTGGAAAGGTGCTACCTGCAGCCACCCGTCTGATATTAATGAGTCTGGAAGAACTGTCCTTCTAGGAGTTTTTTTACACCACAAAAACACATTGCACAGAAGATGCACGCTCACACAAACCCCCACACACACTGCACGCTGCACACAACAATGAAAGTCTCACATCGCACAGTGAAGGCTCTGCGGGACTTCAAACATCCTTGATCATTCCTTTGCATTATCTTCCTACTTCAGTTCAGCGGGTTGCCGCTGTTTTTGCTATCTTGTGTCTCGTTCTCAAGGCATCAATATTTACAGCCATATAACATTCTGTTCACAGCTCTCACAGGGGTGGGGAGAAGGCCATGGGCATACTTGGGTCTGGACAAAGCATAACTTTGAACAGTTGAAAAATAAATTAGACGGCGTAGTTGTTACAAGCACTACCTCTGGAACCACATGTACCCACTGGCCAAGGATTGATGCTCCTGCTGTGTGTCTCCTCGGCTCATCAGCACATTCTTCTCAGTAGAGGAATAAGAGTGTGGAGTGCCCTTGCTTCTCATTGGCCCGTGTGCTTTTTTTTTTGTGATAGATTTCATTTTTTACCTCGATATAACAAAGTGGTGAAAAGGTTTCATTTTTGACACTGCAGAGGTACTTGGATTTTAGTGGATTTGTCTAGCAGGCCATTCTTTCGGGGTTGTCAAGAGGGACACTCTTGGGTCGAGAGGGAGACCTACCGCTGTTATACTGCACTTGAAATGGTGCGTAGTCATTCAAACAGCTTGAACAAAGTCAATGCATGGGTGTTTCCAGGCAGCACTTTACATTACAGCCTTGTGATTACATGACAATAATGGGGGCACGGGGTGGTAACTTAGGAGAAAAGATTCATGAAATAGCACAACCACCTGTTTCTTCTTACCTTTATAGTTATACACTATATTACGTTAAACTAAATACCAACAGTCTTTCAATGATTGATGATTTCCAGAATGTAGTAATCAGAGCGCTGCATTATCTCTGTTGTGCATATAGTAGGTTTGTCGATATATCAGGACGGAACATCTCCAAATGCTCTTGCAGATTTTCCATCTAGCCATATATTGTTTTTACTATTTTCTAATGCGGACTGATTCTCCAGAGACGAAGATTACAAATGCTTGACAGCGCTTGACAGTCTGTCACCGATTCAAGCTTAAGTGTAGCGAAATTAATACTTCTTTTGCAGTCCCTGATGCAAGTCTAATTGTAGCCAGCTAAGACCCTTATTAGATCATCGCTTACAGTCACGCGACCGCAGGGAATACAGTAAGGGCCATCACAGTGTAAACCTGCCCTGATATAAATAGCCTGTATTTACTTTCTGTCACTTGCTAAAAATCTGACACTTTACGTTGCGGTTGGATAGAAATATCCTTCCATAATGTAATAGTATACCTTGTTTTCAGATAAATGTAAAGCCTGCAATAATGAAAATATTAAAGTGGAGGAAAGCGTTGCATGATAGTTACATCAGCACAAGAACTTTTATTATTACTACTGTATATTGCTTTCATTTATGTGTTGTACCACTGCCACATATTAAGGTCAGTTTGTTTGTGACCAACATGAACTCAAAAACCTACAAATGCAAACATTGTGTTGATCCCACGAGCTTTTATCAAGCTCCACCCTCACGATACTATCTTAATCCAATAAAGGTTAACAGTTAACGTGGGGGAAATAATCACATCCTGGAGAAGTTTTTTAATCAATTAATAGCTTTCTTGTTTTTGATCCACACAAGATGACAAGAGTGAAATAAAAGAAAGGAGGTGCCTTCAACATCTCCTCCATATACTGTGGCTTTGGCCCCCAGTTGGCTACTGCATTGCATTTCATGCATCACTATTGTACATTATACATTCAGACTTCCCCTCTTGGGTATTCTCTAAATATGTCTTTGTCAAGTACACAACAATCACAAGCATTTGCATTATGTAGTTTCTGTGATCTGTTTTTTAGCAGCGTAGTTTATGTTTAAAATATGTTTTGGTGCAGGATCAAGTGCGGCAATTCCCACTGTGGCCCCAGACAAAACAACAACTTGTCAGTAGAATGAGTGTTTCTCATCGTGACAGAAAGTAACAGTTCTGTACTGGCATCAGTGGTGGAGCAAGTACTCAAATCCTTTCCTTGAGTACTTAACCCACTTGAAGAAACACAAAATTGCAATGGCAATCATTTTTGAGCAAATAATCTACAACTCTGCAAAGTAGGGATGTGACGAGAACTCAGTACTAAGTCCATATCAGAATACCGAAAGATTTGACGGTGTTCGTTTATTCTACAGTACTGCTGGTACCGTCGGGGACTCACGACTAACATGGCCTGTTTAACTTCCTAACAAAGACCAGAATGAGTGTTAAAGTACATGCGATTTATTGTTTTGCTTTTCTTTTTACCATGGTATTGAATTGGATATATATCGAATATAATGGAATTTCACTGGTATTGATATCGACTATTAAATATCTGATACTGTGACAACCCTACTGCAAAGTGACATATGCATACAGTATAATGGAGTTAGCATGAAGTCAACATTTCTTTCTTGAAGATAATTGCCTTGTAGGTCTGACATTACGCTACATTGCAAGAAGACATTTCCATGCAGCTACCCATTAAAACCACAAAGAACTGTTGTGAATGATGGAATAAGATGACATGGGCATTGTATTCTGCGGTGAAGAATATAAAAGTCAAATCATGGTTGTATTATAGTGATGGGTTGCTATTGTTTAGAATAAGCAGTATCATTAGGTGGTTGCTCGAATGTCCTAAAATATTGCCAGCAATTTGTTGTGAAGTCCTAACCATGCATGGTGGCTGAATACACGTGCAGTAAGACTCTGGAGAAGCAAGGGTAGGGAGTGTAACATGCATACATCTGACTGCTGCTCAGTACAGTCTGGCCGCTGAACGGATCAACTGGAGGACTTAGAGGTTAAGTGCTTTGCTCAAGAGCACTATGGGAGTAGTTACCGGAAAAGGGAAGTGCACTTCAAAACTATCCTCATGCCCACTGTAGCATTTCCTTGTAATGTAATGTAATGTAAACACACCATCTTCATGTGCTTATGCTGTTGTACTTGTAAGTAATTCTGGATAAAAGCACCAGATAAGTGTTGCTAGACAGATTGAGTCTAAAAGGTTGACATCAACATGTACTCTATGTTGATGCTCTTAGAGAAGAGAGTGGAAAAGCTGCCATCAGTCGAACAGTATTCAACTAACTACATGAGAAATTGATTCCACATAGTGTGATTAACCTATTTCCACTATGCACGAGCAAAGACTTTCTATGGTACCAGATGAGAGTTAAATACCAGCGAAGGAGTTTACAGGGCACAGTGGGCAATAAACATATGTGCTACAAAGATCCAACCTAGACCACGTTAGATACTGAACCACTATTTTGTTAAATACAGTTTCAGTCTATTTGACTCGTTTTTCAGCTGCAAGGACCCCAAGAATAGCATGAAAATAAAATGAAAGAAGAGCACACATATGTACTGTACCCCCAAAAAGATGAGATTAAAGAAATGTACCTGGTGGAGTCAGGGGATTAAGGTTCTGAACCTCACATGCACAGAAACGTTTGCCCGATGATGGTGCTAGAATAATGGCGAGGGGATCTCCAAAGTCAGTCTTCCTCTTGGAACCATGAACGTCTTTACAAATCGTCATGGCAAGATGTTTCAGTTTGCATGCCGCTAAAATGGCTAAAGAAATAAGGTGGACCTATTTCTTAGACAAAGGCCATATTGATCTCAGGTATTATAGGTTATCACTCAGTTTGTTGGTCAATACGTTTCACCATTCTCGTATACTATCTAATTCCACTTACACAAATGGATGCATTTACCACAGTCCATCTATAGATGATGCTCCATTTACTTCTAAATAATCTACAGATAACATGAGCGGCTACAAACCACACAGAAAGAACTCAAGTGCACTGAGTAATAACTAAGTTATTAATATCACCCCCCATTTGGATGGATGTTTAAGACGTTTTAAACTATATGATGTTACAGTTGAACATGTTTACATTTAGCACATAGTAGGCTAATGCGATCACATTGAGGATTCCAGGTAATAAAACCAACACCCTGTCATTCTATTTTTAGCAATGTATGTCTACATCAACCGGTCCTGGGGGGAGTCGGGGATCAAGGCTCTGAACCTCACATGCACCAACAAGCCTTGATGCACAACAAGCATGTGCAGCAGGTAAATAAGACACACACATTAGAATGGTTTCACAGTATCACCCATTACCACCCTTTGAAGTGTGTGAGTTGCTAATGGTTTTGGATCCCATTCAGGGAGAGTCTGTGGCCTGCCTGTCCATTAGCTGGCTGACACACTCTGCTGACTAAACAACACTTCCAGTGCCCTTGTCCTCTGTTTGTCTCTCCCATGCCCCCCTTCATCTGAGAGATGAAATTAGCCCAGTAGATTTGTGTTTCTGTGTCTCTTTGTCTCTTTGTGTTTGTAAGTCTGCACATATAGAGTACAGGTGTAAGTGTAATTGCCTGATTTAGTTTGAGCAATCTAGAAGACTGAAAGAGAAGAGGAGCAGGGCAGAGGACACAATTCAATTATTCCCCATTTAACACTTTTGGTTTGGTTAAACTGTCAGATGAGTACTGACTTTGATTCTTTTCAAAAGGGCAATTGAATTAAAAAAAAGTTTGTTGTTCATTTGTGGTCTCATGTAAGCGTCAGACATTTAATGGACGCTTGCATCCAAAGCATCAGTTTGGCAAAACACACGGTGTACTTAAAGTTATTAATTGCAAATTGACCTCTACGTCAAACTAAAGCCCAATAAATGTGGCTGTCTTTAGGTTGTAACGGGCAAAACATTTCCAGTTCTGTTATACTAAAATGAGTTGTCCATCACATTCAGATTCATGGCTGGCAACTGTAAATGTATGTATGTTTGTTTTGCTCTCCTGGCCACTGCCATCTGCGTGCAAAGCTGCCATTGTTCACCAGGGACTAGAAAGACTTGACTACACACCTTGATGCATGGACTACACTGGCTTTACATCCAGCCAAAGAATCAGACCCCACACTGAGCTTTTAGGGCAACACTTTGCACCGTGTCCTTCAAAGAATGCCAAAGAGCATTCGCCTCTCCTCTGCTCTCAGTCAATCGATAGCACACTTTTCTGCCTCCTTAGTAAAAAAGCAAAGAAGACTTCTACTGCTCTCTGTGTGTGTATGTGTGTGTGTGTGTTTCCCCAAACAACACATACACACATTCACTAAGCCGCTCATACTCAGACGTGCACACAGGAATCAGAATGCTTACATATTCTATCCATCAACCAAGCTGCTGAAATACAGGAGCATGGTAGGCTGCTGACTGAGTAGATAAATCTATAAATCAGATTCCATGTTTCCTGTCTACCCGTCTGCCTATGTGTGTGTGTGTGTGCATGTTTCTCTCTGTCATGTACTCAGTCAGCATCGCGGTGCGTCCCAGACACAGATTAAAGAACTGAAACTGATCTGTGATCAGCTATGCTCTAATCCCCTCCATGTTGGCCACCATCATTTCATCACTAGACAACTGATAAAGATGCCAGCAGACAGGATGAGCATTTTTTAAGCAATGATATTTAAACTAATTCTCAAATATTTCCATTTGGGAGCACAATTTGGAAATGTGAAGCACACTGTGAATTTCAATGTTCTGCAGTCATTAACCAACAGTTTAATGGGGAATTAATGAAATTCCAAATTAATCAACTGGGCTGCTAAAGGATTGACCCAACTCAATCTACAGCTGTGCTGCTGTCTTTAATATTGTCTTTGTGGCACTTTCAGGAGCTCTAAATTGAGCTCATTCTTAATTAACTCACACAGCATATATTAATTAGTAATTTGACCTCTTTCGACAAAAGGTCAGGATTAACGGAATTATTGCTGGAGAGCATATTAACAGACTGCACTTTGTGTGGAAGGACGGGCGGAGGCAGAAAAAGAAACATATATTCTAATATAGAAAAAAATCCCAGTAACTGAAACCTTTTCAAGCACTTTGGAACTCAACTCCATTTTTCACAAACAAAATCTGGTTAAAATGTGTGTTTCATAAAAAAAGATAAAAGAGTCCAATTAGCTGACACACGTTTCATTGAACCAGTAACTGCAAAGGTAGAGTTTGCAGTCATGGAAATCACTGACTAATCAAATGCAAGATATACTAGAATCTAATCTGGAGGACTGCTCTTACTAAATAGAACTAGTTGATTGACACAGAGCAAAAGAAACTAGCAAGAGGAATTGAGGACAGCTCACTTTCTAAATAATGGGTCAATGGCCTGACACCGAAATACAAGAAATAGTTTCACTATCTAGTGAAGACCACAAACCTCAGACAAGCATGACTTGGTTAAGTAGGTGGTGTCTAACTGAGCAATTTAGTTAATTGTTTCTTGTATAGATATTTATTCCACTACATGCAATAAAGCTCAAGAAGCTGAAGTTATTCTGAACACCGGCCCTATTTTCTCATGTGTCTGTTATTTTATCTTAATGCTGCAACACTGACGGGCCCAGCATCAGTGTAACGGTCAACACACCAAAGCTAAGTCAAATAAACAGAACTGCTGTGTCAGTGTTGTTTAGACCTGATCATCAAGGCATCTTGAGGAAGAGGTGAAACGTACATAAAGAGGCGACGTGTACAGTCAGCAAGAGAAAGAGGGACAAATATTTTTAAGGGATGTCAGATCGGCGAGTTATGAATGGGGAAGCAACGTGAAAAGAAACATGAAACAAGGTGGCATTGAATAGAGGGAAGGAAGAATGAAGTGGGTTAGAGGCAACCTGAGTGAATAAAACAGTCCGATTCATGAAAGGGAGAAATGAGGGACGAGGCACATAGACGGATCGTAGACCATAGACCAAGAGAGGGAGAAGAAGACAAAGAAAAAACCACAAGTGAAAGAAAAATATAGGAGGAAAGCAGAGAGACGGTAGGTGAAAGAAATGTATAAAGAGGAAGCAGTGACCCCTGTCTGACTAATCTTAGCTTACACTGTAACATCACCTTGAACCAGAGCTAATGGACCACATCTTGCCTCAACTCTCTTTTTCTCCATCTTATACACACACAAAGCTATTTTTTTATCTCACAAGTACACACACACACACACGTTGCCTGAAGGAACTCTTTGACACCCACCACACTCAAACACGCACACACAGATGTGTTAAAGCCAAGGAGGCAGGTGGTTTGCAGTACAGACTCTGTGCAAACAGATGTACTGCACATGTACTTTATGCTCATATGTGCAGAGGCACACAAGCAAAATTACAAGGGACGTCCCGAGCCAATCCTACGGATCAGTGTCAGGGCCTCAGATCCTTTCTTTACTGAACTCTACTGTGTTTTGTCATCTCAGGCTGCTAGTGTTGCAGAACTGCTTTTCTTAATGACGGCCTATTTTACTGCATATGAGAGTGAACAATTATTTGGTCGCACTGGTGATTGACACCCAGGTTGGCAAAATACATGGATATGCAAAACTCAAGACATTAACGAATAATTTAGCTTTCATTTCTAATTTTTAGCCAGTGCAGACCGTTGCTAACTAACGTTGATTCAGCAGGTTACTTGACTGCAGGCCACATTTTGAAGGCTATACCTGTTATTTCAAAGTGTCAGATACATACTTTTAGATAAATATAGGCATCGAATCGAGCTCGTTATCGGCACACAACCAATATTACAGAGCTCTGATCGGGGCCAAAAATACATAAACACACACACGATTGTGTGAATCCACATGGTTTTGGAAATCCTGCGAGAGGTTGTCCCTACAAGACCCTACAAGTGACCAGGCCTGTGTGACATCCTAATTACTGTGCACCTTAACCACCGTTTCCTCCTGACTGAGCACACGTGCACACATGAATATGTGGGCACAATGCATGAAACCACACACACACATGCTCAAACACATTACCTCACACACACATGTTCTCCCATGTTCATTCAAGCACTGCCAGGAAACACAATGAACATGTGTCCATTTACAGCACAGAGCAAGAGATCCAGTCATTCATGCACACACATGCACACACATGCACACACTCTACACGTGTCTATTGAAGGCAGTGATATTAGCAGAAATGCTGTTCGCATTTGACAAGGCAGACACCTCAAATTTGCCTTCCCAGTTAAAGTTCTTCCTCTTTTTCTTCCCACAAACCCTCATACATGCACCATAATGAGACACACACACACAGTCATGCACAGTCAGGACAGGCACATATGTACATAGTAGCTTCACTATAGTGAAATAGAGATATGCACACAGAAATACACAGGTTATGTTTCCAAGTTACTGGCTTGCTACAGTATGTTCCCATTCTGTCTCTGCGCTTTTCCTCTGAGTCTAAAGAGAGAAAGGAGGAGTGTTTCTTCAGTGGAAGTAGCCCAAAGATTAATTCACTTAATCTTGGGCTGTAAATGGGGTATTCAAGCGGCTTAAAAAACAAATTGAATGCAAAGGCTGAGAGTAATAACAACATTTGTCTTAGCTGCGGCACAATGCCCTTTCCCACCGCACTCTTCCACATGAGCTGGTGACTAGATTTCCAACATCCATTATGACAGAAAGGGACTTGTGCGTTCACACGTGCACGCACACGCACGGTCTGACCAACACAAACTCGCTCTCCCACACACATGTACGCACATTTTCACAGTGCTACCTACTGTATGTACAGTATGGAGTGACAAAAAGATGGAGAGTGAAAAACATGGAGAGACTCAATATCAATGAAGTAGCTCTGTGTGTGTGTGTGTGTGTGTGTGTGTGTGTGTGTGTGTGTGTGTGTGT
>CALSCE010009814.1:2766009-2791100 GCA_943593645.1 Bovichtus variegatus
AGAGAATACAAAATATATATATAGAGAATACAATATATATATATATATATATTTATATATGTGTGACTTAATTCCTACCCTACCTTTAGTCTCCTCAAAATATTTTGTAACAAAGTAAAAACATTTTTCTGACAAACATTACGGGGCTGTCCCCTGGAATTTAATTACCAATGTTGAACGGTTGCGCATGAATGGAAGTTCTAGGAGATTTCCTCCCAAGGAAGATTTGTTTTAAGCTTCTTATTTACTGACAAATTCTCCTTTTTTTGCGCGGTGCTACCATTAGCACTGTGCATTTCTGCATTATGTGTTAAAAGCAAGTACATTAAAGAAAGAAAGAATAACAGGATTAAACTGAGTTCTGTGCCGGCATTATGGTCCAATCATTTTAATGTTTCATCCCATTACAGGAATGATTATGTTGGCATGTGTGCTCCATGCTTTCATATGATCACACTGTATTCTCTGCAGCACAGATAATTAAAGTGTTATTCACTAGATGCTGTTGTGCATTTACAGAATAACACTGATGCCTGATGGCTTTTTGTTAACATGTTTTGTTTTCAGCGTCGCTGTAAACTATACGGTGATTATGCCTTGGTTACACAACATGATCACTCACAAGTTACTTATAACTTTTAAAAAGTATATGCATTTATCCCCCAACACGATATTTCTTTTAATATTTCAGATATTAAAACCATAAAAGCTATATCCTCAAGCAGATGCTGCTGAAGTTCATGTTGATACAGTTGATAAGGTCAGAAACTGGCTTGAAACAGCAGCATTTTCCCAGTTTCTCTCTAGGGCACGAGTGTGGCACAAATAAGATAAAATGTAACAAAATGGCAGAGTTGCTTAGGAACAAAAACATACCACATTTAGCCTTCCTTTATGTGATGCTGAAAGATTAGAATAAAATCACATATATTGAGGCAGTACATAGACAGTATCGCATATATAAATATCCTAAATCAGCTTAAAGTCTAAAACGTAAAAACTCCCTCTCCCAGACAGTTGAAGAAACTTACAGCACGGAGTATTCCTGGTAAAATGAAGGTAAAATTACATTAAAATGAATAAAATACCAAAGTTGAGAATCAACATTTTGATTCTGGGGTTACAATCACTTCGGGGCAATTCAAATTGTTTTTCGGGACAATTCTGGGAGAGGCTGGAGGCCTGGCGGTGATCTGCACTGAGTGCACTTTTCTGTCTTTATGACATGCTGTGAATTCAAGACAATGGCATTAGATCATTAGTGTGGTCACAGTAATGTTCTGCTCAGCACTGAACTGAATTTCCACCTATAAAAGTCTCACAGGTACTATTATGAAGAACACGGGTGATGGAGGATGTGCAAGAGACTACCGGTTTCTACCCTTTAGTTGGGGGTCGGTGCACGATGAGGAGGGAGACTTTCCTTTCTCCACAGCAGCTGCTTTTAACTTCCCATTAGGTCGGTGTTAGTCTCATTGTTGGACAGGCCTGTGCACCGAGTGTATCCAGCAAGCAAAAGAACAAAAAACAAAGCCAAAAACGTCCTGGGCGCTCACCCTTTTAGGCAGAAACAAGGCCGTGAGATGGGTCGGCTGGAAGAGTCGGCCGGTAAGTGAGCTTTACGTTCTCCTTTACAGGTGCACACAATCCCACTGATTGATCAAGGATCAGCCAATCACAGACCCTCTGGGAGAAAAGCAGACAACAAAGCACAGAAAAAAGGTCGGATAGGGTCACGGCTTTCAGGTGGTCGCACTGCGACACTGTCCGACTGGCTCCGTATACGTAGGTGTGCATGTGTTGTAGTTTCGTCCATCTCATGAATCATTTCCATCTCTTCCCCCCCTGCCAATTGTTTTGCACTGACAATGACAGACTGATTGTGTTGAGCATAAATTGTGACTGATGCAACCGAACAGAAACACTATGCAGACATAACAAAACAAAAGAAAATTAGAAGTCTGCTTAGTAAGGTGCACCTGGAAGCAGAGTAAACTTCTGAAAACTGACAGATTTAGGAAGGTCGCTGATGACCTGTAGGTATGGATGAGTATCTTTCTTCCTTGAACACTAATGCTGATTTACATAATTAACTGGTTAACTTTAAAGTTGTCATTCTTAACATGTCTATTCAGCACACTGGTATTTTCTTAGTTAAACTGACCTGAGAGTAATAGATTTTCAACTCTTACAGTTTACATTAAGGTAAAAACACATTAGAAGTTTTTATTAAATGTGAAAGCAGTCATCCAATTATGTTTATGAAGCAACATTTTTTCGACATTACCTGGTCTCGCTTTATGACTGAGTGGAGAAGAAGGGCCTGGAAAATTGAAAACACTAATTGCATTTTCAGTGCGTGATAAAAAGAAGGACAACTGCTTGAGCCAGAGACCTGTAAAGAACATTAAAGTCGGCAAAGGAGCTGGAATAATAAAAAGCTGTTGAGCTCATTAACTTTCCCTCCTTCCTTCCCTCCTTCCTCCTTTCCTTCCTCTGTGATCTCTTCTAACTTTATGCTCTTTCTCCTCCCATCTTTCACCTTATTTTGCAATATTTGCAAATACAAGAATATTGCTGTCACCTTGTTCCACTTACTTCGCCCCGTCTTGCGCCGAGAAGATTATAAAGCATGTTTCATCTCAGTTGTCTACTGTTAAATGCTAATGACTGATCACATTAGCCATATCCTTTATCATCTCAAGTGCCACAGCGACCCCAAACTCAGCCAATCCCATCGCCTTGTAATTAATGAGTGTTCTGTTAACGATCTTGTGCACATGCTCTACTGACTGATGGAATGTTTTGGGAATGTGTTGCCAGGTCACTGTGTTTATTGGGCATCTCGTTAATGATGGAATGCTCTCCCCCTAACGAGGGGGCGGGGCGGTGGCGCGTGTCCGAGCAGGTGTGGCCAAGGCACTAAGAGATGGCTAATCAAAATGGAATTAGCGGGCTGATCGCCATCGGATCTGGACGAGGATGTCCCTCATTCAGATGAAGAGGAAGGGGAGATTCATCACATTACAACTGTAGGATGGCTGCAGGTCAAGGTCTACTTTGTGGATTGGCGCTAAACTTTTCACACTCTGGGATCCCTTACTTTTCCTCCAGCACCACCGTGAGTTTGCTTTTGAGGGAAACGTCAAGTATTCACGTCCCCGTCAGGGTGAATTGTAATACGGTAACCTTGGTGATCCCTTAACTTTTCAGGTCGTGTGCTTATCAGGTCAGAATTCAAAATGTGCCAATACTTCATCAAAAATACATCAATGAACTATTTGATAAGATTAAAGTACATAAAAACAGTAATACAAAAGCCATACTCCTAAATATGAAACACAGATGATATCTATAAACATAATATCATATTCATCATCACCATATCAGAAACTACATCACTCAAAAATATCGCAGTAAGTTAGGATGAAAAAAAGAGAGGAAATCCTGAATACATGTACGGTACTAAACACCTTTCTATAAACGTTATATTAAATGACATTAAGGGAAAAAAGAACAGACCTGTTGTATTTAGCAATTTATTTTATCTTTTTCCTCACTGATGCTGTTTTTCTGATAACCTTGCGCCTACAGTACGTGATGTGCGTCTAATTAATCTCCTTCAGCATGCTGACATGCTAAACTAAAATGGTGAACATAGCAGACATTACCCCTGCTAAACATTAGTATGTTAACATTGTTATTGTAATTATGTAGGCATGCCAACATTGGCATTTGGCTCAAGGCACTGCCTAAAATACAGCTTTATAAAACCGCTAGTGTGGCTGTAGAGTCTTTCTTGAATATCCGCTCTCCCTCCCTCAACATGAGAATAAGGTGGAGAGGCCATGGCATGATTCCAAACTATGTTGCCTGAAATAAGGTCGGCAGGAAGAATCCTCATCCCTCTCATGCGCCACATGCTTTATTTATTTTCTTCCTTGAAATGCCTTTCCTCTTTTGTCATCACTCCAGTCTTTATCACTCAAAGTCCAAAAACAGACTCTCCTGCTCTTTCTAGCCCTCAGTGTTTGTGATTTTGCTGTGAAGGCATTTTCTCTGTTCGCGGTGGCCGTTCGTTCGTAAACTGGATTTATAGTAGCAAATCCAAGGCTTTCTTTACCAGCTTTTCCTTACTCTCAACTAATGTGTGTCTGAGCGAGGAAGTCTGTGTGTCTATTTCTTGCCGGATTTTACTTCTCGTCGGAGGCTGAAGGTCGTGATGCCTCCTAATCCGTGATGATTGGCTGGCTGCTGGCTACCTCCAAATATGGACAGCTGCCCTTTTGCCCTTGTGCTGCTGCAGTCCTCAAATCTAAAATCCCACACCCTTCTCCCACATCTTCCTGTACCCCCCCACACACACACATCCTCTCTCCTCTTACATCATCATCATGCCAAATCTTTTCCACTGCAGCCAATAAAATGTTCCACTGAATTCATAATACATCCACTCCTTACAGTACACTGTATTGCAACATATTGTTCCAATTTTTCACATTGCATTGACCCTGTTACGCAAGTTCAACAACAACATGGATAAAACGTTGATTTGATTCTTAATGTTTTTGTGTTAACTGTAGTTTTGAGATCAACAAATGCAGGTTTTAGCACAAAAGAGTTATGTAATTCATTGATGAGTCTTACCTTGACTGAGACTTAGCGTAAAACGAAGAAAATATGCTCAAGAGATAAAAAGTCAATACTGCTTCTGGCTGCTCTTTTTCTGCACTTTAAGGATCCTGAATCAAGTTCACCAAAAAGAGGCACAGGAAAATGATCTGATTCTGCCTATGTATTTCAGTAGTATATCATTTTAACCTTTAAAATATATTATAATACTCAATCCGTTGAACTTAAACTTGAACCCTTTGAGAGAACTTCCACAGTTACATTCAGTAATGCGTACATTACTCAGTCACATAAAAAACTTAATGGGCGCCAAGTCTCAATATTACAGCAATATTTTCCTCTGAGATTTAATCAAACTATCTCACTTTTTAAAATATGCATAGATTTGGTAGATATGAATTTTTAAAAGCTACCTTTCACATTCATGTATTCACATCCCCGGCCCAAAAATATTAATTCACCTAACACCCTCATTATTTCAACCATGAACTCAAACTCACCTCATACCACACCTATCAATATCATCATCGCACCCTCTCACCACCAGCAGCGTCTTGCCCACACACCATTTTATTATTAAAGCTATGACGATGTAATATTCCCACCAATGATGGTAATGTCTTGTCCCGAGTAATTCCAATTGGGAAGCCTGACGACTCATTTCAGCGCAGAGTGTAATAGGAAAGTGACCAGGGCTGAAAAAAGATAGAGACCTATTCAATTACATTGGGGGCGAGAGGACGACCCATTTACTATATATATATATGATTGGCAATAACACCATAATTATCAGGAAGCTGGGAGGCCAAGATAATTTCCCAGTGAGTTTTACAATTCTTCTTAATATAAATACCAGCGGCCTTTTGCCACTAAGGGGTAAAATTGGAGGGATTGAAAAAAACTACAGCAGAAGATCCTACATTATACAATATGAGGCTGTATGATTTGGAATATTTTTGTTATTTTTGCCAAATTTAGCTTGGCTTCCAAAATGAACATCCCAAACTTGAGTACGAATTACGTATAAAAAACTCAATACCTTCACACATTTCTAACTTCTGCTTTACAAATGTAATATTGTCTAATAAGGACTTGTATGTTGCAAAAGAAACATTTTTTTTTTTTTTAAATATACCATCAATTACTGTGCAAGGTGTTGCTTTTTCAGGCTGTTGACTTCCCATTTTAGAACAGATTTCCTCATTCCCCCAATTGGACTCAGTGTAGGTGGTAACTCAATGTTGCGTAATGCTATATGATGCTGTGCTGATAGGAAACAGCTTTTCAACTCCAGATGTGTCTGCAGATGTCACTTGCTAGCAATTTAATGGCAGGTGGTACCGCTTCTTTTTTTCATGGCAAATGCACTGAACTGATAAACCAATGATCCATCATCAGCGCCCATGAGAATAAATACCATATATCTGTGTACTGAAATTGACATTAGTAATTTGGACAGGGACTCTTTTTAATAGAGAATAAAAAAGCACAGTCCAAATGCCTGATGAATGAGGCGCAGCAATGGGAAGAAATGCCAACAAACAAAGGTTTTTATCTTGGGTCAGATAGCTCTGTTTCTGTCTGAGCCTGCTTGTCCCAAAATGGCTCCATTAGCAAATACAATTTCAGCCGTTACAGACGACTGAAAACCCTATCAGAAGGAAGCACACACTGCAGACAAACTGAGCACACACACACACATACCCAGAGGCAGGTGTAGTATATGCTTATACACCACACACACACACATGCACGCATGCACGCACACACACACACACAGAGCAGTATTGTTTTCCTCTTAAACAACTTGATCCAGTGCCAGATTGTAAGGATTCCTGTTGTTCGTTAAGTGTGGGTCGTTTGTGTTGCTCGTTTTCACTTCCTGTTTCATTTTGTGTTTCTTACCTCTCCTCTTGTTTCAGTGTCTTCACTTCCTGCCCCAGGTGTTCCCCATCAGTTCGTTAGTGTTTCCACCTGTGTCTCATTACCCACTTCCTGGTGTATATAGTCTGTGTGTTTTGTGCTCCTTGTTGCCAGTTTGTCTTTGTACCTATGCATCTCAGAGGTCCCGTGTCGTTCCTGTGTCTGCTGCTCCTCTTTCCAGACAGCGATTCCCATTACCTGACCCTGTTTCTGTGACCCGACTCCCCTATCGCCTATTCCCTCTCGAATGTGTTTGCTTCCCGTGTTGCTTTTGAGTCCCCTTGCCTATGTTCCTAGTCGTGCCGTTACACAGATCTTAAAAAGAGCCTTTTGAACACAAGAGGAAAAAGGCTATGGGTGCATTATATGAAGATCTGGCAGAAAATATCCGAAAGAGAAATATTCTTGATAACAGCCCACCTGCTTATTCATCCTGTATCTGAGCTGTCTTTGGGATTGTAAGCCAGAACTGGAGAAGAAAATGGAAACAAGGGAAAACGGAAGAGGGAGAGAGCAGAAAAAGGGGTAAAAAAAACAAAAAACCATGAGAGAGAATAGGAAAGGGTAGAAAGAGAGAGATGAAGAGAAAGAGATTACTGTTTCTCAACAGTGTGTTGGGGAGAAATGTGTTGTGTTAGCTGAAAATCAGCCCTGGCTAAGTAGAAAAGCATTTTCCTCTATTGCTGGCAGAGGATTTGTGGCACTGTGTGGCAGGGGCTTAAAGAGACATAAAAATAAACATTTACCTTCATTATCGTGTACATTATTTCAGTCTTAAATGTTAGCTGAACCTAAAAGAAAAGCGTATTAGTGATTAGGCTATATGGCTGTAATTGCTTGCAGCTACCTTTAGCAGCTGGTGTATCAGCACATACTGACCAGAAACTTAGTGTTCAATTACTGAAACACTTAAACCTGCATTAACTGAATTGTTTGGCCACCAGGGAGCAGTGGAAACCAGCTTCAAACACAACCGTGGCATATTATCACGGTTTAAGTTGATTCAAACTTGTTAACAAACAGTTGCCTATTTCATAAGCATTTCTTTAGAGTTGTGTTTATGGACACCTGATGAATGTAAGTCCAACATTCACTCCTGCTCAGCTCTGTTTTTAGTCTCCGACAAGTCCTGATGGAGAGTAAAGCAAAACATTTGGGGCGTCGTGGGCCGGAATATGAAAACAACGAGATGAAAGACGTTAAAACGATCCGTGGAGCCGAGCAATACAGTCGGGTCTGTCACTGCAAGCAACCCCACAAGTAGTCATGTGATCCATTGGGATTTTACATATTATGAAAAACTCACTTTTTCGGTTCTTGAGCATGCACACCTGGGTATCTGAATAGATTGGCTTTTTCGGAAGAGTAAACTTAAAGAGATAGGGGCTAAAACTGATCGTTTTAGACCGAGGGGGAATACAGGTGTATTCAGACAGACGGTTAAACATTAAAGCATGTAAACATCTTCTGGCAGTAATCCAAAATACCAGTGTGGAACATTTGAATAATATGTCTCCTTTGAATGTGAACATTTTGATTGTGGGCTCTTTAAAGAACTGCCCCTGTGTTCATTATAGTAGTGGCTGCTTCCATCACAAGCACCAAGTCCCTGTTACACACATTGACACTCTCTCCTGGCATCGGCTGCAGAATTTCACAAAAACTAACAGTCCGTGGGGAAACTCATTGCAACACAGTAACTCAGTTTGTTGTGCTACCAGTGCTGGCTAAGTCTAATGATCTCATGCTCCGGCCTGCGGCTCTGCCACACAGTGCTGAGGGTGATAAACTGAAAGAAACAACCCATGCCAACGGAAACAAGGGAGCACTTGACTCATTAGCGCGGGTAAACTGCCCGACTAGCACAAGTAAACACATCAGACCAGACCGAGATTTGTCTTACGAGTCCTTCCAAACCACGGCTCGCTCGAGCAACACGCATCCAAAGCACCTCAGTGGGTCAACGACATCAAATCCATGAAAAGCTCATTTTGTAAACATGAATGCAGACACTGCTCTCATTAATTTAATGTTATTGGTTTTGGTTTTTACTTTTTGAGGTGGACGGATTGATATTTATTCACATCACAATTAGCTGTTAGCAAGGCAGCACAAACATTGGATGGATGGGCAGATGGAGGCAGTGAAATTCTCATCAGCCATAAAAGTCACAAAGGAAAAGCATGAAAGAGAGTGATGCAGAGAGGGACTCTCTTTTCTCCTTGGTTTGCTCTTGAAGCTACTTCCTCTACCTGCGGTGTTCCTCCAAATTAACTTCTCCCTGAAGCTTTTCACATAATGTAGTGATTCTGGTGGATTTGTATAGCTTAACCATATACACTAATTCAAGTCAGCATGGCAGTGTTACAAAAATGATCTCGGTCACACTTTCCTTACAATAATGAAACAGAGAGAGCCAGTGCATTATCACGTGTGTGTGTGTGTGTGTGTGTGTGTGTGTGTGTGTGTGTTGTCTTGTTCTTATTAATTGTGTTTGACAGCCTGTGCGTTCCTCATTCTCCCTCCAACTGGAGACATCTGTTTTTCATTTAAACCTCGCAGCCATAGGGAACCCTTCTCAAGACACATGCACATCTGCTGCTCACACACACACAGAAACACACGTAGAGTATGTGCACATATGCACAACACATAACACATTTACCTTACAGGTAAACTCAAGAAAGGCAGGATAAGCAAAGACAAATACCAAGGGACTAAAACCTGAAATTGCTCCACTAACTGACTCACAGACCAACTTTGCGTACACAGTGGCGTGGCTGGAAAGATTTGATATGGAGCTTGTAAAAATATCATTTCATGTCAAAGCTCAAATAAGCATTCCATCAGGAAAAAAAAAACCCTGTTTTTGACACAGCTTTTCATCTCATTCTTGCTCCGGGACACGTTCAGTTGTGTTTTCACAAATGTTGATTATGTTTGATTAAAATCCCACCATGAAGCCCCACAATTAAATCTTTCTGCTCCAATTTGCTGATGCTGGTGTTGGCCTTTTCCAAGATAATTATAAGCTAATCATTGGTTCGCCCGGGTCAGTACATGGCCAAATTAAAATGAAGAATTGCTCCATGGCTACAACATGTTATCTGTGTTAGGAGAGGTGTACAGAGAATACAAAAATCCCTCCTAACTGATCTACATGCACGCTGCTCCACTCGCACACGAACCATTATACAGTATATCCTTCACATAAATGCAGAGAGGGCAGTTTTTCAAAACACCCCCACCCCCAAGAGTAGCCAAACCACCAGAGACAGTCAGGTAATATTTATACTGACACATGTTTATTGTAAGGAAAGTATCCGGCATGGACACCAGGATTTGTTGGTGATTCTGGCTACGTTTTTGTGTTTATACCTGCTCAACATCAGCATGTTAGTATTGTCATCGTGAGCTCGTTAACATGCTGAAATTAGCATATAGTTCACCTTACCTTAAATGAATATACTGCTCAATTTCATGCATTCTCAACAGTCGGATTAGTTAGATGCGTATGGATTTTAACAAGGTATGAGACAGCACTGTCAGCGACTATGCACGCAGTGATCAGTTTTATATTGCGTGCATCTCTGGTTGACAGTATAAAATACTTGCAGCTACAGTTATTACCCTTTAGCCTACACTGTTAAAGCAAAAATGTTAACACAAAGTAATAAAACAAACTGCTAATAGGGTACAAGATGGTACAAGGGTAGCCTACTTCAAAAAAATGTATTTGATGCATCTTTTCCTCTTTAACTTAAGGGGCAAATTGTCATTATCAACAATGGAATAAAGATATCCAAATTGATCCCTGGTGTAATTATGGAAATGTATTTTCTCTCAAATGGAAAGTAAGGAGTATAGATGAAATGTGCTGTCTTCACTGTGGTAAACCTGTCAACTGTGTTTATTAAAAAAAGAAAGCTACTTGGAGAGTACTCTAGTTTTGACACTAATGTGTATGGATGGGTTGGATGCGAAATATGCATTTCAAACTGTCCATATTTGGCAGTTCAAAGCAATGCCAAAAAAGACAGATCTTTCAGTTTTATCAGAATAAACATGCACAGACACACTGCATACTCACACACACTCACTAATGATCTTTGACAGACAAGTGTGGACGACGTGCATATAGACTCATATTGTCTCCCATTATAGATCTGCTGAAATCAGGTTAGAGGAAATTACTGTTGCCCACCAAAAACACTCAAATGCCATCTGATTTGCAATAAAGGCAGATTACAGTGAGGGTGAGAGATAATGTGGTAATGCATTGAAAAATGTCAATGCAAATGTTATTCGAAAAAGAAATATTAATGTTTTATTGCATGTGTTTCAAGTTACCTACTGAAGTGAAAAAGTAAAACAAGATGTTTTATGTTGATCAAAACTGTTTGACTAACCATGCTCTTACAAGAAAGCACTTTGAATTAAAACTGTGCCACCAAATTCCATGTGCTTTATGACAAACCCTAAAATCCCATATACTGTAGTTGACAACCTTACATTTTAAGTTTAAAGCAGGACACTATGCGGTTCCTTTCCTTTGGTCTTTGAAGTTGGTTATCTTCTCAGCAGGGTTTGCAGCCGTGATAGCTACTGTGCTTAAAATTAATCCATATATTAATAACGTCAGAGTTCTGTTTCTCTGTCTCTTTCTCGGGGATGCAACATTAGAGGCGAGGAAAAGTTTTAATCCATTCATAAATGATTAGAGAGTTTTATTACTGAAGGATTATCATTTCTATCCAATCTGCACAAGTACCTTTGATCCTCACACACACACACACACACACACACACACACACACAAACACCATACCGTATCACTCCCACTTCACCCCCTTCTGCTGGTCGTAGAGAGTCGGGGATGGTACCGTTGGATGCGGAAGACCCAATAATGGGGGGGCGGGACTTGTTTTCAAGTCCCTTTGAACTTCCTATCAAAGGTTATTCACAAAAAAGTCCTTGTATATACCCAAACCCAAACCTAACCCTGCCAAAAAAATCATTAGTCCCACCACTCCCACCTCATCGTGCAGTTCACCCCCTCCTGGTGGTCGCAGAAAAGCTCATCAGTTCTGAAAAATGATCCGTCCCATCACTCCCACTTCATCCCACAAGCAGAGTCCTGCAGATCAATGCATGTGTGCACCACGCTCTGTGCTACTCGACAGTGTGAAAGTGTAGCCGTGCGTCTGCGCGCGCGTTGTTGTATGTGACACGATCAAAGGTACTTGTGCAAGAGGGATAGAAATGATAATCCTTTTGTAACAAAACTCTCTAATCATTTATGCATGGGTTGATACTTTGCCTCAGCTGAAACAGAACTCACCAGGGACAGGCAGAGAGAAAGAAGAATGTTGCAGAGACAGATGCATAACAGCAACAGATAAGGACTGGGAAGTCTGGGCTGGATGTACGCAATTGCTTTTCAAAGAAACTTAGATTGCATTTCACTTTTTTTAATTGTGAGAGAAAGCAATTGCTCTATTGCTGATTAACTAGAATAACTCTTACAGTGTACGGCCGCTGTTTTTTGTGCATGTTGCTGGTTCTTACAGCTGTTACCAGAACCTCGTGCTCCTCTTTTCCTATTTAGAAACAGATTCATCACTTATAGCTTGTAGCCACAATTACACATTTTATTTCTCCCCAAGTAACAAGTGTAGTTCGAATTACCTCATCGGCATCGACAGCCAACAATACAACTAGAGCGATTTAGACAAATGATCACATTCTGGACAGTTCAAAGATAAGTTTTCACTTTCTCCGTCTATAAATCATGTGTGAAAATTAATGAATTTTGGATTCGGCTACTGCGGCACCTCTTTTACCGTAAATCTCCTAGCAACAGCAGATTGAATTTTGCTCTTTCTTCGCTCTAAGAATAACTTCTTGATAATTGCCTCAAGTGAACAAGTTCTGTGAACAGATTGTCAAGTGCTCGACAAAGAGCGCAAAAGCATAATTATGGGTCAAATTATGCCTTTTAATAATGCTCCGAATGAGCTCCACCATGGGTTTCGTATTTTATTGGCATCCTAATAAAAGCTACTTGAATGTTTTTCTTTTCCCTACTGGTTGTCTGAAAAAGCTCCAGTGCTGTCAGTGCTGAAGCTCCTGTTCTGCTTTTATGTGATTGTGCTCATCAGCATCCTTTTCAATATTAATTGAATAACACCTTTTACCTTGTTGTGATTTTGGATCAAATGCTATTCAGCACACATAGCATGCACTTAATTAGTACTTAATTGTATTGATTGCATTAAAAGAGTTGTATCATACTGGAAAAATATGCAAAAAATTATCAAATGTAGCTACACCTATTAATTACTGGATTTTAAAATAGGAAGTTGTCAATAATTGCAGAGTCCTTGCAAATGTTCTTAAATGTGCTGTATTCATTCAGTAAATGTTGAAGGCAGCAGCTTGTTCTCTGACGGCATTCCTCTGCTTTTGTTGAGCGTTCGTTCTGCAGTCAATATCTAATTTTCTTGTTTTGCCAGGTAGAACAAACAAGAGAGAAATACTCTCCCAGTATTTCTCACAGTCTACCTGTTACGGGAAACTTTATTTCTGCCTTTCTCTGTCTTTCTACTTTTTTCTCTTCCGTTTCCTCCGCTGTCATACACACATACAAATAAACACACTTTTATTCCCTTCTTTGACTGACAGGCCCCTCTGTTTGACCATGTTGCATGTAGCTGGGAGCTAACAATACATCCATTCGGTTTCTAATTGATTAGTTGTCCTACACTGGCTAATCTTATCCTGCAATTGCCACACTCTGCTGAGACTGAAGACGGTCACATTGGCCTGGGGTTTAATAGGATGCAAACAAACAGACAGACAGCAGACAGTCAGAGACACATACTCATACATGCACAAACACATTTCCTCTTAATCAAGGTATAACGGTGTGTCTCCCTTGGGCTCTTGGTATTTACTTTACCAAAAACAAAACCTGCAAATTACGAAAAAAATAGATTAAGAGAATATATTTTCTCCCAACCTGCTGCTTCTCTGTGGGCGCCTGTTGCCGCATGTTGTCTCGTACATGTACGCTCACATTAGGGTGTGTGTAAGTGTCTGAGATGTTTGTCTGAGCTTCCATTTATAAATTATAGAGAGCGAACGAAAATATGTATTGAGGTGGAATGGATCGCTGAGGCGAGACATTAGTATTTTTGCCATACTTTCCCTCCAGCTTGTTAAAAGCAATTGTCTGGACAATCTGTCACCCGGCCTGTAACGGCTCCCCTAGTGAGGCTTGAGATGCGCGCACACACACTCACACACATACACGCACACACCAGTGATCACCAAGCCTTTACCAAACAGGAAGCTTGGTGGCATGCTACTTAGCCTGACATATTGTTAAGTGATGTGGTTGATATGTGTTGTTGTTTGCTAAAATGAGGAAGCTGAGGAGTTGGATTAAGCAGCAGTTAGTTAGTCATAGAAACATTCTGGCTGGCTTGATATGGTGGTGGGTCTGAAAAGTAAAGCTAGTGCAAAAGTACCTGCATCCTCTCTAAAATCCAGCAGATTGTATAGAAGTCTATGAGAAAATTACCCTACTTCTTACTTGATTTATTACCTCAGTAAACATTTTCCTAATGAGTTTATGATCTCAATCTTTAGTTTCAAGTCTTCTTAAATACAGCATGATGTCCATTTTGTAAATGATGGTCCAAATAGGAGTAAAATAGACGATAAAGCAGGGTATGCTTTATGATGGGGCTACTTTGTGATCGACAGGTCGCTACCACGGTGTAGTCCGGTTTAGGTGCTCTCCGTATTTTTGTTTTAGAACTTTAACCCTTTCACAGTTTGTGTTTTCACTTCAGCTGTACTGAGCTTCGCCCACTCGTTCAAATATTGTCGTATCTTGTTCCAAAAAACTAGGATGGCGACGGCCAAGCGCCGAGATGGGATGGCCAAAGTGCTAAACTTGAGGCTTCAAAGCGGTAGTCCACAAACCAATAAGGGAAATCATGCTGTTCACCGAACAAATGATAAACAAACTGAAGCTGATCCTAAACATTTTGCAAGGACAGACGGAAGGAGGGAGATGCATACCATATCTGTGTGTGTGTGCGTGTGTGTGTTTGTATTTGAGTGTGTAAATGTGTGCATTTGCCTGTGTAAAGCCTGTTCCCATACTGTATGAAGCAGGTGTGTGCAGAGTCCTTTGTCGTGATAATCCAAACACCATTAAGTAAAATCAAACAAGAATTGACTGAATAAAGTGAATTCCTTTCAGACTGTGAGCTCCCAAAGACTGTCTCTCTGTCTTTCCTCTAGCTTTTAAAGAAAAACCCCACAGACAACAGATCCACAGCAGAAATAAAGCCTCTTATAGAGTCCCCTTTAGCCGTCAACTGCACTGACAGGATCAGATTTAACACCAGACTTGATTTTCTCAGCCCTCCAAGAAAGGTAAGAAATGACTGTCTAGCATTTCTCTGCCACCCCTTTGTCTCACTGGAGATCAAAAGTGAACTAGACAGATACTGTGTAGTTAAAAGACACATAAAGGGCTCAGTGCTGGTAGCTACTGCTGTTTTTGAGAACAATGTGGAGAGAGAACAGGGACCCAGGCTTTGCAGGGCTTTGCCCTGCTACTTGAGCTTTCTTTAAACTAGTGATGTGATGATAAATAGAAGGTGGGCTTCCTTAAAAGCTCTGCAGGAGGTCATTTTGTGATTTTCCAGTTTGTCTTGTCTGGTGAATAAAAGTCTGCTCTCTCAACAGCTTTGATCTTAATACCACAATGATGAAATTATAGATCTTAACCATTTATATTTCATATTTAGATTGTTTTTTTTACGTTTTCCTTCGCTTGACCAAAGATTGTATTCACAATATGGGTTTATTTCTTGATCTGAGGTAAGTGATTGAGTTGATCAACTGAAAATCGTTATCTTTGGGCTTTTGGATGTCTGGGATTTTTTTTTTCTAACTATTTTCTGACATACTAAACAATTAACTTAAAGAATATACAATGATTAAAATAATAAGATGATTATCAAGGGATAAATATGTAGATTTGTAGATAGGTTGGGTTCTATATCTTACAGATAAAACACATAATATGTGAGACAATAAAAGTGAGAATTTGATGTTTTAGCAGCACCTGTGATTTATGGTACTGTTGTCATAGCTTACATTAGTTTGATACTGCTTATTGGTATTTATAGAAATGAATAGCAGTTATGCTCTGCTCTGCACAGACTTCAGTTCAGTCTTGTTTTCCCATCTTGAAGCATAAGAGAGAGAAACGCTCAGTCGATCATCGTATTATGTTAGCTTGCTAAGAGGAGTTTAAATGCACGATACGGCTACCAACCCCTCACCCCTATGCCCAAACAGCGAGCAAGGTCAAGCTAATGAGTGCTCTTATAGGCCTGAGATGATGGGTGGAGAGGGTTGGGTGGCAAATGGCTGCTGATTATTGAGCTTCTTTGATGAAAACAGCCTCTGGAAAGTGGACCTGAGCGAATCAGAGACGGGTGGGGTAAAAAGTGAAGATGGAATAAAGCAGGGAATGACTGTCAATGATATTAAAGACCTCTTCTGGTCCACTGATGAAAGACTAATCATGATAAATGCTTCTTAAGTCTTGCTCATTTTATACCGGTAGAGACACACACACACACACACACACACACACGCACCCACACACACACTTGCTCACTCATGCTCACGCAGACATACAAAACCATTTTACTAACCAATAGTTCAACTATTTAAAAAAAAAAAACAAGTCAGGCTTAAAATATGCAAAAGAGAGATGGAAGCAAGTTTTGAAAGATGGCACCATTGGGTGTTTTTATTCCACCCTTATAGATATAAATTGTTGGTGATACTGCAGATACATGTGGAGGTAATGAAATACATGCATCAAAACATAGGTTACAGTGAACACAGGGACATAGATCTCCGTGTTATATTTTGCAAGATGTTGTTTATGCAGCTGTTTTTCTCCTTTAACTGCAAATCATGCGAGAACAGATTTGAATATGAAAGCAAATGCAAATTTTTTTTTGGCATATGTCGACATTCGCCGAGGTGGTACCATCCCTATTTTTATTTTAAAAGACTGAATGTTGAAGTGTAAAGCGCAGTCAGTGTGCGCAAAGGGCAGGTGTGTGTTTTTTTTTTTACGTGAATCCCACAGTAGGTGTTGCGAGCATATATGTCGTCTTTTGCTTCACACGCGGATGTGACACCTCGCATCACTCCGTGGATCTCATCACTGGCAGCGTCACTGTTCTGCAGCGCTTCACAGCATAAACAAAACATAGCTTATGGCGTTTAAGGTTCGAGTCAGAGATACAAATTACGGATGCAAGCATAAAGTCATTCTCTGCTTATCTTTAATGCACAAACGCTTAATGCTGTACACAGGGACTTTTACAGTCAGCGAGCTCAGCAACTGAGTTGGATTCTCTCGCCATCTCTCCTTGTCGCTGCAGTAGTTATTGATGACTTCTGCCTAATGTCTCTATAAGCTCTATTGAGAGCAATGAATGGCAGGTAAGACTGCAGGCCACATCTCATCTCTGCCTCTCTGCCTCTCTGCACGGTCTGCCTACAGTAATTATCAAACACAGTGTAGAAATACAACACCGATGTGTATGGGCCGTTAGCTCAGGGGCTTTTATGTATGAGCGATTATTCAAATTCCTCTCTGCACTTTTTGTTTGTGTGTACAGTATTTGTGTATATGACTGAGCTATTCTAGATTCAGTGCCAATATAAAAGGAAAGAAAAACAATTGCCAGGAGGTTAGAATTAAAAATCCGACACATTCTGCATCCTGCATGTCATTCGGTCGTAGAGAACATTAATGTGTGCTGTCAAATGAATTGATTTTAGACTTTTAAAACATTATGCTGCTATTAAGCTTCTAGGGTTTTACCAATTTTTGTGTTGAACATGAAAAGTACATCAAGAATAAAGGCTGAATGGCAACGCCTCATTTGTGTCATGCATTTTATTGTTTTTTTCTTTTCCATATTTCTCTCTCAATTATTTATGGCTTTTTGAGGCCTCTGGGAATTGTGATAAATGGGCCAATTCTGAACAAATAAGGAAGTCAAACAATTTTAAACTATAGAGTGTCAATTTGACTGATGGCACAGCAGACAGAAGGTATTATCAGCTCAGGGCTGTTGTCCTGGTTCTGCTGTTCAAAAGCTGAGCTCTCACACACCAAGCTGACGGTCGTCATTCGCTGAAGGGGGGGGGGGGGGGAAGGGGGGGGGCTATGTGCCTGACTATATTTTGATCAAGAGCAGTAATAGGCCTTGCTGTTTGCCCTGCACGGAAGCTTCATTTTGTGCATATCTTCATATAACTCTTAGAAAATAATCGACTGAGCACGTTTTCCTTCAGCTGCAGCAGTCAGCTGGATATCAGCTGTAGTCTGTGTTGTTGAACAACTTTCAACAAAATGCAAGGCTTTGCTTTCTTTAAAAGGTTCAAATGGCGTGAAAGGGCCCTTAAGTGGAGCCAGGATGCTACCAAACATACTGTAATGTATGCAAGAGATGTACAGAATGTGTCGTGCATCTCTCTGATGCTTGCCTGTCTGCGTGTGACAAAGAAGAAAGCGAGATTTTTATCAAATCACATTTAACCTCTCCATTCATCCAACCATCCACCCCCACTGATCCAGATAAACAGAGAGATAGCACAAAAGTGAGTGAGCGTGGGTTATTCCCACATGATTTACCACTCATATTAAAACAGGAATATATTATATCCCAAATTCAATATGAAAGGAGGGTGGTGTCAGCATTTTGCCTGTCATCTCCAGCGATGGGAAGCGACTGGGATGGATGTGAATGCCTTCTCTTATTTAACTCTGTCTGATTCTCCTGTGGCATGAGTAAGCCCCCCCCCCCCCCACACACACACACACACACACACACGCGCAAATACACACTTTTTGACTTGACACTGACAAGGGAGTTCTTAACCTAATCCTAGTTAACATTTGGGAAATAAGATGTCTTTCAGCCTTTACTGCGGATGGAAACAATTGCATGAAGCGCAGAAGAGAAATGTTTCTCATCTGACAGTCCAACACTTAATATTTCAGATTTTCAAACATCATTGCTGTCATGACTTAACTTCCAGTAACTGTTAAGTCTTGGTTGTCGCATATTTGTCTTAATATCATGCACATTAATATACATAATGTATACATACTACATCATATGTACGACGTGTAGCGTGCATAAAATAAAGACCTGCATATTCTATGCACATGGAGCACTCATAAAAGAACAGAGAACACTCTGCCTGACACGTCATGTGACTCTTCAGTGTGCGTACGCCTGCCAGTCTGCCACATTCACAAACGTTATGAGAACAAGAGAGGTGGTGGAGGAGAGGTGTGTGTGTGTGTGTGTGAGGAGGCAGTCACATGAGGTCATGCTGTACTTATTGTTACATTTCAAGCTTGCTACAAGTACAACAAGGGCAAGACTGACATAGAGTTTAGAAAGACCAAAAGTATTCTGGCTATGGAAAGAGGTCAAAGGGCAACGAGAGCTGACAATACTGTGCTTCAAGAACAGGGTAAAACAACACAGTTAAATATTGCTATGGTTTAATCTGCTTCAGTTTAAGCTGTAAGAGTAAAAGGAAAAAAAAGAAAGTAAAGGGAAGGCCGGACAAAGTCTGGGGTGAGGTATAGCCTGAAGTTTCCATTATACAACAGATAAGGAGTGATTCTGCTGTCTTGCAGCTGACAGGAGGATCATTTCACCACTGAGGACCCAGGAGGGCGAATAGTCCAGACAGAGCGCAGTGATAGCCGCGTCGCCACAGGGAAGAGAATGTTGAGCACCTATTAACTACAGAGTGCAAAGCTGGAATATAAGGTTGAACCATTGCCAGGAGGTAGGGGGTACAGTTCCTGTCGGATCTTTTATATTGTTGTCAGCACTGAGGTGACTTGGAGGAATTTAGAAAAGGTGCACTGTGGTGTAATGGGTGAATTGCACGGCACAGACAGAAGTCCACAGGGTGCTGAGCCAACAGGGGGTCCCGTCAAGAAATGACTGGGGCTTGGACAAGGACTTGAGCTGAATCCCCAGTGAGAAAAGACTGGATTTGACAGATGTTATAAATCTTCTGAGTCGTGTTGTGGTAAAGTCGGGTTTAAAAGGTCGCCAATGGTCTCACTGGGATCCTCAGCAGTGAGGGACTGGGGTCAGGGGAGTGTTATTACCGAGGTTGTGGAGGTTTCGCAGAGGCTAGGATTTGTAGCAGTGAAAGAGAGCACTTTAAAAAAAAAAAAAAAAAAAGTGACTAAAAGACATATTCGCTAATAAAATCCGAGTGACCCTCATGTATGAAGAGGACCGAATGATCAAGTTACAGACGCCTGGGAACACATGTTTGATGGTCAGGCTTCTTTAAATGTCTTTAATAAATCCGACATACAGGGCATATACGGAATAGTTCTAATTCATTATTATTACCACTGTTTTCATTGGAAAATGGAAAGTAAACGTTGAAAGTAACTATTATAATACAACTTGACTAAAAGCCTTAAATCTATTTAAAAGCCAAACCATTACACCACCTCCACCCTATTTATGGAAAATAAAGCAACCAGAGCTTTGTCACTTTTTCATTATGATAATTCGATGTTTAATGTAGGTTGTCCCCACACACACACACACACACACGCGCCTGTCTGTCTCTCCTCCTCTGCTCTGAATCTGTCTCACCACCTCCTCCTCTACACCTCGTTGATTTCCCCCCACAACGCCGGGTCAGATGGCTCGTAAATTCCCCGATGTGAGTGTGAGCTGCTCCACTTAGCCTCAGGTAGCGGTGGGCAGCTGCAAGCGCTAATGCTAGCCTCCGGATTAGCTTGCATGTCATGTTGTTGGACATTTTTCATCCTAAATTTTGATTGATGGCACACTTTTTATTAGTGCCGCCTCCCTCCACTCTCGTTCGCTGCACCCACTTCTGCTCGTTTCACTCTACTATAGCCTGGCTACCTAGCTGACGGTGTAGGGGAGAGCAGGCAGAGGACTACTACTGCTGTGTTTTACCAATTACCTTCTCATATTAAAAGGTGTTAACAGCTAAAAGGAAATAAATTCTAATCAGTAGACTGGCTGAGTGAGTTACGTGTCATTATACCAGGATAAAGCAGTCGTAGGTTTGTCTTTGGTGATTCACTATGAATATATGTCCACAGAGCAGATTTAAAGGCGCTGTCCTTGAGTCCTGAAAGAGTGAGTTTAAGTCTGGATTTAATAATGTTTGTAATTGTTTTTCACCGATGAGCATCTGTTCGCTGTACACAGCTGATGATGCATCTGTCTCTGCCTGAGTTCTGTCTGAAGGGAAAAGAGGCTAAACTTTTCCAAACCGACAAATGTTTTAGAGTTTTCATCATCCCTTTGGTCTACGGAATCAAGGCATTGCTAGTCTGTGTATTCCAAAACAAACCGAGATACACAAACACTAAAACCTCTCGTGCCCCTTTTTCAGTGATGGATCAGTGTAGCTGCATCAGCAGAAGCTGTGTGGTCTGCACTGTTGTCTCCAACTGAAACTCCCTATTTCTTTCATTGTGAGGTTTATGTGTGCAGTCATTTCTTTCCACAGTCCAAAATACCCTCAAAGAAAATAAATACATGTGTATGGATTTAAACTAATGTGGTCGAGCGTGAGGCTTTTCACCCAGAGAATACACTCATTACTTAAAGTCCAGACTCAATTTCTCATCGGCAAAAATAGGCATCGTAGGTGGTGTTGAGGCGGGAGGAGTTTGTAGCCCTGGTTAGCATCATAGCAGACGCCTTGAACGTCTGGAAGGGTAGAGCCAATCAGAGGCAGGGTAGGGGCGGGAGGGAGGAGCGCCGTAGTGTGGGAGAACTGGGGTTAAAGACCAATCGGGCCGAGGTGAATACTCTGAAGTGTGTGTGTGTATTTAACCTTTAAAACATTTGAGACATCAAACTTAATGTTTACTGTACTTGAATGATAAATACTATAAATCTATTGACAAACAAGCTGGATGCCTCCTATCTAAAGTTTGCCAGCAAACTTCTTCAGCGCTCTACTTCCGCCACGCCAACTTCTGATTTTAGATTTCAGCCGTGCCAATTGCCATTCGTTGAGGCGAGTCATAACTCTGCCTAAGAGCACTCATTGAGGGCTGAGGCAAGCAAATGGGCTCATATATATGCAAAAGTTAAAGGTGTGAATAGCATGTAAATTACCAAATGCATCAGATTATGCCCTTGTAAACACAGCAAACACAGATGATTGCTAATAGAGAGAGTCTGTGGCCGGCGCTGGGAGGAGGAGGAGGCGACTCGCGGCAGAGCAGGTGCTAATCACAGCTCCGGTCATGTTATCTGCCCCTGATTAGAAACACTTAGAATTCATTAATGCCAGGACAGTTGCAAAAAAGAATAATATATAGGCATGTGAGTTTGTTCAAGAGCATGGACAGTGTGGGACTCTACACTGTAGTGGTCAGTTTATGATGGACCTCGTGGCTGCTGCACTTCCTGTCCTCTCCGCTGGGACATGATAGGAGGCTTTTACTGTAAATCCAACCTCGAGTTCACTTCAAGTTGTGACAGTTGGGTGGAAAAAATATCCAACTTGAAGTCTTGCTCACTTTCATAAATGCAATTTAAATTAATTAAATGATGAAGCATGATTAGCTTGATTTTAGATCATCCTAAGTCTGTTTGCACGGTTTCAGTCAATCGTATCCTCTCATGAATTTCGATACGCGTCCACCACCGTGATGCCATCCCCTCTTTCACTAATCCCTTTCTCAGTGGAAAACCTCAAAGACAGCTTTGCTGTATGTAAACTTTCATTTCTTATCGCCTCCAATTCCCACTCTGACTCTTTCTTAATACTTTTTAATACCCTTCCATTTCCTTGTGGAGGGCTACATGCTGTCTCAGCAGCGGACACACAAAAGCAGCAAGGGACACGGAGAGAGATGCGGGGGCTTAGTGTCTATGGGAGGGTGACCCTATATTGTTCCAAATGCGTAAGGGACTAAAAAGAAAACCGATGGATGAGGAGCCTTGGCTTAAAGCGTAATGCATAAAATGAATTTCTCACCCAAGTCTACTCGTTGGCCACTTATTCACTCTAATTCCTCCCATCCTGCCTCCCTGCCCTCCTTCCATATCTTGCTCCTTTTTCACTTTGCTTTTGGTTGCACAGCTCATAAAACTGATGTAATATCAGGATCATGGGTATGTGCATGTGTGCATGTGAAGAAAGTGGAGCTAAATTAGAAATAATGTGGATCTGATAATAAAGAAGGAGTCAAAGAGCGATCGAATAAACGTATAAGTGTGTGTGTGTGTGTGTGTGAGAGAGAGAGTAAGTACGTGTGTGCAAAGGGTCTTTGTGTGTTACAGAAAGAGATGGTGTCCCAGGTATTAAAGGCAGGTACAGTCGCAGAACGCTGAGCGCAGTTAGCTTTTCTCTCGGTAATTGCTCCTTGCCGTAAATGCTAATTTGGTGTCATGACTGCTTCACTGAATCCCAGATGGGATTTTAAAAGTACCCAGCCTCTTTCTAATTTCATTCCGTTTAACCCGCCCATCCGCAGGCTCTTTGTGCATGCGTTATAATGTATGTGTATGTGGTTGTCTGTGAGCTTCAACTTAAACCGTCCGTTCTGTTTGTGATTTAACGTTTTGTAAAACGCCTGTGGTCCCCTTCAAACCGATCTATTGTTTGCACTTTAAAGCCAAAATTCCCCAGTGACTTTAATCCATAAGGCAAAATAGAAATCAATATGAATCATGGGCCATGTAGGACATATTCAAAAAAATGTAGAGGGTATAAAAACAACCCATGAATCACTACTATAGGTATAAGCAAATTGTTAAATATCCAATTGTTTTTTCTGTTCTTGAAAAATGTGTGAAGCACTGCGTGATTGATGCCATGTTGCTGTACTGTCATTGAACGCCCCCAAGCAAAGCAATTTAAATGAGTTATAAGCTTGAGTTGAAAAGATAAATTGTGTTTTGCTATTACAAGGGATTTAAAGTGTTTATAGTCGCAAATTTACATCTGCAAAGCACTGTTATTACCGCTTTATTTTTGGAGGATTCTGTTCGTGTGTGAGCATCTGTGCGGAGGTTTGTGTGTGACTGGGGGTTATTTTGACTAAACCATTACCACAGTAGGTCTTCACATTTTTACTGTCAGGCTGATGGTTACGCTGCTTTGCCTCTCACTGTGTGTTTGGGAGAGGGAATTTATTTATATATTATTATTTCTGGTTAAATGTGTGAGCTAAGTGCACGTGCCTATGGATTTATGTACATCCTCTCTCTAATCTGAGATTTCTTTCGCTAGCTGGGTTGTGACATCAGGGGCCGTACAGAGAGCAGCCATGCTGGTTTGAGAAGACGTGCCTTTGCAGTGAGTGAAAAGTGAAAGCTTTAAGCATTCTCCATATGGATTAAGCTGTAACAAACCGAGTCTATAACATGCCTCTGGCTCATAAACATCCTCCTCTTACATCTGTCGACTTCAGAAAAGCGTCATTAAGGACTACATGGTGGATTGTCTCTGTCCACATGCCGTCTTTCATTGCAATCTTTTTTAAACAGTCCCTCTAGATGGTGGAGCTGCAGCACAAAACATATTCAAGGATGGAAAATGAGCCTTCTGGCCAAATGTTGTTGAAAAGATGTCAAAAACATTGCTGAAATTTGACAATAATTTAATCAAATCTACATAGTTTTGGTTGACAATGCGTAATAACCGGAAGCCTACTTTTGAAAATGATTGATAACACATTGACATTAAAGGAACATGTGTTTTTCACAAAACACCTAAAACAGGAATAATTTAAAGCATCATTTACACGTGTACGAATTAACCCAAAAATGTGATGTTTTTCAAGTCATTTTCAATAGATAATATTCATTGCGTGGCGTATTCATGATGGATTGCACTGTGTTGAAAACAATGAATGCTCTCAATCCTTCCCTGTCACTGACTGATCAGGTAAATCCAGGTGAAAGCTGTGATCCCACATTTAATGTTACCTGTTAAATCCAAGCTGTGTAGATGAAGGCAGGGAGATAAATGAAATGAGGATTTTCAAGTCTCACTTCCGACACTTTGGATTGTGCAAGTAAGAGAATGGACACAATAAGATTTATGTGTCTTTGGGTGTGATATAAATTGCCAGGCTGGTTTGAGTGTGTAAAGAGCTGCAACACAAGCTCAGCACTGTCCCGTGTGTATAGATTGATCCACCTCCCAAAGGCTCACAGCAGGACTGTGGTCAGAAATGTCTCCTTAATGAAAGAGGTCAAAGGAGGCTGACCCACAAGGAGCAACATACAGTGTACACTTAGGTTTTTTGAACTCACAGTTCAATAATTGCCCTGAAAGACCTGTAAAAGAAAGATGCTGCACAAACAGGGATTGGAGGCTGACAACAATCTTCAGAAACAAAAAAGAAAAAACATTATTTCAGTG
>CALSCE010009814.1:2796100-2816984 GCA_943593645.1 Bovichtus variegatus
ATCTATCTATTTCGTGACACCTGCAGAAAGCTATAATTCTTCTGCTGAGACAAAAATCCTTCTGATTCTTCCTTCTGCAGTGAAGGGGCACTGGTTCATATATATGGCATTCTCCAGGATGGGATATCTTATTAAGATTGGCATTAGAGGTTTCCTGTGACATGATTTGTTTCCAGGGTGAAGGAACTGTGCACTCCGAGGGAGACTTCCCACATCAGCGGATACCATTATCCCTGGGATCACACACACACGGTCTGCTGAATATCACCATATCCAGACTTTTCTTACCTACTCCCTTACTTTTCACCTTTCACTTCTCTCTTTTGCATTTGATGAATGCAGATCTGGCGCCTGTTATCACCTGAGCGCTCTCAACATGTGTTATGGGGCCAATTTTTAGATATGCGAGTGAAATCTTTCACTGTGTGTGAAACAAACGTATCAAGCTGTAGAGAGAAGGGCATCAATAACTATTGTCAATATGATTTTTATTTATTTCTTCTTTTTTGTAGCATGATATGAGTATAGCGCTTCCAGACAGTGGCAATGCTTCATGCTTTCAAATAACAAATAACAAATAACAAATAATACTTGCATAATGCATATTTTTCCTCTATATTTGCAAATGGCATATTTTTTCTCTATGTCATGAGTCAGGAGAGAAAATCATTCTCTGTTTTTATCTTTCATCTTCGAAATATTCTAATGATCTTCACTACTTTCCCGCATGGGCATTGATGATGATGCATATCAAGTTTAGAGCCTTGCAGAGATGCGAAAATCCCAAGTAACTTATACCACAGCAGAGAAAAGATCATTCTGCATGTAAGTCTGTGGGGAGTCAATATCTGAGCAGCAGGCAATGAGCAAACTGTACAATCTCAGAGAGACTAAATTGATGTAGCCCCACATGCAGAGATATTGCTCTTTTGAATTGAACCCATGGAATCTATCTGTCTTTTTTCTGTACAATTCTCCCCTCTCTACACTAAAACGAACAGATAAACATTCACTCTCTTTCACTTACTCGTATTAGTCTGAGCTGCTGCCTTGCTCCTTAACTGGAAAGAATCAATAATGGCTGGCAGGCAGACTTACAGGCGGGCGAGCTGAGGAATTCTGGATGATAAGGCCACATTTTTCCACTCCAGAAGCCTTCAATAATCTTTATTGACCCCATGACAGCAAAAAAGCAATGACTTGGCATAGTCATCCTGCCGAACCTCCCACTTCAATCTCCTTTTCTCCAAAAAATAATTTTAAACTTTACGATTCTGGGATTGCTGTCATTTTGATCGAAACCCATCCAAGGGAAGGAGAGGTTGTGTAGAGGTTCTGACTCTTCACATCTAGGTCAGGGGTAAGAAACAGAGTTTCTACACTACCACATTGGATCAATATGTTTCTTGTACTGATAAAGTAACTGGACTGCCAGCTAGTCAGCTCGCAAACCAGCCAGTCAATCATCCGGCCTGAATGGCAGGTCCAATAAGAAAATTCTATTACAGTTTTTACAGCGAGCTCTTGACCCGCGTCAGGTCAGTTGTCTTTGTCGATGAGTTGACCGCGTCCAGTGACCTGAAGATGATCTATCTCAAGGTCAGAAAAGGAGCCGGTGGAAAAGGGGTCAGTGCAGTACAGACTGGATATTGTACTCCCGGCAAACATGACTATGGCCTCCGTTTCATCCGAAAACCTCAGCAGCCATGATGGAAGATAATATAAATGTTCACCTCCCTCTCTACCATCTCGTCCAAGATACTGGCAATTTATTTTCAAATGTATTACAGTGCAAAAGGTGAAAATGGGCCTGAAAAGGTGCTGATTTCCCAAAACACTGCATTGGTCTTTATCTGCGTTCCAGAGTATGCCACATAACCTCCCATTTGGGAATCAAATTAATTTGTTAATAACCTTCCTTATCATTAAATTGAATAGAAAATGAGCTATAGTCTTAAAACTTTATCACAGCTGAAGGTCCAGCAGCCCACTGACAGATAAAAACACATCAACCACAGCCTCGGTGCAGAGCTGAAGGAAAAAGGAAATCATTAAACAGAATGTCATCTGATGCCTTTTCTGTCCCGTTTAAACTGATAGTTTGGATCTTTTGAAGTGGGGTTGTGTGAGGAACTTATCCATAGTCAGTGTATTACCCACAGTAGACAGCGGTCGGCACGCCAGGCAGGATCACCGGCACGGAAGATAAGCGATGTGCTGCTGTGGACGGGGGGAGCAGCCAAACGTATTTTAGCCGCCTAAAAAAATCAATATCAGTTTAAGTGTACACTATAGTTTGAATATTCTCACCGCTTTATATTGCCATCACTGGGAGATATGAAGCCGTTATATCCATCATTGCCTTCTTAAAAGCCACCAGACTCCATTGACAAAAACAGTTATTTTACCCTGCAGTTTGTGTTTTTCTCAATTGAGTAGTAGCTTTGAAGGGAACATAGATAACGGAAAGGGCTGTCTGTTGGCAAAGTAAAGCCATGTAAATATTCCAAATATAGCAAACTGATATTGATTTTTTTTAGGTGGGCCTTTTTTAGGTGTCTAAAATATGTTTTGCTGCCGCCCCCGTCCAAAGCGGTACATCGCTCAGTTTACGCTGACTGTGGCGTGGGCTCATGGTTTTGTGTCTGATCCCTGCCAAGGGCTTTGCTTTAAGCTGCCTCTTTTCAGTAAACATGTTTTATTACCCCTAGCATGTATTTTTTTTTAATTAATAGTTTAGGTACAACAAGGCTCAAGAGAAAAAGCAATCCATACTTGTGGAAATTCTCTAAAAGCCGCTTTTTATTTAAACATCCTCAATAGCTATGGATTTTTCTCCCGGTACAGAGCATGGTAATTCTTTAGCTTCTGGTGCTTCACCTCAGCAGTCTGCCAGAGAGCAGTGCAGGCAAGTCTGTCAATCAAGACAGCCAATCTGCCAGCCAACAAAGCTTCCCACCTTGAAGCCAGTCAGTCAGCAGCTACAGTGTGAATTAGAAAACCAAACAGCCAGTCAGTCTCCCAGTCAGTCAGTCGAACACTTTCGTGCATCATCTTTTTCTTAATTAATTTATCATACAGAGACATAAACAAAAGCATCTGGTGTACTACCGGGGAGAAAACACTGAGTGATTGTTGTTGTTTCTGTGTGTATGATGTTGCTCTTAATACCTTCAGGGCAAAATCGAGAAACAAGTTTCGAACTGTTATTGAACATCTGGAAACAAGTAATTGTAATGCAGCCGACTGTACTTTACATCTAACTACTGACCTGCCAAGAAGAAAACACTTGTGCTAATAACTTCTAAAAGTTTGTATATAAATCCTTAGTTTTCTTAGATTTCTACTTTAAAGAGGATTTGACACTGTCAATTATTATTATGCATTATGTATGGCTCAGTGTTTCAGTTTTTCATTGATTTCAACACATCCAGGCATTATTGTGTTTCTAGCTCTAAGAAGAGCATATGTTAACAGTAAAGTGCTCAGGATGTGCTTCTGGAAACAGGAAGACATAACAAGTTTCTCATCATATCCCAAGTGTCATGTTCTTTGTGTTTTCCCCACTTCCTGTTTTATTTTGTAGAGTTCTTTCCCCTTGTGTCTGTAGTTTTACTTCCTGTCTGTAATCACCCTGTTAGTGGTTTCAGTTTTTGCTTTTGCCTGTTTGTTTGTTTGTTTGTTTGTAGTTAGTTGTTTTTTCTTGTAAGCTTTTTTTTTTTTTTCTTTTTTTTTTATAATAAAGTTCTCTTTTTGTTAACTTGCCTCCTGTCATCTGCGTTTGGCTCCTCCCAGTTATCTTACCTTCTTGTGAAAGCGTCACACCAAGTCCCTCAAAGTACAGAAAAAGAAAATCAGACCATTAAAAATAGATTGTTTGTCATTTGGAGCATTAGTGGTTCTGGTAGGCAGATTTGGACATCATTTAAATTGTTTTTTAATTATCCAATTTTCATATACACTTGTTGTATTTTGATCTAATTTTCACTCAAAATAAACAGCAATAGATTTTTTGATTTCTAACTCAATACAATACCGAGCACTGTTGCCCAAAACAACCTCTGCTGGAGATGAGATGCAAACCAAAAACATTCAAAGTCTGCTGGCCAACAAAATATCAGAAGACACAGTACTGGTTCAAAAGCATTCTTTCTGTTAATCAGACCTTTTTTTTTTTTTTTTTTGTCTGTTTTGCCACAAGAAACTTTTTGGATGGAAGTTAAATGAGATTTTCTGTGACTATTCTCCCAATCTACAAAGTGAAACAGAATGCAATTCATATAAAAAAAGAAAAAACAGAATATAATACATGGCCCGTGAGGTATTCTGCCAAATGTGCTGTGTCTGTTTGAGAGCAGCAGAGCTTATGTGTGAGACCGCGCAACGTGAGGCACAGTGAATCTGTGTAAGTGTGTGTTTTTGCATTTGTGCAGTAGAAAGCACACGAGAGAGAAAAGGAAAAAGATGGAGAGCACAGACTGTGTGTGGTATGTTGTGCTGAGGGATAAAAGAGCTGCCCCCAGAGACTGCAGAGCAGCGTGCAACATACACACACATGCAGACATTCTCCAGGAAGATTGCTTGTAGGTTAAATCCAGCTCCTGCAGCACCTCTTGCAGGGTGATCTATTGTACTCTGTGTCTGACAAAAGATTTTATTTTTCTCTCATGCCTGGTTGTTCCTTCCATCGACTTCACTCCATCTGACTCTTTGCTTCCTTAGATGAGCTGCATTTTGAGATCTCATTAAAAACACAAATGTAACATTCTTGAGATAAAAGCATAGCTGTGTGAAATACACAATAAACCTCGAGATGATCAGCTCTAATAAAATAAGATGAAACTATCTGAGAGACTTTCTCAACGGGGCCAATATCCCTGCCCTGCTCCATTCAAAGCCTCCAGGCTCTGGTGCAAAGTTGGAATCATCCATTACCGCATTAAGTGTGTATTTTGGACAACATATAGAGCTGTAATAAGCTCCTGCTGATGATCTCCTCCCTTTTCCCCCTTCTCACCTTCAGGCTTTATTACTACACACCAATGCAAGAAAACTCGGAAAAAAACTAGATTAAGGAGGGTATAAAAAAAGCAAACTCCAAATGTTACTTTAGTTTAAAGTTTAGAACAATCAAAAGGGAATGACAGGAACTGAATGAGGGATCTTTTCTCTGCACTTTCCATGTCTCCCTCCAACCTCTGTGTGTCCTTTGTTTCCCTGTCGTGCCGCTTGCCTGATTTAGCTGATTTACCTACTTATCAAGTTCTTACTAACTTTTTCTAAATCCACTTTCTTACACCAGCTTTGCTTCAACAACAACATTCCTGGTCCCAAAGTAAATGGAATTAATTGACTCAAATAAGGTGATTAAAGGGTGCCATGCCATTGTTCTGACAGCCCGTTATCCCGAAAACAAAGCCCCATTGTTCCGAAAATGCACACTCACCGTGCAACAAACTGAAGCTTCTGACAATTATTATGCAGAACGACAAAATCAGACCTTCCCGGTAGCAGTGTTTTATTTTCCTACTATGGTGAAGGCCTGTGCTCTGCCTCTGATTGGCTTACGCGGATATTCTTACCCTAAACAATTGCACCCATCATGCCTAAATTTAACCAACCCAAACAACAAGGGCAACGAGCACTAGCCTATTTATGACTATATAGTGATGTTGTCATTCTGCATAACAATCAGCCATGTCCTTCAGTGTGTTGTTGGGAAAGTGAGTATTTTCAGGATAATGGGCCGTCGGACAAATGGGCTGTTCCTGATAAAAGTGCATAGGAGAGTAAATAGTATAAAACTAAATTAGCAAAGCTCCATATTGATTGGTTTGGCCTAGTATTCTCAGGAAGCTTCAGTAAGATATCTATCACACGTAGTGTTACCTTACTGTACTTGATAATGCTTTTTATTTACAGATTTTAATTGGACCTCCCGTCAAAACAGGAAAAAACCATGACACCAAACCAAAAGCAAATTTGAATAACTTTCCCCAAGTGACGGAGACACGAGACCTTGAGAGGAGCACGCGCGTTGAATAAATATCACAAACACATTTACTAAACTCAAATAATCCTCCGCTCTTTGTAATGATGTCATCACCGAACGCTGACTTAATCCAGAGCTCGTATTTATTAAACTGAAGAAGCAATAACCTTATTATCCTTCTTAAACAACTGCAGATTTAAGATTCAAGTATGTGTTTGTGTATGTGAGTGTGTGTAGAGGAGAGAGCGCGGACAGACAAGTGTTTTGTTCCATTGGCTGTACATTTGTTATTGAAAAAGTGCGTCTTCAACACATTTTGTAAAACATCTTTATTGCAGATGTTGGGCAATTCATTGACGGAAAACAAAATTCTAACTAAATGTATGTTATATTATATTGAAGTATATGTTATTGTGAGCGTATGGGTGACTGAGACAGACACATACTTATTATTTAATTAGTGACTTGCTTGCTGAATGCTAAACTAACTAAAATGTGTTGTCTGGTAAGAACACGTGCATTTTCTGTTTAGTCCTCATTACAAAGTGTGCAGACAGTTTGGCTGAAAAAGAAAAACACTAGAGAACAGTTGTTCCTTGTCTGCATCGTAAGTATTTTGTTCTGAATGACAACAGACTTCAGGCTCAAAAAAAGTGTCTCTCTCTTGCTCTTTTGCTCTTGGTTTCTTTCCCTGGCTGTATTTTATATTTTGCAGTGAAGCCACATCCAATATATTTGTGATATAATATTCTTTTCAGAGTTGGAGTGTAGGTAAAAAGTAATTTGGAGAGGATGCAGATATACGGCAGCGGACAGAAGCTGAAACTCAAACGTAATCACAGGCACCTCCTAAACTAAGCTAAAAAGTCTCTAACTCATACCTTGCCAAGTTTAAAGCTCAATCCCACATACTGATCGAAGATTAAAGCCCTGGCCTGAGGACATATTTCATGAAGAGTAAAGTTATTACTTTGCTGTTCAGCCACAAGTTCTCCCTGGTGCAGAGGGAAGAGGATTTCACAGGTCCCCGCTCTTTACCCTGATACTTTTTCCACATACTTCTGGCCAGAACTAACCAGAAGATTAGAGACCCGAGCTCGGGACCAGAAGATTACCAGTTCGAATCCCTGGACAGGCTGTGAACATTCGGACAGTGGGAGAGGAGAAGCATTTCTTTATCCCACATGAAAAAGTGTCATTTTAAGAGTGGCCTTGAGCAAGGCACGTGACCCTCATCTTCCTCACTCAAGTTCCAACTGGAAAAGTCTGTTCGGTATTTGGACTTAGCAGTATTATGTAGTATGACAGGATAGAAAGTGTGAGTGTGCAGCAGGGCATGGCTGCAAAGGTGTGTGCACTCTGAAATCCTTCTATCAGTTAGTAAAAGCCTTCAAAAAGTAGGATTTCCTGAAATTCAGCCAACAGAGTCACTGACATCTGCCCATCCCCGTGTGCACAAATATAATCCAAACCTGAACCCATTTGAACATCTTTCCATTGCTTTTACCGAGAGCTTCCCAGAGTGTGATGGTGACAAAGGATTTGGATTTAGGGAAATCTAAATCGTACCGTTATGCCACAGAAAATCAGCTCGCTTTAGGAGAAGAGCCCAGCTGTTTGAATAAAAGCAATGTAAGCGATCAAAGGCAGAATTCCTAGCACTGTGACAGTGAAGACAGTGTTAGCAGGCTGATCTCCATAACACCGTGCACAGACGCTGACGTGTCAAGTCCATGTCATGTGTTTTGTGTCTTTCCTTTCTCATCGTGTCTAATTTACATGAAAAACACAATAGAGCAAGTAGTGGACTAAAAAGGTACTTTGCGTAAGATTTGGCGAGAATTTTGGATGGATGAACCCAGTAGTAGAGGTGAAATGCTGCCCCCTATTTCTTTGGAGCATGTGGCCAGATCTGACACATTTCCCCTTGTAAATCCTCCGTACAGCGACTGTGTTGTGGCGTCTGAAAGTTGAGCAAAAATGTAACACTTTCTCAAACACTTCCATCCCACAGAGAGCGCTCACACATACACACGCAGACAAATAACCCCCGAAAAAACCCTCTCGTGAGATTACACCGCTCCATTCAGTGTGACAAAAAAAAAAAGAAAAGCAGAATAAAGACCTTTTATGTTCTCTTCACCAAGGAAAGAGGGTAGAGAAGGTAAGAGAAATACCTTCAGGCCACGCATGTGTCAGGAGAGTTGAGCATTTGAATACTTTATAATGCTAATTATTGTACATTTCACTTAAGGTTTGTGTAATAATCATAAGCAGAATTTGAACATTAATTTATTATGCATATGATCACAATTACAGCTGGCTTCGTCCTGAATACAGTCATTTTAAAATAGGTGTAAAGTGAGTTAGTGATCACTTGAAATGACTTGGCATCAGAGACTGAGTTTGGAAGATTGTCAGGATTAACAGGAGAGGATTTTAAAAAAGAGAAAAGAAAGACAGCACATTAGGGCGGGGGGGGCTCTGCAAATAGTCCTGGAATGGTAGTGAAGAGTCAGAAGTCACTTCATTCATTAAACTGATTGATTCATTGTCAGAGTTTCTGTTGATCTTTGTGTTTAGACAACACAGAACCCAAGAGACTGAGCAGGAGAGGAAGATCAATGGTGTTTTAAGGGAAAAATGAAGTAGGAAGACAGAAAGAGAAAGAGTGCGTGTGTGTGTGTGTGTGTGTGTGTGTGTGTGGGAGAGAGAGATGGGGTGAAACTTCACATAGAAACTTCAAACTGACGGCCTTTAATGAAATATACCTGAACGAGACAGTGAGACAAATAAACTCTTTAACAACTCAACAGCTCTCATACCCACGTATACCAATATATACAAGATATATCTTATTTATCTTTTGTCACATATCAATTTATTGTCAATGTTCATGTCACAAAATTATATTATGTTTTTGTTTTTCTCTTAATTGGGATATTTAGTCAGCCACAGCATTCGGCTCCTCTAGTTTAGATTAAAATGAAAGCATCAATAGTCATACAGGAAATATCATTACACTGTCACATAATAAGGTAACAACTCAATAACATATTGAAGTTACCTTATTTGTATTTGACTCAAAATAAGATATAATGTTTTTGATTTTTTTCACTCTGTCGCGCACAAACAAGACTGAGATCAGGCGGCAGAAATCCACATTGTCAGCAGAAGCTTGCATGGAATGCAAATAGTCGGATCGTTTTTTTCCCCAGTATATATATATACATATATTGCATTTCACAGGTCTTAAACATATTGCTCCCATGACAATATCATTTCACCCTGTGGAAGCGCCGCCTGAAACCTGACAACTCATCCTCACGTGGTCTGGAAACGAAGAATTCAACGAAGCATGTTGGTCTTTGTACATGAAGAACACATACGCCTGATGACGCAACATTGTGAAACTATGCAACAAACCTAAAATTACAGCCATCTGCAGGTGTGTTGACCTCTAAAGGAGCGCCGGTGCCCTCCTGCCACTGGTGGTCTTAGCAAGCTGTTTAAGTTTTGACAAACAGAGTCTCAAGTATTCACTTCATTTTCAGTTATGGGGAAGAAAATGTAATATTCAAATAGCACGAGGTAGTTTTATCTCGAACTATAATGTCACACAGTTTCCACTTTCTTATTAGCCGTGTATTGGAGCAGGTTTTCAATGTTCCTACAGGTTGTCGTGTCACCATCTAATCAACGTCGGTGTTCGCTGGGCTGTCTTCCTGACCTTAACACACGCTGTGTACAAGCCCTCTCTCTGTGTCTGCTAAAATAACCTATGCACACAGCACTGAACATTTGCCTCCATTCCTGCTGCCAAACCCCAGTTTCTGCTGGTATCTGCACCACGGGGAGCTCAGAAAATTTCCTCCCCTGTGGCACCACCAGACACCATCTGCATCATCCCTCACAGCGCCTGGCAGGGCCCTCAGCAGCTCCCCCAGCCCTTTTCCTGGAGGTCAGTCCAGTCCATCTCTTTTTTCCTCTACCCCTAAGTGATATAGGTTGCGCTCAAACTTTGTGATACCAAAAATCTGCCTTAGGGTTTGAGCACACACAAGTAGAAATTCTTCATATGACAGACTTTTCCCACCCTCCTATCCATACACTTGAAACTCTATGTATACCCTAGCAGGTGCCAGGCCCTCAGGCCATATGTGTAGAATCGGAATCATGAGTGATTAATAACCCATTGAGCTCATTTTTGGCTTCATGTGGGAAAAAAATGACTTAGTCTCGAACTAAGCTGGCAGCACTAGTCTAAGAGCACTTCCCTTGGCCTCCTCAACAGATGAGTTTATACTACAGCTGCTGGAATGGCGCCACCCCACGCTCAAGGTCAGTCTTTATCCTTGCTCCTAGACAGGCAGGTGAGAGACAGGAGCCCTTAGGCAGTGATATCAAGACCAAAAGGAAACCCACCAGTTTCCCCTCGATATATGACATGAAGCCTGCGGTGGTATTAAGGCAATGCCACGGGGAAGAAGCTGCCAAGTTTTTGATAATCACCACCCTGTCCATGTATCGGAGGTAAAAGAGAGGCCCCTTCCACCCCGACATCCTGGGTTCAATCACCTGTAATGAGCCCTCTTTGTTCTTACTGACCCACTCCTCGGAGCTGAGGTATATCTAGAGTAATTTAAGCCCTGTCCCTTCACACTGAGGGCCATTTATTAGCTGTGAGAGAAACTCCCCCTCCGAGCGGCAGATTGCACTATACTGTTTTTACCCTATTCGACCATGGCAGGAGACTCCACCTCAGAAACAACTGGAAAAGAAGCTGTCCTCCATTGCTCTTGTGTGTTGTTTTTTTTCTAACTAAAAATGGGTCATCATCATTGGCAGATAAAAAAGAAAAATGGCCTACTTAGCCCCAATTCAGCTGCACATACCCCACCGCAACCACTTCGTAACAGTAGCCAAACTGAGCAGAGCTGTAAGATCCCCCGAGTGACCTGAACGGGCTCGTTTCAGCTGCCGTCCACCTTCATCATTAAGTGAAATGAAATAATACAAAACCCAGGAGCATGATGGACAGACATGTACAATGAGGTGAAGCACAGCGGAAATCAAAGGAAGAAACAAAAGGAAGCGGGGAGAGGAAGAAAAGCACGGCAGATAGAAAAGAATAAAGGAGACAAAGTCAAAAGCGCGTCAGTGAGGGGAAAGAAGAACAGGTGGAAGAGTAATTAGAGAAAAGAGTTGAGGCAATGATAGAGTGTATTAAAGGGAGAGAGTCTGAATTTGCACGTCAGTCAGTGTCTCCGTTTTTTTGTTTTCTTATCTGTCACAGTAACAGGTGTATTGTGCCAGGTGTAAGCGGGGCCATAATTTGACCTGTGTATTTGCAGATAGGAAATATTAAATTGAACTCAAGACAAACACGCTCACTTCACTGTATAAATGACCTTGAGGAGAAAATGAAATAAAAATGTCCGCAGCGTTTCACAAGGTGCTCCTCTGTAAGCAGGTGGCAATTTAAAAAGAAATGACGGAGCGTAGTTATCTCAGCTTTAGCAACTAACATTGGTGTTTGTGACCTAGTGTTACCTCGCTGTTTAGTGCAGGTGAGAAAATGGAAACAGTCCTCCAGGTTCTGATGTGCCAAATAATGAATGTAATAAACTGCGTGAGATAGAGAGCCAAAACCTCGAGACCCACCACAATGTTCTGCAAAGAGATCATTAAAAAGCAATTGGCAAGAGATTTTGATACACTTCTATTATCACCTTGTACAGTTGCAAGAAAGACAGCAAATGAACGCCTGGCAGAGGTAACTTGAACGGTTCAATCATCTGCCAGCTGAGAGTTTTCGTGCCGTGCATTCAATGTGACTCTTTATTTTGATGAAGGACTTTGTGACATAAATCAGTCTTCTACATACATCAGGAAAACTACTAACTTTTATTAGGTTATTTTAGCCTCTTGACGCAAAGTTTTAGAAGATGGATACTATTCTCATAGTTGTATACAAAATGAAGATACTGCCGGGAGATGTTTTGCTTAGCTTAGCAAAAAGACTGTAAACCAGGGGAAACAGCTAACGTGGGTCTGTCAAAAGGTTAAAACCACAACAACACACTACAGGTTAAACAAACAAATAATCATTAGTGAATTAGTGAGTTTTAGAGATGCTGGTATGCAGAGTGTGTTACCTTTGGACAGAGCAAGGCTAGCTGCTTTCCCCTGTTTCAGGTCTTAATGCTAAGCTAAGCTAACCGCTAGCACATATGAGAGTGGTCTTGATCTCAAAGCTCTCCAGTAAGCCAATAAATGTATTTCCCAAAATGTTAAACTTTTCCTTCAAGTAGCTGACTGGCAGTATCACATACTGTATACTGTATATGTATATATGTATATATGTATATGTATCTGTATCTGTATCTGTATCGGCTATTCATTGAAGCTTTTTTATATTTAAATATTCAAAGAAAAAAGCTGTTTTCTGCAGCTGCAACCATTCCATCAAATAAAAATATTCTATATGTAGCGTGCATCATTCTATGCACATTTCCTCAAATTCCAGCCTGGTGAGTTTTGCATAATTTAGATTTTAAATATCTAAGTTTGAACAATGTTTGGCTGCACACACAGAGTTTGTAATGACTGACCCACTGGTTGTAATAAACCTCCTTCCTGCCAGAAGCCTTGTAATCTTCACTTAGTCGCTTTTACTACTGACCCACTTTTCTTCCCCCGAAAGGCAAACAATATCCTATTTGGGAATTCCAAACAGAAGACGTGAGGGGAAAAGAGTAGATCAGAGTGAAACGAGACGATGTGGTTCAAAAAGAGAAAGTTGCAAAAAGTAGGAAGAAAGGCAAAGGATAAATATTAGAAAGTTTGATGGACAAGGACAGGTGAGCAGGTTAGATAGATGCAGAGAGAAGAGACAGAGCCGATCAAACATTCAGGTGGCGTGGCCTTGTAAAAAAATCCCTGCCAATGAAGAATGCACTCAGCCTGGAATTTATTCATAGATGTATTTATAATGCATGCCCGCAGAATGAATGATTCCCATGCATCTGAGCATAGCATGTGTGTGTATGTGTGTGTGTAGCCTATACATCGCTGTGCAAACTCTGTGTTAAGCGTGTGTATGATTCCCCCCCCTATGTGCCGTCTGTCTGGGAGACAGGGCAAGTGCTGATTGATGAGAGAACGTTTGTTTTAACGAGCCTCCGGAGTGGATTCACCTTGAGAGAGATTTTGGTTCTCGCTTTACACAGCTTCTGCTGCTGTCTGAAGATCTCTCAAGCATACAGCGTCAGTCGACTGCTCGTGTGTGTGAGCGTGTGTGAGCGTGTGTGTGCTCATGATGTTTGTTTACCTGTGTGTGTGTTTCCGTTTCGTGTGTATATTTGTGAGTTTTCTGATGTACCTGCGTATTTGGTGCGCCTGTGTGTAAGTGTGTTTGCAAGTGTGTGTGTGTGTGTGTGTGTGTGTGTGTGTGTGTGTGTGCGTGCTATAAATTATTGATCGTGGACCAATTCAGGTTTTTGCCTTTTTTTTTGTCTTTACCATTGATATTTCTTTCACTTGTGTTCTAAATATCATATTAATTCATCTATGATTTGATTAATTAATTTTTTATGAATTAAATTATTTCTCCAGTGTGTGACTGATTAGCAGTAGTCACGGTCTTTGGCCATATTCATTAAACACAAAGAAAACGATCCAATTAAGTGATAATTTTAGCTTTGGTTAAGGTTTGATATTTTACACTTGATATCATCTGAGGACGTACATTTTGCCAAAACTCAACATCTAAAGAATATATATTTAAATGTCACTAAAAGCAGTGAAATGTAGACATGTTATGTTTTAAAAATAGTGGATTCAGCCTATTAAATACCTCCCAGGTTCATATTCACACAGTCCTAGAATTAAGAAAAAGAAAAGCCAGCTTAGAAAGTCTTTAAGTAACTAATTATGATGAGAATTTTACTGGAGAGGAGTCGACGGTTTAGTTGGGGTGAATTTCTCGTGGCTGCAGGAGTCAATACTCGACAAGCTATTTTAAGAAATCTCATGTGTAAATGTATTTTCAGGATTAATGACTCTGAAAATGAAATCATCTTCTCAAACATACGGTTTAGTTACTACAGGCTACCAGCCCCAGCTGTGGAGGCAGTGGTACAGTTGTCTCTTTGTAGGACACTGATTTATAATCTTTTTAATCCATTAGTTTGCACTTTTGCATGTGATTTATTCTCTGTTAGATCTTTTATCTGGACCCTGAGTCAGTAATAACGTTTTGATTGATTGATTGATTAACAGGACATGACCTCAGTGTCCTCAGTGGAACCTGCAGCCCTGGTTCCAAATGAGGAATCATTTCATTTCATTGTTGTTTCCGGTCGATATTGAAGAAAAGCATGACTTTTTTGGTGTCAGATTTCAATCCCTCCCTTGTTTTTACCATCCCACCCTAAGACAGCTGTGTTGCAGAGATAGTTTGGCAGATTCTCGTCCATCTACCTTGCTATACATTTGTTAAGCTAAAGAGTATAGACCCGGTAGTTATCTCTATGGAGGGGAATCTAATTGTCTGTTAATGCTGCATTAAACTAAATTAGAATCAAACATTAAACTAATCTTCAATAAAAGTGTCATCACGTATGGGTCAGTGATGTTAATGCACATCTGTCTCTGGGGTTCTTGACATTTTAAAGATTTTAAGATTCACATACACACCCAAATATTCTGTTTTTATAAGTTTAGTTTATAAGATTTATATTACTCCCTTTTACTGGAAGGATTTCATTGCTGTTTTGTTTATTAGATATTAAATTGGACATCTGTTCAGTACCCATGTTGTAACGAGGCACATACTGATGGTTACAGTGAAGAAGTGAACGCAGTGATTTGAAAGAGTCACTCTCTTGAAAAGAAACCTTAGAGTGGAATTAAACTATTTCTCAATTTGCTGGAGAACCCTCGAGTCTCTCCTTAAAAACCACTGGGACTGAGAAATGGCAGCTTTTTAAAAGCGATGAAACAAAACGCAGCTCCACGTGCGGCCGACAGGCGTCGCTGTCACTAACTCGCGCCTCTCTTCGCTGCTGCCGGTCGCGCTCCCTGCGCTCTCCTCGACTGTGTGCGGCGTCAAAGGCGGAAGTTGCTTCTTTCTGTGAGTTTTAAGTCAATACTTCCAAAGCAAAGCAGTGGCAGCTTTAACATGTGAAGTCAGTGCAGTAGTCGGGACGTGTAGTGTCGGTCCGCGTGCTGTCCGCGTGAGAATAGTCCGGGTTTTATCCGTGAGCAGCGGAGCAGCGTGGCGCATTGATCCTCCACACCTCTGCGCCTCCATACATCTGCAAGCACCTGCGTTAAAGTTGTGGAGCTACAGTCGCACCGAAAGATGTCAAAATCCAATTCCCCAAGGACGTGTTAAATACTGTTAAACGAGTTTATGCTTCACTGGTTTAGCGGCATTGTTTTAACAGTGGAGTATTGCGTCACGAGCTGCTGCATCCAGCACGCGCAGCATTAACATAAGTGGAGTATTTTGTTCCAGCAGGTTGATGGACGTGAGCTGCTGCTGCAATAAACCAGATTTAAAGTCCTAACTGTTTTCACTGTGAATGCTTTTAAATACGTTGCACAGGCTCTGCACACTAAATCACAGAAAAGCAGAATTTGGGTCCAGATGTGGCGGTATTATTGATCCCCATGGCAGCAGATGTTAGTTATTGACCATTTATTATTATTTAGCAGTTGTTGTCAATGAAGGTCTTAAGTTTCAGGCTCCCTCCAACAATGCTAGTTTAATAAGGAAGATTGCACAAGTAAAGACAACATGAGAATCCAAACATAAAATAGGTAAAGTAAGGAATAAAAAAAATAATAGGCTGAATAAATATAAAATACTGTATAGTATTACAGTATAGTATATGGGGGGGAAATATAAAAATAAATAATATTTACCAATTTTTTTGTGGGACTAAAATCATGTTTCGCTTAAAGAAAATGTGTCTTTATTTAGAAAATCAGCTAAAAGGTGTGGGATCTATAATGATTACATAATTCCACTTTATGGCAGCTAAAGTTCAGTTAATTTTCCAAATGAATCCAGTCCAGTCAGTGTAGTAGCACAGGTACTTAAGTTAATAATTAAAGGAGGAAGATTGTTATTATTGAGAGGAGGTTGTTAAAGTTAAACAGAGGTTTAGTTATAATTGTGACCAGGGTTGTTCTGCTGGTGGGATCGTAAAACTGAAAGGTGAGCGAGGGCAATGCTGGCTCTGCTTCATGCTTTTCTTGTTTATGTATGTTTCAAAGTGGCAGAAATATGTTATTACATTACATTACATACTTTATATTTCAAGAACACGATGGCTGGGGAAGAGTTTTGGTTCGATTTCCTTATCAAACATTTCTAAAAATGTTTTTTCTTAAATGTGAAACTTTTTTTCTTTTGCAGATTATTTCAGATATTCCTCCATGTAGCAACATTTCAAGTTTACTGTTAAACTTAGTCTGCAAAGAATGTGAAATATGTATATGTCGCATATACATTTTTTCATTGGGAAACAGTACTATTTGGCAAACAAAAACATCTTCATTGTTATGATTGATTGCTGCTTATAATGTTTTAGGGCTGCAGATAATGATTCTTTACATTATTGAATAATCTGCAAAAAATTTAAATTGAATTGCAATTTTTTAATCATGCCTGTTCTTATTTCTTAGATGCCAAAGTGTTACTTAAAATTTTTTCGTGTCAACTGTCCAAACAACAGCTGAGAAACCTCAAAATATTACATTTATTATAAAATTTGACAGAAAAAGTGGTAATTCCACACATTTGAGAAGCTGGCACGAGTAAATGTTTGGTGTGTTTACTTGAGAAATGACTAATGAAACGTTAGTGATACCTTAATGAAACCATTAATCAATTATAAGACGAATTATCCTTCACGTGATTTATTTGATCAATAAGTGTTTGTTTCCTCTTCAGTAGATAGTGTGACGACTGTCCTAATGTATTGTGCCAGAGCTGCGACGATTATGCCCGAGTCGATGAATCAATAAGTAGACGAGAGAAAATCAATCCTGCTGTTTTTTTTACTGTTTTATATCATTATGAACCGAGTCATCATGAAGGATGTGACGGGTATTTTTCATTAAAATTTACATTTTATAGACCAAACAATAAATCAAGAACATAATCTGCACAATAATTAATAACACTTTGTTGTCTTGAGTTACACAGTGGTCCCACCTCAGTGCCATCGTGCTCACTTGTGCATGTTCGTGTTTGTATTCAGTCAGTCGGCCTGTTTCAGGGGGAATTATTAGCCCAGAGGAATGCTGCTGATGAACTGGGATTAGAGACACGTTGGAAGAGGAAATGACTTCCTTTCATTGGTTTAAAACAAAAGGAGGAAATATAAAAAAAACATAAATGCGAGAAGAGCAGCAACAACTGTCCTCCTCTGTTCCAGGCCAGTCGACTGAGTGAAGACTGTGGATCCTGGCCATGGATGAAGAGTGGACGCCTTTGGACTGCCTGCTGCCCTCAGGTACTGCCTTTCACACACACACATTCCCTTGGTGCAAAACACACATGCACGCGATCAATCAAATACGCAGGTCCACGCACATATGGCGTGTTCACCCACGAGCTACAGACGGAGATCCAAACACAGATCTGTATGCGTCTGATCAAAACACACACTCGCATCACTGTCACACTTGTCTTCCACTCTGCTTCTCCCAGTCACTCTGACTCACGGAGACGGTCTTTGGGGATTTAAAACTCAAAAACAAATCACTGGCACTTTCATGACAACAATGTGTATATGTATGAGATGCACTTCCCTTTGTCTTTTTTTGTTTGGATGCGTAAATAATGAATGGTTGTTGAAAGAACGCCTGATGCGTTGCTTGTAATGTTAGCTGTTTGGGAAAAACAAACTTTGAGGAGGCTTTTCGATTATTGAAATATTTCTAAAAATAAATAATCTTGCTCCTGAATAATATCCCTGTCATCATATAAATTCACTTTGTTCAAACACAACACTCGAAAAACAAATTTAATCTGATATTTCGCTGGAAGAAAAGAAAAAAAAAAAATCACATTTATTACATTTTATTCTCTCTTTTCCAAAATTACATAGGAATGTTTTTGTAGCCAGATTCATTTCCCAAAAGATGTTTTTGTATCTGTTGATTGTCTGATACGCTCCAGATGGTCAGCGCAGGCTGCCCTACAGTACAGAGGAGAACGCTCGTTATCGCTGCCTTTAGCCACTGCTCTCAGGTCACGGTTTATGTGAGCTCCCTGGTGGTGCGAGGGTGGAGGAAGGAAAGCTGAGATGAGCCTAAGGGCAGCTTTTAGCCAGAGCTGTAAAGGTCAGTCTGGCCTGGAGAGGAGCGTGCAGGCATATGTAGTCCCCTCTGCTGGTATGTCTGTCTTGTATTTACAGCTACGTGCATTTGTTATTTACATGTTATTTCTAAATCTATCATAAAAAGAGCACATTTTATGGCTAACTTGAAGAATATTCCCTTCTTCCACGCTTGTGCGTTGATAATAAAAGGGACTGCCATCTGTCGAGTGGCAACAGGTACACTCTGTCCAAATGAAATTGCGGTCTGTGCTTTGGCGCTGGCGAGAAGTATTGTCCACCCACAGAACGATATAAATAGACAGCTTAGGAGAGAAAAACAAAAGTTCCGTCTCCAGAAAGCTGAGCAGGGTCAGAGGCGCTTGCCCCCGCGTCCTTCTTGGAGTCATCAGCACACAGGCACAGAGGAACCCGCTTCATACTGTAAGCCTGCTGTATAGCTGCCGAGGTGAAGATGAATGAAGGTGTCCTGGAGTTTGGGCAGCTGAAGAATCTTTTATCTTTTATCTTTTATCTTTTATCGATCAAAGGAATGCAAGGTGCAATGCCAAGGACTGTTTTTAATTATTTTTATAATAAGGATCTAATTAAACTGACAAAAACAGCTTTATATAAACAGACCGACGTTGAAAACCTCGTCCATCGTTTATCAGGTCTGAACATTTATTGTGGCCAACAGCACCTGACCTTTGACTCGCAGTTGTATTGATTGCATCTCATCTAATATGAACACAATCTGTTTGTGGTTTTTTTGCATAGACAAACGTGAACATACGACCTGAGATGATTAAGCAATTGACCAATTAGTCCATCAACATCAAATAATCGTCAACAGCTTTTTTTTTGTCACGTTTTCAAGCAAAAAAACAATCTTCTCCAATATGAGGATTCTTTTTTTTTATATATATATTAGCGTAAACTGAATATCTGAGGGTTGTTTGAAGACTCGCTTTGAACTTTTGATGGACACTTTAAAACTTCTTCTTCTGACGAGTGAATCAATTAATTATAAAAAGATAATCTGCAGATGAATCAGTAATTTAAACAATCTTTAGTTGCAGCCCCAGAATGTTATTTGTCTCAATGCGAACAAACGATGAGGGCCACTGGAGGAACGCAGCCTGGTGGTGCTGCATTATGTACCATATGTTTAGTGTCGGCTTTTATGGTATATATTATGGTGCATCGCTCTCTTCCTTTGTGTGTCTCTCCCTCTATTCTCTATTGATTGCTGTTTGAAGGTTATAATCCTCCTGCTGGCCTACAAAGGCCACTGTAATTGTGCTCCGTGTGTACATATGTTTGTATATGCTTGACATTCTCGCACGTGTGAGTGATTTGCTCAGAGCAGGAACATAGAAGCGGTGTTGATTTTTTATTTATTTTTTTTTTATGCTCGTACAGCTCGAAAATCAATAGCGCTCAAATGCCGACATCAGTCAAGAGACACTAACAGCTGATAGGATGATATCAGCAGTTTTGAAGCATCCATTGCAACAAACGTTCACTCGAACATGTTAGCCGAGCGTTACAGGCGACGCACTTGAGCTCGCTCACTGTACAAAGGTTCATTCTACAGATTTCATAGGCTGTTTGATAATCCCCATAATGGTGGCAGAGCAGAGTAGATAAGAGCGCGCACACGTCGTCCTGATGGTATAATTTTCTTGATAAATATGTCACTTTCTATCAAAGATAAAATATGTGTTGGAGATTCCCCGTATCATACACTTGTAAAAGGTGTACAGTGTAGTAAAAACAAACCCCCCCCCATTAGATAAGTTTTGAGTCTCCCATGAAACTGTATTTCTGTGTTTTCATCTCTTGCAGGAAATGCGTATCTAGAGTCTCTGTGGAGAATATAAAAACAGCCCCTGGATATCTGCATTTTAAAATCCCTAGTGTGCAAAGTTAGCCTTTTAAATTTCATCTTTTTAATTATAAATGCCTATTCCTAGAATATCTCTCTCTCTCTGTGTGTGTGCGTGTATGTGTGTGTGTGGTATTAATGCTGTCTGGCACAGACTCAGAATCCCAAGGTGACATTTCTTTGAACGGAGTGCACAAAAGGCCGCGCACCTCCTCGTGTGTGTGTGTGTCTGCGGGGAGGTGAGTGCTTGTGCGACAAGGGGTTATCTGAAAAGTCACGGCTGGTTGAGTTTTTCTTTTGTTCTCTGTACACCTCCAGCCAATTAAGAGACAAGACTGACAAATCTACTCCTCCTCTTTCTCCTCCTCACCTACCCCTCCTCGTGTCCTCCTTTCTTTCCGTCCTCCTTTGTGTCTCCTCTTTATCCTCCTCTCTTCCTTCCCTCCTCCTTTTACCAGACTCTGCTGGGGTTGACTTTGCTTTTGGAAATGACCTCCAGCGATGTGAACTTTTTAACTACATCAAGTCCACTGCTGCAACAAAGTCACAGAGCTAAAGGACACTTTGTCTCCGCACTCTCAGCCAAGTCAAAATGCACTTGAGGGGATAAATATAATATTAAATATTTTGTATAAATACAAAAAGTGTGTTTCTGATGACACA
>CALSCE010009814.1:2823573-2837731 GCA_943593645.1 Bovichtus variegatus
CAGACAGGCAGACAGGCAGACAGACAGGCAGACAGGCAGGCAGACAGACAGACAGACAGACAGACAGACAGACAGACAGACAGACAGACAGACAGACAGACAGACCACACTGACTGTTTCAGCTGATTCAACTGCTTAGCTTGAAGATGGACAAAGCTGTGTTATGGTCAATATGAATTTTCCCGGATCTTGAACTAATACCAGTGTTCCAACACAGGAATCTCGCAGGGTACCTTTAACTGGGTCTGTGTTTAAACGGTGTTCTCCCTTGACTGGCTTGCACCAATAAACAGATAAATTGAGCGCTGAGACAGGATTTTATAGCTTTGTACAGCTATCACCATAGAAATACACTGTTGAAGTACAAAGTAATCTTCCAGGAATGTGTGCTTGTTTGCACAGTTCACATGTTGAACAGCCAGCTGTGTCTGGAGCTTATTCTTCACATTATATTCTATTTTTACTACTGTTTTTTTGCAACCAAACAAATGAGATGCATACAGGCATGTGTACACTTGGAGAGGTCTGGGGAATGGACACATTTGGAGAAAGAAAGCCGATGCGACAGAACACACGTATACAACAATTGCCCATCTTTTGGTGCAGGCTTTAGTTAGTCCCCAACAGAAATTGGCTCTTTAAAGACAGGCTGCCTCTTCAATTTGAATAAAGTAGAGGCCATGAAAGAGCATACATTTGCAAATAGTTTGCATCTAATTTAGTCCAACTTGAATACCATTTAAAGAGTGGCAAATAACCACCTCATTTGTCTGTTTTTAAAATCATAAACGGTAAGTGCTCTTTCACTTATGCCTTTAAAGGCTCCAATCAAATGCACTTGTTTGTGTAGTGTGTCATTTGTTATGTTTTCTATGGCAGCAAGGTTTCTTTCTAACTCATTTGGACTTCAACCTGTTCACATTTTTTGCTCTGTTGGAAGTAATGCCAAGGTTTTTATTCAACAAAAGCATTGCTGTTGTTGTCCGAACTAGTGCTGTTTTCTTTTTTTAAATTGCACATTGTTGTTATTTTTTCCCCCTTTTTCTATAGATGTATTAATGTGCACTCAGCGCCGACAGTCAGATGCGTAAAGCAACAGAATCTCTAAACAATTCTCACAAAGTCAGATGCATTCTTTGCCGTGAATGTTTCCTTTAGCAAGGCAGCAGGTTACAGACGCCGTACCGTCGGTGTCCTCACAAAAACCTCAACAGATCACACACACATCTCAGTATACAAGGCCCAAGGTGACTTGCGCCCATAAAAAGCACGTCACAAGTCTTAATTCCTCGTAGGTGTTTCATGTGTGCGGTGAGGCGCTCTGAATGTGAGGAGTAACCAGTTAGAAGAGACTAATGTGATGCACGTAGCATGCAAATTGACTCAACAATCAAAACAAACTGCTTTATTGTGACCCTACACCTCGTTTACGCCACGCTAATCTTGGTCATATGTAACTAACTTGTTTTTTTCCATTCACAAATGCGTCTTGTGTGAATGTCAGGTGCACATTTCTTTGAGAGCTAATTGCCTTCAGCTACACTGGCTAAATGATCTCTCTCTCTATCTTTCTGTAGCGCTCTTGAGGGCTTGTGCTGATGGAGCTGCCAATCACCTTTATAACATCACTGCTGGTGTGCGAGACAGGTGAGTCTGCCTTGGGTTCACATTTGCAGTGTTTTATGTCGTCCTCTGAGAATGCGGTCGTGTGGTCATGTTTGAAAGATAATACATTTAAAAGTACACTGTTTATTTAATAGCATTGTGTTTGTTTTTGAGCTGCAGCAGCTCTGTTTGGTGAGTGTTTGTGTGTTGCAGGTGAGAAAAAAAACGCACCCTGTTTATGTATTAGCCCTATGTGGGTTTCTGACAAAGTACTGTACGTGTGCATTCTGCGACCACATATGTTTTGTGTGTGGCTAATGGAGGACTGCTGTCAGGGCTGAGATGGATCTGGGGTTCACTGTGTCCCTGAAGTGTTGAGGCTTTCACATTAACATCCTGAGTGTGAGCACGAGTGTGTATTTTGTCAGGTTGTGGATGTGATGTTACGTGTGTCCGTGTCTCTGTCTGTCTGTCTACGCGCACGCTCTTGCAATTCTAGTGTGGTAACAACCATTTTTAGGTTGCAGACATCTGAGGCGAGGACATTTTTGCAATGGGACGTCATGTAGGCCCATTCACACCTTTTTAGTGGGAAAACTTATTCTTGTCCTTGAGGTTAGGACTAAAGTTTAAAGTTGAAATCCTGTGATATGAATGAGTATGGTTGCTTGGTTGTAGATACACTAAAAACAGCACATTTGCAGTGGTTACAGGTCCTCTGCATACTTTGTTATTAATGTTTATCATGTGTGCCGGGTCAAACACGTCACATTTTTATTTATTTATTTATTTCACAGGGGCGGTGAACATTTTGCCCGTACATGTCAAGGTATGGTGCTTTATTGTCCTTTCCCAAGTAGCATGAGGAAGAACTTACAAAACTAAAAACTATAAATGTGAATAATTTAACGCTCACTGCAGTGATGACTCAGATTACCACAATACATGCTCAACCAAAAGCAATTGTTTTTCTTGTGCTTTTCAAACTCGTGCTTCTAGATGTGAATGAGGCTGAACAGTTCAGGTTACAAGTGGAATTAGATTTGAGTTAAGAGTTACAGACTCAGCTGGCGATGAGAGAATGAATGAGGATATAGAATTTTCAAAATAAAACTAGTTATATATCTGTTTCTCGGAGTGTACGTTTGAGCGCGTTGGCAGAGGCATCGCTCATAATTCTGACTGTTTGTTTAACTCAGCGGATTCATTTTCTGACCCTCCAGTTCAAGCTCTGTCGGCAGCCTGTGTAGTGGAGCAGCCAGGCCTCCCTTTTTAGCACAACCGCTCCCAACCCAAACAGCATCTGCACTAAAAAGTTACTCATCATACAGGGAGGGTGCAGACGGGAAATACACAGAGGAGGGGCGGAGGGTGGGGAAAAAAGAAGAGAATGTTTACGGTAGGGGATGCGTAAATCAATCACCAGCGAGTTAAGATGTATTTAACCTAACATTACCATAACTAATGGACTACAAAGAGGGAGAGGGAGGAGGAAGGGAGGTGGAGATGCAAGTAATCAATCAAAGCCTAGCTTTATGAGTGCTGGCAACACAGACGCAGCACATCCTAATCAAATAGAGGGAGGTATAAGAGAGATGCAGGAAAAGAAAAGATGAGCAAAAACAACAGATTTGCTAAATAAAATGATTTTGAAAGCAGGATAAAAACGTAATAGATGGCTGTGCGTAGGTTTGTGTGTGTTTTGCGTAGTTCCTGTGTATATGTGGGTGTACATCTTAGGGCTTTCACTTTGTCCCCAAATGATGTAGAAATTAAATGAAATCATTAATTTTTTTTCAAGATTCAAACAACTTTAATTTCCCAGAGGGGAATTTGCTTTTCAAAAAGTAGTCCAAACAAATACTTACAAGACATCATCACAAGAGCAGTGAACTGTAGAACTATGCTATATAAACGTGGGGTTTTGGAGGACGAGCCGAAATGGAGACTTGTAGCGTTAGTTACGCTTTTTGCTCAATGGTTTTCCGTGAAATGTAAATGATGGCAAACCACTCTAGAAAAAAGCAATTGCCTTAATAAGTGAGGTGACCTTTGTGTATCTGTCCATGTATGCCTGTGAATTATTATAATGAGCATAATAAAGCTTCCGTTTAGCCCCTCTCTACAGCTTCCTGCTTTGCCACAAGAACACCGTGGGTGGACGGCCTCCTACGGTTAAAAGAAAGATGCCATGTCATTTTCTGTCAAAACAGCCTTAATGGTAGTCATCGAGGAGGAAGAGAGGAGGCATCATTCTCATTCACAATGCAGATGCAACTCGGGTCCTTTCAAATGCTTTTTGCTTTTTTTTTTAAGTTAGCGCTCTCAGTTAATGTAAAAGTAAGTGGCGGAAACATACGTTATTCTTACTTGATTTTCTATTATCAGTTATTCCTCTTATGTAGTTATCTACGTTGACATTTATGCACGCTCCTGTCTCTACTGTCTTTTAAAGCGTTGGGTTCGGAGCGCTCGGTGCTTTGATACATGGCACAGCCGCTGCTCAATTCTTAGAACTCTGGGTCACTTATTTGTTGTTTCCTGTAGTTGAACCTCAAGTGCAGCTATTACATGCATGAAATTGATGAAAGTTCATCGTTGACACGCATTCATATTCACACATACTGCACATTTAATTACAGACCTCTCTACTTTGTGGTTGGTAAACTGGCCCCATCACAAGCTGTGGTGAATTTGAAAACGCCAATGTTTTGTTTAGCTGTTAATAAAGTTAATAAAGTTAATAACATCAGTCCTTGACATGGCTCTGTAGGTCCTTTGCACCCGTTGTGCTGAATCTGCCACTATGGTGTCAAATATGTTACACGTTTGGTAGTGTGTGTTCAGTTTAGACATTACTGGGTTCTGTCTTCCTCAGACACACACAAGGACACTGCCCTCTCTGCATACAGTTGTAGAAATAGCTGCTCTGTATTATAGCTTGTGCTATATGCATTATTATTATTATTATTATCAGTAAGTGATTTATTTCTATCAACAGAACTGTCTTCAGTCAAAGGATTGCACATAGCTGCTCACTCTCACACGGATATTCAAAAGACTTCAGGCTTAACATCAACATGACCACGAAGCCACTGTCAGCAATTTAAAGGCTTCCACCTCGTGAAATGATTTCGTAAAATTGTTATTATTCTCCAAGTTCCTTTCATGGGGGCTCAAGCTCTTGCGTAAGAGCTGAGACCCTCTGGCTCTCCTGGATCTTCACAATTTCTAAATGACATTAGCATTTGGTCTAATTTGTGCATCTAATCAAATCCTCTGAGAGGATAAGAAGAAGTCAAGAGAGGAATGAACAGGGAGGGGGGACGTGGGAGGAGGTAATTGTACACAAGCAGTTTATTAAATTAATGTGCAACTGTGTGTCTGTGTGTGTGTGTGTGTGTAGAGGTACTGGTAGATGGAGATGTGTGAATCTATCCGGGTTTGACGAAGCATTTCTATATGTGGAAGAGATTATCAGAGCATAGTTGTGTCAGCAGATGATTGTGTGTGCATTTTGGTTTGGAGAAGATAATGCTGTCAGCCTCAGCAAATGAAGTTGTCAAGCGCAAGACGACTTATTTTGTAAGACTTAGTGGCACAGAGATATCTCCGACAGTCGCACTTTCTGTGTGCCTGCAGTTTTCGTGTTTTATTGCGTTGTGTCATGTGTTATTTCAATGTGTTCCTTGTGCTCACCAGACGCCAACAATGTTATGATTTGAAGTATTTTAATCTCTTAGCCTTGTGGTCCGGAATATATAATAATACTCTATCTGTTTTTCTATATATTTAACAATGTTTTAAATGTGTCACACTAATTATATAGTCCATTGAAAGCTCCCTTCAAATAAGTCAAATTCACACAGCTTGGGGACTGTTTAACTGCTGCAGTATCAAGTATTGCTTGACCTAAAAACAGAGTCACAGGCCAACAATTAAGAGGATTACACTGCAAATGACACCGGGCGGGGGGGTTTAAGAGACTCGTGGACCAGCTGATGGTCAGAAATGTCTCTTCCTCCTAATTGCTTTCAGCGCTGTTGGAAATAAGCTTCTTTTTTTTCATTTCACATGACTTGAATCAGAGCAATGTGCTGAGTCATTTCACAGTAGCGTCTTGTTTGATTCAGGATTTCTTTGCTGCGTCTATTTGTGGGGATTGTTTGTTTAATATGTAACGTTACTGCAGCAGGTCTGTGTTTCCCCCGCAGTAACTTCAATCCTTAATCTGCTGCAATTACCTACTATTACTGATTTTATTCAGTTTTTTTATTATCATATCGCCAAGAAGCTCATTGCCAAACTAGTTTTTCTATTTTAGCCCCGATATTCTCACACTGCAGTTGCTCTGCTTTTACACACCAAGCACAGTTTGTCTGTTGTGCACTGATGGAAAGGTCCCTCTGCGTTTATCGCTCCGTGTTGCAAATTGAAATGCTGAGTTGATGAGCACGGGGAACTGGGCCTTACGTTTTAACGTGAGGGCTTTGCACTTTTTGTTTTAACACAATGCGTGTTGCTCTCATCAGTTTTTGTTAAGTTTATCGTATTAGAATTGTAACAATTAAGGTTAATTAAAATTACAATCTTCTCTCTAGTACACCTAGTAGGCCTAAGAGTAATTCTGAGAGTTAATAAACTGAGCGCGTGTGTGTGGGTTTGGGGATAAGGAGTGTGTGGCATTATGACTATGTCGGGTTATTAGTCTGACAGCCCACAGGCATCCAGCTGATTAGTTTTGGGATTAGACACTGTCGGATCTCAAATCACAGTTGGATGAACAGATCCAGGTCCTACAGACACAATCATACAGTCAACCGTTGGCAAACAGGTGTTAGCGTAGACAAGAGCACATGAGCATCAACAGCTGCTCCTCTGTCTCACAGCGCCCTCTCCTGGTCATCCTTTACTCGCTCCCCCTTGGTGACATCATCCTCCGCCGTGGCCTCCACTGCTGCGCTGATGAAGTCCAGCTTCACGTTTCCCGCTTGAAACATCACCAGAGCGACTCACTCCACTCTGACCGACTGACATTAAACCAGGCCAACGTCGTCAAACTGTGATAAATCAGACATGATCACGATCGGTGCCTCTCACAACTTCTGCCTCACCGTGGATAACTCCTCTCTGTCTCCCTCCCCACACATCGGCAACCTCGGAGGTGTTTCTCCACCGCAACCTCTACTTCGAACAGCACTGTTTTTAGATTTTCTTTTTCAAAAACCTCACCTCACCGACCCGCTCCACCACCACACTCCCTCCTGCAGCCTCTGCTCTTATGTAGAGGGTCTTTTAGTACCCTGAGAATCGCTCTATAACTAACATGTGCATTATTATTATTACTAGTGTTTCGTTACAGATTAACATAAGCATGGTAAAGACAAGTGTACATCAGCATGCAAGCAAGCTCACACTCCTACACTATGCCTTCGGGTCCCGCTAATTAGAATATTTGTTGCAGTGGGATGATAAGATCTCCGTGAAAACAGATTGGTCGTTTTTCATGCCTACCTTCTGCTGTACTGCTTTATTGTTAAACAAGACAAGTACAAACCACATGCAACGCGCATCTTTACAAACCAACAAATAATACAGTAGGTCATTTGTCAGTGCCTTCCAAAATAGCCCTTATGGCCCGAACAAAAAGGATTAATAAGGTCATTTTCTGGTCTGGTATATCCGTGGTTAACGTTTGGTTAAGTTCATGCAACTAAAACTACTCGGACGCGTTCAGAAACCACCGTGTTGACATTCAAAAGGAACCAACAGCGACTGTTAGCAGGAGACAGAACGCTGCGGCTCCAGTGCATCCAGCCCAACCTTCCTTTTTCTAATGAGGACAGTCTCCTTACAAACACACTCAATTACCAATATTCTCCAGCACATGTCCTGGCAAATAATTTGTTGTAATATGTCCAAAGTTTGTGTGCAAATGTGTGAGTTTGTCTCTTTGCCCTACAATTGACACCACTGTTCTGAGTCAGAGGGCTGAACGTGCTAAAGCACTTTGCTTTGGCTTGTTTATGTATATAGGTCGTTGATGTCATCCAAAATAATTCCTCCACCCCTTCACAGGCTCTCCTCTGATTGGGAGATGGGAGGGATGAGAAGAGTAATCAGAGCTGCATCTCCTCAAGTGATGGAAAGATGAGAAAAGGGAGAAGAGTGTTTGTCATGCTGTGTTTCAGAAGATGATGCAAGATATGAGGGAGCAAGAGACTATAAACAAAACATTTTGTTGTAATTAAGTAGTCATGTGGAAGGAGGGTGTCAGACGGAAACAAAGACAGAAAGTATAAAATAGTGGAAGAGAACGTTTTGGTTTTTTTTTTAAATCCTAATGAACTGGTTGGATTGATGGAAATTGCCTCGGTTACAAAGAAATGTAAGCATTGCAGAGCGGAAATGAGACAAGATTGGAAGAGGGTGTAAAGGAAGAAGGCAGCGTAGAGAGGGGGGATAAAAGCAGGCAAAAAGGATGCAGAGAGAGGGGGGCACACAAGCAGGCTGATAGACAAACACACACACACACACACAAACACAGGCAAAGGTCACACAGCCATCCCCGCCACCCGGTACTCAGACAAACTGGCGGTAAAATGCTCTATTTCCCATCCAAATTAAAGTGTCAGTTAATATTAATGTGAAAGTGAAGACTGTCAGACACAGCACGCAGACACACAAACACACGCGTTTACGCTCACGCACAAAGACACACATACAGAATTTAGAATCTCGCCTGGTCAATTACTATCAGCCGACGGAGTCATGCACACGGGTCACAATTGTGTGTGTGTGTGTGTGTGTGTGTGTGTGTGTGTGTGTGTGTGTGAGGCTCTGATCAGGCCCAGTGTCACGTCTCGTCCCATCTGTCACATGAAGGTTATTTCTGAATGGAGATGCAATTGTGGCGTCCTGTATTTTAAAGAGGGGGGGAAGTGTGTGTGAGCCTGCTTATATGCTGATGTTTGTGGATAGTGTAAGTGTGTGTGTGTGTGTGTGTGCACATTCCAGTGCCTGTGAAAGTGTTTCTAAGGACAGGGAAAGTTTTTACCTGGATCCCATTTTGGTCCAGCTCAGGTAGGGGCAGTGCTTGATTGTCTTCACGCATGCTTGTGGTCGGTGTGTGCGTGTGTGTGTGTGTGTGTGTGTGTGTGTGTGTGTGTGTGTCAGTAGATTGCATACATGTTCTGTTTGTCTTGCTGTATCTTGTTGGTGTAAATGGGAACGCTGAGGAGGGAGGGAATAATCCTTCTGTATCTCTTTCTTCAACCGACTGGAACATCGCTCTCGCCTCTTGTTGGGGAGCGCACACACAGACACACACATCCAATACACACATGCATGCACACACGTACACAAACAAACACACTGCCCAACCAACCATGAAATCGTAATGTGAGACCTGGTAATACCTCTAGATAGCGGAAACCGCATCCCTGCGTGGTCCTGCTCCTCACACGCACACTCACACTCACACGCACACACACACACACACACACACGGAATAAACAGAGAGCTATCTGGCTGACAGGAATGTTCTACTCAGTAGTGGCTTGTAGATTTTTGGTTGTTTTTACTGATATCTGCTACAGACCTTGTTAATTCCCACACCCTGGGAATGCAGGCTGCCTCAAAACACAGTTGTATTTGAATGAATGAAAGACAAATGGAAATTGTTATTCACAAAGCAGCGCCTGCATGCGCGTATATTCCCAAACCTCCTGCCCAGTTTAATTTTCCATTGTAATCCTCTTAATGGCACGTATTAACATAGTATTTCTGCCAGGTTTATGTAGTTAACAACTAATATTCTGTATTACTTCATTTTGGGATCATTGAGCCGGTTTTTCTGAGAGGCAAATTATGGTTTGTGTGAGTAATAAACTATGGTAAAGTGGAGCTGGGTGAATACATTTAGATGTTTTTTTATCAGGTATACAAATGATATGCATGTACGGCTTTCAAAACTAGCAGTTCAGGGTGATTTGTATCCTCCAGTACACGTGTACAACAAATATGTATTTTTAAAACTTGACTTTGACTTATGTGCACTTTATGATAAGATTTTGTTTATACTCTTTTGTACAGTTATGGTTACAGATTCTCTCTCCAGCTCCCTACACTCGTATTTCTAATGCGTAATTATTTTGCCAAAAAAGAGACAAAAAGCACAATAAGCAAAGCTAAAGATGAATTTCACTGACAGCATTTATTTTTTAAATTATTTTATGTTCTGTAGGTTTCGCAATATCGTTATTGTGAATCACCACACAGGTCGATATATTGCAATGTAATAATAATATAAACAAAGTGCATCATATAAAATGGAATAATTCCATTTACATTATATATGTAATATTTAAATGACTTTATTGTGTTTTGTTATGTTATTGCATGAAACAGGTCGGGGGCCGCTGCTCCGAATGATCAGTTATCCATAAATAAGCAGATTCCTAACACACGGATTATTTCTGTCACCTTATTTCACCATTTATTCTTACAGTATATTGCATTGATTGAGCATGTTTCAAAACGTCAAATTGCACCGTGACCTGTAGTAATCAAACCGATACTCTGCTCTAATGGAAAATGTAGTAACTCAGCGTAATGGAAAAGGCCAATATCTGATGAACACCAGGTACATCATGCTCTGTTTATTTGTGCGTGTGTGAGAGAGATTGGTTGTGCATATGTGTGTGCCTTCACATCAATCTATGTATCTCTGCAGTCAGCTGTGTGAGTGTGTGTGTGTGTGTGTGTGTGTGTTTGTTTGTGTGTTACAGGACCAGGCTCAGTGCCACAGAGAATCACCCTGTCAGTCTCCATGTCTCTTCTTCTTCCCCCGGCGGCGTCACTCCCTCTCCCTCGCTGCACAGATCAAAGAGCTGACACATGCCCTGATGTCCTCTCTCCCCTTCTCTTTTCTATCTCTGCCTCACACGCTCTGTCTTTCTTGCAATCGTAACCCTCTCCCTCTGTCACTCACCCTCTCTTTCTATCCTTACATCCAGCTTTCTGCCCGACTATATCAGTGGGGATTTTGATTCCATTACTGCGGAGGTCAAAGCATTCTATGCAGACAAGGTGAGCAGAACACTACTTGCACACACTCGCACCTACAAGTGTACACACAAACAAAAAGCAGTAGGACTTTAGGCAGACATCATCTTATAGTTTGGACTAAAGAACTATCTTCAGCCCGGGATGTGCACGTTAACTTCTTAACCACCATGACATGTCGGCAACTTTAGTAAGAAGTTGACTTTTCCAACATGGATGGAGGATGTGCACTTTAGTCCACACAGGTGAAGACTTCCCTGTTTCATAGTTTACCCACTACACATCACACACACTTAAACCAATGCCGTAGCTGCCAGTAGCTCCTCGCATGACGATAATCGATCCGGACACAAACGCATTACTTGAAGCCTGACTAGATGGATATTTGTGTGATTTCGCTAGAATCCAGCTGCTACGCAACGTAATAAATCCCCATTTGGTGCAAAGTGCCACTGTACAAAGACGTCGAGTGACAATGACTACACATTTACTTGCAGAGCAGTGTTTGACGGCAGTTGAATTTACTGAAGCATGATTTAGTTTTCAGTATACTGCCGGCTTAAAGTTCACAATTACACACAAATAATTGCTGGAGGTTGAGTTTGGCTGCACATTGTGAAGTCATTGACAAAAAGTTAAGTAAAGTAAATCACTGCGTCCAGGACTTGTTAGTAAGTACACACAAGTGCCTCCATTTCTGAATAATTCCTGGGATATTCTCAGCTAATAAAAGACGTGTGTTGTCAGAGCAGTGTGTGTATGGGACATTCAAAGGGTTGGGTTGTAAAGGAGGAAATACTGCTGTACATGTGTGAGAACAATGACGATTCATTTCAACTGATGCAAATGTGATTCTGAATATACGCACGTGTTCTCCCAAAATGACCCTCACTCTGTCACGGCATTCAGCAAACTAAACCCTCAGCAACTCAACATGGCATGAACTATCAGCTCAGCTTGAGCTCCAGACACATCAAGCTCTCTGAGTGCGTGTGGTGTCGCAGGGTTACAGTGCTGCCATCACGCCGCCTAAGTGGATAAGTGACTATCCAAAGTTGACTGCGGTTTAATGGCTTGTGTGCTCGAGACTCTCCAGGAGTTCTACCTGCAGTGACAAGAACATGCAGACTGAATCATCAAAGTGGGAACAAGTGTGCAGTCTATCATGGCTTCAACTTTTAGTGCACTCAAGATGCATTTGGGCACAGTCATCAAAAAGTACCTCTGGAGGTGGTCAGTCACATTTTACAGGTGGTGTAAGACTTCCCGCTGACCCACGAGCAGGCACACTTTTTACTTATAATTCCAAATAATATATATACATATATACATCGACCTATGTGATCAACTTCCTGTTAACGTTAACAAACATTTCAAGCTTTGTTGCTCTGTTGAGCCTCTCTGCTGACAGACTAAAAACCATTTGGGTGTTAAATCTCGATTTAATCATTTTAACATAAAACCTGTAACAGTGGAGCTTGTTGGGAGTGTTAACGCAGCAGGAGGCGCTGCACCTCCTTTAACCACAGCTACAGATGAAATTGTTGGCTGTTGGATGTATATATTAAATCTCTGCCCCTATAAATTGGGGCAGCGATATATACAGAATTCTGATTTTTTTTTTTGGGCGGAGACAGAAAGAATAATGTTTGTTCACTTGAAGTACATTTTAACATAAGATGTCAATGTATTTTACCTAATAATAAACACATTTTAACAATCAAAATGCCAAACAAGAACATATGAGTAGAGGTGAGCGGAGGTGAAGCTGCAGCTATAAGAGGAAAGAGAGTCTGGTGCCTCTGTGATCTCGGTGCTGTTGCTGTGATCAGCCCCGCTCTGACACACACTGTTTACAGTGTGAAATGCGGATCCAATACTTCACCATGCACACACACACACACACACACACGATCGCACACGTGCATCCAAACACAGAGCTATGGGTGGCCTTCAGCTGCGACACATCTGTAATATAAGTCCTTTTTCACAAATGTCATACAGGTTGTCTAAAAAAGGAGCGATACCTTTTTCCGTGAGAGAGAACAGACTTTTATGGTAATGCTTAAGGAGCAGAACAATGGGAAAGTTTGAGGCAGTCCTTCAGAGATTTGTCGGAAACGGTGAATAATTCTGCATAAATGGAAGAGAGAGAAAAGGAAAGCATCCGCAAAGGGAGGGGGAGAGGGAGAGGGAGGGATGAGGGGATGTGTGTGTGTGTGTGTGTGTGCAATAGCAAAGTTGGTGTGTTTCAGGAGGAAAGTGACAGTGTTTGGAGAGAGCAGGAGACAGGGAGAGAAAGGCAGAGCATAGTTGTTTACCTGGATGCTGTAGTTTAGGGCCAGTGACTGGAACCTCTACATTATTCAGCAACACAGCACACAGACAGCCAGACAAGACTAAAACTCTGATTTATACCTCTCTCCATCCCCTTTCCCTTATCTCTGCCTGGGTTTTTTATTTATTTATATATATATATATATATATGTACGTGTACATGTACATCCTTCTGATTTTGTGTTGTGTCGTCTGCATGTTTTTCTATTTTTCTTTGGGCGTAGGGCTGCAGCCTGATAGAAACAGCTGACCAGGATCTAACAGACTTCACCAAGTGTCTTGCAATCATGGTGGAGGAAATCAAGAGGCAGCAGTTACAGGTAAACATCCACAGCGCACCACACACACTCCGACAGTTTCAATCTCTGACTTTTTTATTGTCAAAGGGACAGTTTGAAATGTTGGTAAATGCGCTGATTCCTCTCCGAGAGTTAGATGAGATGATCAGCACCACCCTCATTTCTGTTACGTAGGAGGCTGCAACCGGGAAACGGTTAACTTAACTTAGCATAAAGACTTGAAGAAGAGAAAAGCAGCTCGTCTGTCTCTGTCCATAGGGAATAAAAACAACACATCTAAAGCTCATGAATTACCACATTTATATATTGTTGTTTTAATGAAAAAAACAACAAGTTGTGGTTTCAGGCGGGTTATGCGCCGTACGGTTTCTGGGCCGCAAGCAGTGACTTCCTTGGGATATCGGTATCAAAACATGAATTTTAAAAAGAGTTTTGTTTCTTCTTATTATTAAAAGGACCAGCAGTAGCAGTGGGTGAAATGAATAAATAAAGCAGCCTCTGACAGTTTAGTGCCTTTAAGCACAGCACACAGTCCTCAGGTTCTGAAAATGAGCTGCTCAGAGGTCAATAGTGCTGGACTGTGGTTGACTGCGGGCAAATCCGAGGTGCGATTTGTTGTGTGTGTGTGTGTGTGGGCGTATGAATATGAATCTGGAAAAAGAACATGCATGCTCACTCAACATTCCCCGAAGAAATAATATTGGAATAACATTAGGCACATTTACAGCTACACAACAAATGCAACGGGTAATTGTGGTTTCCTCAGATTCAAAATGAAATGCTTTACTATTGTTGTGATCTTCTCCAAGTGTAAAGCATTCCCTCACAAAACGATATCCAAAACTCCGAAA
>CALSCE010009814.1:2842731-2958480 GCA_943593645.1 Bovichtus variegatus
CACACACACACACACACACACCTCGCAGAGGGGAGTTTGTTTACCAAGTGTTGTTGTTTACAGTTTGGGCGATGCCTCTGCATGTGGGGGCGTCAGCCAGATGTTGAAATAACCTCAATCTCTCAGCACTTGGTCTTATTTTAACCCCATCACTCGAGGCAGGAAGTTAGTTCTGATGCATCCAGTTGTGCAAAGAGTCCGTCCCCACTACGTACAGTAAAGAGCTACAGCTCCAGTTTGATCTGAGCTCGTTCACCTTTTAAAATATGTTGAATATATTGAGGTTGTTAAGTAGTAAATGGGAGATGAAAAAGCATTTCAGAGTGCTGTTGTTTCATGTGCTGTAATTTAACAAAGGGGTAAATGCATGCACATACACTTACACACAGAAAAACATCTTTTTTAGTAGCAAATGAATGTAGCCAATATGATCTGGCTGATTTGTAGCTCTAGTTGTGGTAAGACTAGTACATTCTCAAAGTTAGAAAACGGAGAAGTAAACATGTTTATTGGCTGCTAATGTTTATCTCCCTAATGCTTAGCTGCAGCCCAGCATCAGCAAAGGTAATATAAAATGAATTTGCCTCTAATATGCTGTTTTCCTATTTATTTATTTATTTATTTATTTATTTGCAGTATTTGGTTGAAGTGAAAACAGTGAAGTGAGTGTGATTGAATTATTTTCCGTGCTGGCGTGACTGTCAGTCTTCAGCCTGTGACAGCGCCTCTGCCCTCCAGACTCTTTTGGGTTTTAAGGCTGTCAGCAGTGGTACTTGACTGCTCGGGGACTTTGTACAAGGATATAACTGCTGAGCGCTGTAAATATTGTATCTGAGAAAACTGCTGGCTCAAAGCTAAGAAGAACCTTATATTAGCTCTGGTGGCAGGAAATGGCACGCGTTTAAGAAATCCACTTAGCTTATTTGATTTGCTGTTAACCTGTTCACCCCTCAAATCAAGAAACTGGTGTTTACCCTCATTGTAATGGCACAAATTCATCGTATGATCCACCACTGATTGTTCATTTGTCCTCCAGCTCCGTTCTCCATCAAAGCTCTGTGTCCTTGCTGTTTCTTTTTTACTACGGGTACTTGTCCCACTGGCATTAGTTGTTGCGCTTGTGTTTTGTTTCTTTGTTAAATAAAAAGGCTGGCATTATTCAATATTTTTGTTTATAGTCAACAAATCCCATAAAAAGATCAAAACCAGTAATGCATTAGTGCGTATCTCATTACTTTGAGTTCCCCAGCCGGGCAAGTTCATTAGTTCCTACTGGAGATGTAACAGGTGATCTGAAATACAAACGACAGTGCTTACTGTGTAGTCATGGTCTGGTAATAAAGGAACAAGCCTCTTGTAGTTTATAGACGTTAATGAGCTTCGATATGGCACAGAAGATTTTGACTTCACAAACTTATTAGCGAGATCAATTTAACATCGGTTTTGCTCTTTTTGTGGCATTTGTTGACATTAAGAAACATCTAGACTATCTCCAGACTTATACTTAACTTCACCGATGATCTTGTGTTTTTGTCCCGTTTGTTTGTTTCGTCTATAAGTTGGCAGGATAGAATTATCTTTTTGGTGGATGTTGCTCCTATTTATAAAGCTCTTAAGCTGCTTTATTCACTCATATCTGCAAATCATGTTTCACAAAAACCCTCAACGATGTGACACCGATCCTCATGTGCCTGTTCACATACTATAATAACATGCCAAATTATTTTTGTTGTCTATTTTTACACTACCTTTTCAGAGCAATAAGTTGTATGGTATTTCACATATAGATGCATTTTTGGGGGGTTTTATTTTTCTGCAGCTGCTTCTGCTGTCATTCTTTTCATTGACACAAACAATAGCATTGTGCCTCACAACCAGGCCGGCATGTCAAACCTTGGCATTTTGTGTCTTATTGAATTCTGTTTGTCTTTCCAGGTGGATGCTATAGTGACACTGGGTGGTCTGGCTGGCAGATTTGACCAGATCATGGCATCTGTTGAGACCCTCCACCATGCTCTGTCCCTGACACGACTCCCCCTGTTGATTATTCAGGGGACGAGCCTGGCACTCCTACTCAGACCCGTGAGTATAGTGTACACACGCGTTACCCAGCCTTCACATGTATGTGCAGACAACAACTCTGTGCAATGAGTCTGTCCTGTCCATTGTTTACGTTTCATTTTCTCTTCTTTGAGCTACAAAATCAGCCGGCCATTTATTCATTTTTTTCCCACCGGCGTACAACTAAAAAGTGAAGTTATAACACTTCGGTTGCTTCGTCCATCCTTGAATTTTCAGTCCTTGTCTTCATTTTCTGTTCTCTCTCTCAAAACTGTTCTTTCCTTGCTCTGCTTCCACCTTGATTGGAGTGTAGAACACTTTGTTTCTTTGTTAAGTAATCACTTCAAGTACACACACACACACACACACACTTCTCTGCTCTTATGGTGCCCCAATTTGCTGCTGAGAGAGGGAGAGTTTCTTTTGATGCTCCCAAATTGTTTTTCCTCAATGCCAGCCACTTTCTCATGCTCCTCAGTTGATTGAGTTTACAAGTGGGCCGAGCAGACGCCATTTGGGACACACACTGCTCTTCCTTTTTTTTTTTTTTTTTGCCTGTGTTGTTTATTTGCAAGATCTTCAGGACAAATAAGTTACTGTCACACACTTCCTGATGACACCTTGTAGTACGTTAAGTAAACCTTTCTGTCATGCACTCCCTCCTACTCCTTGTCATTATTCCAAAGGCGCGTTGTCATTTGCTGCTTCATACCTCGACACCTCCAATTAATCTTACTTCACTGAGGGTAAATTAAGCTCGTTTGTCAACGCAGCTCCAATTCGCCAGCGACTGATGAACGCAGACGCCTGTACATGAAGGTGAACGCAACCTTCGAAAGACCCGGTGCTATTTGTTCAAGTTACATCTGTAATTGAAGTGTTTACAACTTTTGCCAAATATCCTCACCACCCGTATTTCGTGCAATCACGGCTTCGTTACGTGCTTAGCTTCGGGATTCGGTGGTACAATCGATGCATACACAGTTGTTCATGTTCATGTACACAATCTAGCACAAACACAACAAATTAAGACCAGAGGTAAATGAACAGCTATGTCCATTTTGCAAATGTCACCTGGAAATATTGCTTATATGGCCTTAAAGCTACTTAGAAATGCAATATCCCATTAAACATGCACATTTTAGAAGATTTGCGAGACATGCGTCTTCATTCCAGAGTAAATCAGGTGCATGTTTAAGTCACAGACATGATCTGATTTAATCAGGGTTGTGTCTGTTTGTTTTTAACTTTTGTTTCTCAGAGGTGTCAAAGTGGTATTATGCTATCTTTGGGAAATATGCAGAAATCTTTTTTTCTATAGCTGGCTCAGGGCATTGCATAATTTGCATGTCTTTTATTAAATTATGGGTAGGGATACTGCAAGGGCTGCAGGCTTGTTTATTCTGAGTCCCTACACGACAAGAAGATGTTTTAATCAGTCTAGGTCTCAAGGTGACGCTAAATTTACTCAATTTGAATCTAAAAAAATATATGAAAGTTGCACTGAGTTCATCTGTTGTGTTGCTTTTTCTCTTGGTTGTTTAGTCTGCCCTATTGAGTCTCTGTCACAAGGGCCGAGCAGAGCCACATTCACTCAAGTTAGTATCCCAGCCCCGGAAGATACATTACATAGCCTGCTCTCTGTGTAGTGGGACAGGCAATTCACCGCGCTGTGAGCCCAATCTGTGCTACAAATCATCCTATAAGCACAAACGCACCAGCTTGTGTACCTGATGCCCTTTTGAGGAGTGAAACTTGTCAGCGCAGTGGCGGATTTAAATGATAAAGTATGATACCTGAGGGGTGTTGACTCATCCCAGGTTAGCAACGATGTGGCATTCAAATGTAAAATAAATATAGAAATGAGCAAAAGAAGTGACCCAGGGTGGTCTGTTCTGGACTGAAATGAATAATTTTGTGTAATAAATGCAAGACAACAAAGAAAGACGTCTCAACTTTGCTTATAGATGTCTTTACCAAAAACGTACAGACTATTAATACTCATTTTGAAATACCCGTTCTCATAATATCCCTACAGAGTTTGACATGTCTCCTCATGTTGCTCATGAGTGTGATATAGAAAATCATCCACTTAGAAACTCAAAGACATCTCCAAAGTGTTTCAGCAGAGAGAACTTTTACAGACGGGACCAAGTGATTATAATGACTAATTACAAATGACTTATTGATGTAAAGCTCATGGCAACACTTGTATAGATATGTTTTATTAAGCTATTGAATACATTATGTATCGCTCGTTAAAATAGTTGAGATGATGAACAAGGATGCGTAGGCGTTGTCATTGAGAGCATGTTAGCATTCGGCTCAAAGCAGCCTCTTAGTGTTGTATTTATGTTTCTTATTCCTAATTCTCTGTTGACACTATGCACATAAACCTGTCTGCATATCACAGCACTTACGCATGCCTGCCTTTTGTCTTTAAAAATAAAAAAATGTATAGCAATTTTTTAAATATTATACAGAAAATAATTTCAATTGAAACTCAAATCCACCGGCAAAGTGTTGTAGTGTCAACACAAAGGAAATATGACACATTTAAAAAAAAATATATATATATATATATATCTTACTCGAACATCTGTTGCTTTAAAAATCAAAACACAAACTTCCAAACTGTCACCAGGAAACTTTTAAAACGTACAAAGAGTTCCACCTTCATCCCTCCGTGCCATCGCAGCTAGCACCTAGCAGCTAACACCTAGCACCTAGCAGATAGCACCTAGCAGCTAACACCTAGCACCTAGCAGCTAACACCTAGCAGCTAGCACCTAGCAGCTAACACCTAGCAGCTAGCACCTAGCAGCTAGCACCTAGCAGCTAGCACCTAGCAGCTAACACCTAGCAGCTAGCAGCTAGCTCTACAAGCAGAACTCAGGTACATTCTCAGCCTGAGTCGAGCCTGCCCTGCATGTGTGTGTGCACATGCTTTTGTTTTCCCTTCTCTCTGTTCCTCACACACTCTCACTCTGACACACTTACACAAAGAGACTGTGTTTATGTATAGAAAACCACCTCAGGGATGTTTCCTAAACACCAAACACTTCAATACTTAAGATTTTCCCATTATTCCTTCCCTCTGGCTCCACAGCTCTATGAAGCCAAGCAAAGGGAACTCTGCTTTAAACATGTCACACTTTCAAGATTTCAAACTCCTAATTGTGTGTGCCTGGCTTTGTTGTCTTTGTCTGTGTCTGTATGATCCTTTTAGATGACAGAGCTAAGTTCTAGCTGTCAACACTTTGTATTTGTGTGTGTGTGTGTGTATCGTAGTTTGAGCATACATGGCACTTGTAGCCTGCAGATTTTCAACGTGTTGTATATAATCATTGAATTTCAGGCAGATGCAAAGTTTCCTAACTCAAAGTGTATGTGCTGTGATGAGATTGAGGTTTTTGTATCTTTTTTTTTTTTTTTTGTACTCTGTGAATGAACTGTTTTGACCTTTTTTTTACATTCCAGCATCAGGCATTGAGAGCAAAATCATTATTCAGCCTGAGTAGTCTGACACTACCTTGCATCTACACTGTGTGTTGCTTCTTTTCTGTATGCTCCAGTCTCTCAAAGGGATACTGTGACGTTTTGAAATTTTGTTCATATTTATTTTCTCTTTGTAGAGCACGTTATAAAAAGACTTCACTGTACCTCCAAAAACATTTCATCACCTGCCCCTGGAAAATACTTCTTATCAAAGTCAAGCATCCTCCCCCATCATTAATAGATGCTGTTTATTCTAATATAATAACATTCCCTATAGTACACACTGCCCATTGACTTCAATTGAAGTATTCAGAACTGTACAAGCACTAACTGCTTTTCGAGTGAACAGCTATGTGGCGTTAGTGCAAAAGTATTTTGAATCCCTGCAACACTCAGTAAAATGGACTATATTTCAAAATGGCAAGGTATCCTTTTTAAGTGTGAGCAGGAACTGCAAATGGGTTGCAGCTCTGACAAGAGCAATCATTTATTTTAATGAGTCTCGGGTCCCTGGGCGGATAAGCTCAGTTTCTCATTTGGGACTGGAAAAGTTTAGGAAGTCTTGCTCCACATTTGCTTTGTTTTTTAATTTTCTTCTATCTCATTGTTTCCACCTGTCATCGACCTGGCATACAAGCACACGCAGACTCGTTAATTTTCACATGCTGTGTGTCAGCAGGGCAGCCACAGACTGGAGGTGAACACAGGCCTGGAGGGTCACTGGTGCAGCCTCATTCCAGTAGGTGGACCCTGCCAAACAATTACTACTGGACTGAAATGGAACCTGAGTGAGTCTTTTTTAATTTTTTTGCATTTGAATGATGGTCCACAGCCAATACTTGTTTTCAAACTTTGTTAATTTAAAAACAACTCCTACAAATGATCAGTGAAATTCATTTTTTTTAACTTGGAACCAAGGTAAATAATTGACTTTTTTTTTTTTGTCTATCAACTATCCTGCACATGTCCAGAAAAGAAATAGAAGTATGATAATGAGGAAGGCACCGTGGGCCTCACGCAAGAACGTCTTCGTATTCACATCCTAAAACTCTCTCGCTGTTTTTCTGTGCGCTTTGCTCATGCAAGTCTTTGAAGTCTGATTAACTTGACCATCTTTACCGGAAAAACTTGTTGTAAATTGCTCGTTTCAGCCTGATGAATGAGGAGGTGCATGTTTGTGAGATTCCATCATTAGCATCATCAAAGCCCCTGAAATGTCCATACAGTAGAAGATCACATGTTCCGCTCCGTTTGTGGGTCTTATTCACAATTATGTTACCAAAGAGTGAAAAGAAGAAAATATACTCTACATAAAATCAAAAAAAACTCTCAGTAAAGTATCTTATGCACTCTGGGTAACATAATATAAACTTTTAGTTTTGGATTAATCTAGCATTTTTGAATTCATTCAGATTAAAGACTCTTAAATCAAAGTGTAATTTCCCCTGTGGAGAGAAGCAGCCTATAAGTACATGACCCGTCCTGCAGGTCTGGAGAACATTTGTAAATGCCATAAATATATAAATCATAGCCTAAATATTTTATGCCACTTAGGAACAATTCTGTTCGTATGAGTTATTCTTTCATTAGGCCCATTGTCTTTTTCTAATTTATGTTGTTGGTGAAACTGTCCAGAATAACCTAAATACTTGCTGGGAAGCTTGGTGGCGCTCTGTATCCTCGAGATGAAATGTGTAAGGAGGACAATCTCGATATTCTCGCAGAGGTTTGAAAACCACTCTGCCGATATTTCACATCAAGTGTCTTCACATAACCTTCAGCTGCCAATACAGCAAACACACATTTGCGTTCACAGTGTAAAGAACTACCACATTTTATTGCTTTGTACATGCTTTGTAACATCCGGTAAAGTACAGATGCTTAATTCAAATCTGTCACATGAAGCTGCAGTTCATATACGAAGACATGTGTAACGATGAGCTTTTTATATTCTTGAACATTGTGTGGAAATTGAATCCGACACCCGTCTGAAGACCGCTGTGGTCTTACCCCGCGCTCAGCCTTATGGCCAGCTGTGTTCTTAATGAGTTGGCACAGATCAAGCTGCCATCAGTACGAGGGAAACCTGGACCTTCTGTCGGTGGGGTTGCATAATGTGTCTGCTTCTTAGTGGGTGTCCTCTCTGTCTGAGTGTGCGTGTGTTTATGTTTCTGGGAGTCTATACACTTGAGAGAGCACGCTTGTGTGTCCGTGCTTGTTGGAACATATCTGTATGCGTGTTCGAATATGCAAGTGTTTGTGTGTGTGTGCGCCACTCCAGCCCTGTTTATTAACTTGTTTTTTTGTGCGCTTTTGATCAGCTACTGTGTGTTGTATATTTACTCAGCACACCTGTGACATGGCCTTCTCAATGGTAATGAGAGGGACTTTATACATGAGTCCTATGCAGATTAGCCAGTGATAACAAGATGCATAATTAATCATATGCATATTTAGAAGGCTGAAAGTAATGATTTCCCGTTGGGGTTGGGAGGAAGGACCGGAATATGAAACAAAATGTAGGAATATTACTTGTTTTCCTCATAAGTTTGTTTTCTCTATGTATGAGCGTTCATATAGTTCAGCAGTGCATCTTGTGATATCATTTTGGGGGACACTTACACACACACGCCTCATTTCCACAGTGCATGGCGTAGTTTTCCGGGCTGACATTTATTTAAACTTTTCTTTTCTTTTTTGTTTTTCCTTTTTTTAAGTGATAAACATACAAAAAATGAATGCAGTAAATAAACTCTTCAGAAAGGGTCTCCAAATCTTACAGAATTTGCCAGACGAACCTCGCAGATTGTGCTTAATCCCTTAATATAATGAAAAGATATTCCTGATCCAATGGCGTCTTTCCATGCAGAAGGACACTTTGGTAGAGCCTCAGCATCTAGCTCTTTCACACCTTGCAAGAAGCTTGGCTATCGTGTCACGCAAGTGCCGATTTTTTCTCCGACCAGTCAGTGTTCCGCGGTGCTTTAGCTCCACCTTTTAGTATCGGCTCAGCTCAGCCGAGGTGTTACCAAGAAAAGTACCAGGTACTATCCACAACTTTTGTCAATGGAAAACCGTAAAAGAGCGAGCCGCGCTGTACCGTGCAGTGAGAAATACGGGATTAGACTCTTTAGAAGTCCGTTGAAATGATCCCCCACCCTTGGGTTCAAAGCCTTTCTGTGATGAAAAATATATGATATTTCTAAGAAGAAAGAGTTTTGAGCTGTCAGCCATTACAGCCTTGTTGCCCCAAAGGGGACTTTTTGCTTGCATCCAGAGCTTGTTTTAACTTTTGCTTTCAAGAATAAAATTCTGCAATGATTCATGTTGTTTTGATCCCGAGCATAAATGTGGGATGAGTAGTCAGCCATTGAGCAAACTTCTTTTTTCCCTCCTCTGCTTGTTGTACTCCAGGGGAATCTGCAGGATGAGCTGAAATACCCTTGGCCCAAGTTAATTAAATCATGTGTTCCTGTTTGTTGATCAATCATTTATATCGTTGTGATAATAGATTAGACACAGTACACATGTATGCTTACAGAGCTGAGCTGCAGCTCACAGTGAGAGGATACAGTTTTTATCTTGTTGCATTTTTCTCAGTTTGTCTCGAGTGTCTATCATTTATATTTTCTCAGCAACAGTGTGAAATGCTTGGTTTTTATACAAAATGGCAAAGCATTACAGTTAGGTCTGAAATCTAATGTGTTAATAATAACGCATGCAGCACATATAGAATAAGATAATCCAAATTAAATGATTGAAAAGTCAAATATCAATAACGTTGAGTCAAATATTTAAAACCAAAGGTTCAACAGCTCATATTTACACATTCTCTGGTATTAATACTGCAACATATTTACCTTGATGTTGTTCATTCAAACATGAAAATGTGGGCCACGATGTCTTTTTTAATTTGTATCACTAGACCTAACACGGCGGCTGTAACACACTGGTCCTCCGCCCATGTGCAATACACCCCGTACTATTTATTACTATTCTTACTGTTTTTACTGACTTACCTTACTGTGCAATACAATCTGGTGCAACACGAATGTGCAATATATGTCTTTTTAGTATGTATTATTGTTACCACTGGCTGCTAGAGTTTTACTCTCACTGTTCACTTCCTGTATGTGTCCATTCACCTCCTTTATGTTGGAGCAAAGGCAGAAGTTGAGTGGTGAACGTCTCATAACCTCAAGAAAATAAGTGGCTAGATATGTGCTTTTGTCATTTTGTTTAATTGATCCTTCAAGACATGAGGGTTTGGAAGAGACTACAGAGTGGAAACTGTACCGGGACCTTGGAGCACATGTGTGGATGCCCCCATGGTCCCAGGAGAAAGGAGACTCTGCAGGCAGCACATTTAACTCCTGAAGGTCACGGCAGAAGCAATATGCTAAGAACCTTCCGAAGGCAATTTTCAGATAACAGTCGATTAGTTGAGGCCTAAAAACTTGACACAGATTTGAATCAGGCATTTGAAAGATAAGTAAGAGGGGATGGTTAGTGTATAGTGACGTGGGAGCTGGAAAGTGAGGCACTGACCAGTAGAATAGAAACTGACATTAGGAGTCGCTAACTAACATAACTTTGCTCTTGTTGGTGTGTTTGTGCTTGTACTACGTATTCAAGGTGCATACAACAGATAAGTGCTAATACCTTAAAAGAAGCATAATAATAATACATTTTTAGTCATATAGCGCTTAAAAGGTACATAGTTAACAGAAACGGTAAAAGCAATCACAGTGTAAAAAACAATTACATACTAACGGTATAAAAACTATTTTATTACAATAATTACAACAGTGAATGAAGGCTTGGGAGGGTGTGGGGGGTCACAGGTTAAAAGTGGCTTTACATAGGTGTGGGGGGGGGGCAGCAATGGAGAAGGCCCTGTTCTGAGGTGTGAGGCGGTTTGAGTCTGCAGAGCTGAGGTTGCAGATGGTCAGTAAGATGTGTGTGTAGGATTTGTAGGTTAAAACAGGTTACGGTTGTTTTAGCAGATTTTTCATGCAGACTTGTCCAGTTGCTGTCTGGGAGCTACAATTGTACCTAAAACATTTATTTATTTATTTTTCTTTAAATAACCCTTTTGAATTTATGAATTTACCCATGTCAAGGTAAATGTATAAAACTGTTGTGGTATTGATTTTTAGTCTTATCGCCCAGCACCGCAGTAGAAGTTGATTGCACAGGCTTTGCATAGCAAACTATTGAGAGCCTTCAGCCTGTTGGGCAGTGAGGGAGGGAAAAAAAAGAGGACGAATCTGCAACATGACGAGGCAGAGGAGGAAGCTTTGGACGGCCGTGGCTCAAGAGAGTCTTTGTTGAGACTGCCGTCTAATCAAAGGACTGCACTGCGGTAATGATACAAAAGGAAGGGAGTGTACCACTAAATAATGAAGTGACTGCAGTGTAGTAAAGGTAACAATATGGGAGGGGGTGTACAAGTTTATAATGAAGTGACTGCTATGTGCTAATAGCCATGCAGGAGGGGAGTGTATGCTGCAGACTTGTGTCTTGAATGTAATGTGAGGATGACGGGTCCGGCTGGAGACGGATGGACCGCTCTCACTCACATACTAAGCTGTAGTAATTCACAATGTCGCTCGTTCCCTACTGTTCCGTCTTTTTTTTTTTTTAATCTTTATTCTTCCCCTTTCCCTTCCAATTTGCTCTCATTCTCACCCTGTCTCTCCCTGACACTCCTGCTATCTTCCCTCTCATTATTAGATACTGTGACAGCTGAGGTGCTTATCACCATCTCGATGTTACATTAATTTTCAATCATCAGTTCTAAAACCCCCGTAGGAAACTGTCAGTAAATACTGTCATTGAATGTGTGCACAAAGCTTGTGTTGCTTGTCGTGCTATTGCATATCTGTGTATTTTAAGGTTGTGGGATTTGGACAGTTGCTCCGGGCAATATTCCAATAATTTTGTTATTTCACGTTAATATGTCACATGTTCATACACACTGAGTGATGAGTAGACGGTGTTTCCACACTATCCTTTGTGTCATCAGTGTGTTAACAGAGAAGACACAAGTGGTGAGGAATAATTCAAAAGTGTAAGCTAATGTTAACTTAAATGCATTTTTGTGTGATACTTGCTATTAATGGATTTACTATAAATACATAAATCGTATATGGTCACAGCATTTATTGTAAATGGGCGTCTTTGTTGTTTGCATTCATTGCATGAGGAAAATTAAGTCAGCAAAGGTAATGAGATAAATTATAGATTTAGCTAATTATACCGAATAATTCCTCCAAATATTTGTTGGATATAAACATCTCCAGTCAGAAAAGCGCAGTAAAGTCATGTCCCTTATTATGTTCATACACATGCAACATGCTAAATGGTTAGGTGAGGTGAAGAGGGGGTCTCGGAGAGACGAAGAGGGAGCTTGACAGAGAGGGAGCGACTGAGCTGGGAAAGAAGAAAAAAATGCAAAGAGAGAAAAGAAGGATTTAGGAAAAGAAGTAAGAGCAGGGTGAACAAAGGGTTATGATGTGATGACATATGAGAGAAAGAAAAAGAGACTTAGCAGGTGTCTCATTCATTTGATGTTGGATACTGACACACAGCAGGAAGCGGAGGATTTTGGAAAGTGTGTAGGTGTATGCACACACACACACACACACACACACACACACAACCACAACAATATACAGACTTGGCTGTAATGTAGTCAATTTCCAATAAGTATTCTTTGCGTTTCCTTTTTGTACAAGAAGTTCTTGTTCCCCGATTCCTTCGTCTAATCCTCCTCTTCTGCGCTCGCTACTTTTATTGTTCCAATTATTTGATATCAAGTTATAGAAGATACCACAGTTGAGCCGTTTTTCCAGTCAAGCGAGTTTGTACAGCAGACAGGCTGAAAGGGGTTCACTTTCTTTCTCTAGGACAGCAGATGCTTGCCAGTACACCGAACAATAAATCTGCTTCATGCAGCTTCTTTATTTCTTCTAGTTTCACGTTGCCCCCCCCTAACATCCTACTATTTACTACTTACCCAATCTCTCTTGACACTTCTGTAAATCCTGCACCTATTTCAGACTGAAACAGTGCACATTTGTAGCATGTTAATTTACGTTGGTAGACTCCTGCTATTGAACTTGAATGTGCAGCTCTTGGACCAGGGTGCATGCACTGCACAGTGTAACAAAAGAAATGAGCACATAGGTTATTATAGAAGTATTACAGGGTTGCTGTCACCTCCAGAGTAGATAAAGGAGTAGGGGTGAGAGTCTCCCCTCTTATACTGACGACCAGAAGAAGTGATTGTTCTTTTCAAAGCTCTTTTCGAATAAGAAGTGTGCAAATCATAATTCAGACTGGACAAGATTAAAAACGCAGTCGTACGCAGACACACAAAACAATAATATAACTCCAGAATTTAACAGTTTTCCTCTTTTATAATTACTATTCTACTGTCCACTCCTCCATCTACTTCTCAGTAGCCATTAATATATACAAATGGGGCTTTACAAGTTTTCTTTAAACTTATTTCTCTTTGTTCATTTTAGGTCTCCTTAACTGCTGCTTTGTTGCAACATGGTACATTTCCCCCAGAAGTCTGTTGTTGTGTTATGTTTAAATTGCCCTTATTCTAAATGTCAGGCTATGCATCTGTTCCTTTTTTTGGAGCAAATAATGCAGCGACCATCTGTGGGAGCTTTCCCGATGTTTGTTTTTAGCTTCATGTGTTTGTTCCACCTGCATAATATTCACCCTTAAGATTTATAACTGTAATTGCAAAGCCCTTAAAGTTGCACTGCACATTCTAATTCAAACCTCGGGATGGACCACATACTGAGAGTGTGCTCTGCTTTCGAGAGATCTCACTTTGTTTGGCTTCATCGTACAGTATATACAAACAAAGTGTGAAAACGCTTAGAAGTTAAAGCTTTTCAGGTATTTTGCAGGTTTCTACTTTTAATATTTTAAGGTGGAAGTGCAGTCGATTACTGCTTTAGTCTGGGCTTTAGGAAGAGATAAAGGTAAAGTGACGAGGAAAGCAGGGTCAGTAAAGGTGAGCATAATTGTGTACCTCATATTAAATATGGTCCTTATTTAAGTCCAAAAAAAGACCTGCAATATGCAAGCTTAAATATTTGTGGCATAAGCAATGGCAGATTTAAACTAATACTGTTTTTTTTTTTGCTGATATCCTTTGATGTGGAAGCTCAAACTGGGTTGCTGATACCAATAATTATGCAAAGTAAGGGTGAGTTCTTTGCGCTTTTACATTGGTCTTGCCCGAGAACATAAACAAGCTCTTGTTGGCCAGGCTGTGATTTTTGATTGGTGTTGCCTGCAGTAACACTTTAAGACCCCTGCCAATTTATTTGCATTAAGTAGCCCTAACCTCTATTTTACCCTGCTCGTTTCCTTTGCTGTTGTGCATCCCATTGCCCTTCCTCTACCCCGCAGAAAATAAGTGGCAGCGGACCGCCCACAGCAAATAACCACTGTAACATTAATCTGACGTAAAGGCATGTCATTGAGTCTCGAACAGCCATGAAAGCAGGACAGGAGTTACCCAATGGGAACCACTGACATGCTCCGCTCTTGCACAGCAACCTTCAGATTACAGCGTGTGTGTGTGTGTGTGTGTGTGACTGTTCAACCACAGTAATGTCTACAGTTATTTGGAGATTGGGGGGTGCTCTGCTCCCTCTCTAGCATTATCGATGTATTCACACTGATTATAATGTTTTGCAGTGTTTGGCATTAAATTCTGCAGAGCTGGACACATATTCAGCTCGGCAAAACCTCACACACACGCTGATATCGCATATTGAAGTCACTAAGTACTGTAGTTGGGATATTAATGACCTGTATTATTTTGTTTTGAGTTTTTCATCCCGGTTTAGAAATGACTGTCAAACCCATGAAGTCAAGGTCATTATCCCGTTCCTTAACACACACCTGCACATTGCTGCAAAATGCTTTTTTTCCCCTTGAAGCGTGTGCATCAGGAGGACCAGACACAAGCATCCATGAGCACAATAAGCATGCGGCAAAGCTCCTCTATTACCTTCTGCAAACAATTAATGACACCTTATCCTTATGCCACACACACACGCACGCACACACAGATTAAACATGAAGTGTAATGAGAAGCATGCCAGTAAGGAGAAGTATATTTAACCCGCTAAAGCCCTTTGTTATTTGTAACACAACCTAATCAATTAACCGTTTTTTTGTCCAACCCACTAACTAAACTAAATGTATCTGTTAGACGAGGTTTAACTGATTTGTTGTACGTTTCATGCAGAGTGTATGTTTGTGAAGCTGCCGCACATAAAGGTAAAATAATATTCACTGTGACTTTTTTTTAACATTATCCCTTGACATGAAAAGAAACTGAGCCGTCATGCTGAGGTTGGATTTGAGGGGAAGACGGCAGGTGTGGGTGGATGAGGAAGGTTTTTTTTTTGTTTTTTCTTTTAGGACTTTAATGTTGCAGCTCAAAAACATGGATCCATTGATAATATTTAGCCTGCGTATGTTGGAAGTAGTTGCACACTTAATAAAACAATGTATTCCGAATAAACTTTGTTGTACCATTATTATTATTTCATTTAAGAGGGGGGTTTAAATGGGGTGTATTTAGAGAACATACATTGTGAAAAAAAACTATTGGATGATTATCTAGTGTAATATTTAATATCTACAGGTCATATTGTTATGGAACTATTCAGTTTGAATGTAAGTATAGGAAGGAAACTTTTATTCAGTTTTTTGCATATATTTAATTGTTATATGCATATCACAAGTGTTGGATGGCTTGAAACACTTTAAGCCTGCTTTGTCATTTTGATGCATTTTATAGCTTTTTATTGACTTTTAAAATTCCCAAATATTTTTAAGAGCATGTTAAAAGGTTCTGTATTAGCTTCATTTTTGACTTTCTCTCCTATCATTTCCTTTTTTTTGGATATTGCATTTACATTAGTGAAAACCACTTTATGAAAACTACTTTTGGGAAATAGAATATTCTTTGGCAGGTTCATTAACGGAAGAGCTCAAGCTAAACAGACATGCACTGTGAAGTGAATTTCTGAAAAAGACCGTCTGGCTTTGAGAAGATGACAGACTGGTTTAAATCAAACACATTGTACAAGTAAATGTCTGATGCATTACATCTGTTGCCTCTGGCTTCAGGAGATGTCTTTGGGTTCAGCTACCTTCCATAGCTATTATTGCATGTGTGCGATTAAAGTAAAAATCACATTTGTGAATTCTCATGATCTTTGAAAGTCCAATCAATATCAATGCCGTCTCTTAGGATTTGACACCAGAAGACAAAGATTCCTAAATATGTTCCAATATGTAGTCTAAATCCAACCATGCTCAGTATATCCCCAAAGTCCGAATGGTATCAGGTGTTTCGGCACTTTTTCAGCTGTTATAGAGACTTTCTAATATGTTCGGGTTACCGTATGAATGATATCTTAATTTAGATTTGGACCTATGAGCTCAGCCTTTGTCCTGAGTGAAGGTCAGAAGTAACTGCTGATGCATTACAGTGTCCCTGAGGTCAATTTAGGGGACTTTGAAATAAACAAACACTTCATCTAAACTCTCACACACAACACTCCAGTGGCTTTGAAATGCAACGTGGAGCTCATGGCAGCCACAGTTTAAATGTCCAACACATGCTTCAGGCTCTATGCTTTGTCTTTACACACTCATTTCCTGTTATTCCTCTTATTGGCTCCATCTATTATGTTCCTTAAGAAGTAAAGAGCTATTGTCGGCCAATGAAATTACTCTATGGGTGCTTTTTTGAGGACTTTTAAATCACCGTAAAACTTTTTTCCAACAAGTAAAAAGCAATTGATGATTATGGCTGTGAAGGTCAGCGAGACAATAGGTCTCCATCTGTGACTGACAGAAGTACTCTCCTACGTGTGTGTCCGAGCGTGAGTGTTATGTGCTGGCGTGCGGAAAACCTCCTTAGTAATTTCTTTGTGGCTCAGCCGACTCCCGTACGACAGCTTAATATTAAAAAGCCTTCATCCTGCAGCAACACAGTCTGAGTTATGGCCTCTGGCACGGTGTGTGTGTGTGTGTGTGTGTGTTGTAAAACCTGCTTCGTCATCATGTTTTCAGCTTAACGTGGATCATAATGAACAACAAATTTGAATAGCTGTCATCTACAAACCAACTCTTCCCTGCATAGCGTGTGAGCGTGTGAGTGAGTGAGTGTGTGTGAGTGCGTGTGTGTGTGTGTCTGTGCGTGTGTGTGTGTGTGTGTGTGTGTGTGTGAGAGAGAGAGAGTGTGAGTGGGTGGGTATGAATGTATCTTTTCTTTTATAGGCTTGTGTTTTGTATTAGCGAGCGCGCATTTGTGTGCACTTGTTTCATTGTGCTCTTGATTGTGTGTGTGTGTGTGTGTGTGTGTGTGTGTGTGTGTGTGTGTGTGTGTGTGTGTGTGTGTGTGTGTGTGTGTGTGTGTGTGTGTGTGTGTGTGTTGTCCATGTGACAAAAGGCGAGAGAAACTTCTGTGGACCATGAACAATGGCTGTCAACCCCGCTGATGACAGAGAGGCTGAGGAGGCTTTCCTCTGTAAGGTTTCCATTTAGCTTTATATGCAAATGAGCTGCTAGTACGTTACAACCCTGCTCCTCATAACCTCCGTATCATCAGGCTCATACATCCACGCACTAACAAGCACCAGACACTTACACACAAACACACACTAGAGTTTGGCAATAAATCAATATAATATGGATATTGTGACGTAAAATTTGGTTGAGTCTGAGATTTTGTAATATCAAGATCCATCTTACTAAATCTTAAAGAGATCTTAAATGTTGTCTTTTCCGGGTTTCGTTGATTTGTTTTGACAACGCAAGTTTATTGAAAACTGGCCGGCAAAAGTGCCCAGAGCGGCAACTAGGTGACATGTTGGCATATAATGAATGTGCCAGAGCCTCATATGCTTGTATGATAATGGCATTGCTAAAAAAAAAAAAAAAAATGCCAAATTGCATAAATGCAACAGACGATCAAGGGCGTATTTGTATCTGTGGACTTAGAGGATTCATGCAGTCATGTTGTTTTAATACAGAATATAGTCAATGTCAAAGTGAAAGTCAGTTGTCATAGACTAGCAGATGCAATTAATTTTTTTCCTGGGCACTTTAAGGACGTTTTTTCTGGAGCTTTTGATCTTTTGATCACATGATCTTCATCAGCATATTTCAATCATCATTTTCAAAAGCACCATTAGTGATCCCACATCACATTGTTGCATGTCCATATCAAGGCATTTGATTTAAATAAATAAATATTTGAGTTGCTGATCATTTTATCTGTTCGCGATTTCTCATTTAGATTTCAAGAAAATGTGCCGTATCACATCTCCGCCGTGGTCCGGGATGACACACACCATGATAGAAGATTTCATCACCACTGTCCACTCGTAACATACGATCTTACACCCTTACAGAAACACGCAGCGACACACACATTTCCATCTATACGTTCATATATCCACGTGCAATTTCTTTCCTTCTCACTCACTCCATCTCTACCGAATGCTACAGTTAATAAATATATAGTATATATAATATACTACGGATAAAGCGTCTCTCACATGCATGTTGTTGTAAACACCGTCTAATCAACTGAACCACCAGATGGGGTTTCTTAACTTATTCTCCCAAGATATTTTCCGGCACCAGGGCCTGTGAACACACACATGAACTGGTGCAACATGAGACGCGTGGACAAATGCGCACACATCCTACACAAACAGGTGCTGAGTTTGATAAAAAACAAACACGTCAACACAGATGGATTTCGGCAGCATATTCTCATAGAGAGCCAAAGCAATTGAGAAATCTTAATTAAAAGTAAACTTTGGGCAAGATTAGAAAGCTTGCCCTCACTGTTAATGAGAGCATGCTGTTTATGAAATGCAAGCCTTCACAAACACGTCGGCATGCAAATGAGATAGATTTTTAATAAGGACTTTACTCCATGTTCCATATGTTTAGTATCACTCTGAACATGAACAATCACTGTGAGAGGATACGGGTAAACTTCATTTTGACGATTTAGATGTGCAGCATGAGAAGCATGTAGCCTGTACTCATTGGTGGAACAGATTAGCTGACGTACAAGTACATCTGGTAACATCTTAGAGCGTCTTTAAGTGCTTCATTGACACTTTTCTATAACTGAAAATAGTTCTAGACGACCTTCCTACTGGCTTCAAAAGGAAATCATTCTTGGTGAATACTATTGCATTTCATTTTCCTGAAGTTTTAGGTTTTTGTGCTGTGATGATGGTCTGGTTCAAACTCCGCAAGAACATCAAACAGCCTTATAGGAAAAGAAAGAGGCAAAAAATATTTTGATATGAAGTTAGAAAGAGTAAATCTACGAATGTCCCAGGCCTCTGTATTTTTCCACTCACCCCGCCTCCACCTCACCTCACCAGCTCACCTGGGCTCCAGCTGCCGCTCCTCTCCAGTCAGCCCGCCAGTATTTAAGCCTCTCCTGCTCACTCACTCTTTCCCAGATTCTACTACGACTCATGCGAGACTCTCTAGCACTTCTCTAGTGTTTTCCTGCTGCCGATCATTATCGACTGTTCCTGGTTTTCCGTGTGCTGCATTTGGGTCCAAACACGCTCCGGGACAGAAAAATCAGGCCAATTATGTCCCCAGCGCACACCCCTTCACCACTGTCCCGCCTCGAGAGGGCTGAGGGCGTCCTCCATCTGCACGAGGCGCTGTGGAGGTACGCCAGTCGCCATCAGAAAGCTGCCCTTTCTCCTGCTTCCCTGCTGCGTGCTCCAGCACCTGCACCGAAACCCCGGGTGGGGACCACGGAGCCCTACACTAGAGATCCTGAGGGACAGGACTATCTGGCCATTAAAATTGACCCAGAAGACTCTTGAGGATGAACTTTATGATCTGTCATATTCCCTCCCCTGCTTGTCTGGTGAATGGGAAAGAGCCCCTAGTACAGAATACAGAAAGGCTGCTCTTGGGATGGCAAGCAGGGAAGTGGACTGATAAGCCCTGGCTGAGGAGTTTTTTTTGCCTGAGTGGCTTCGAGACTTTTTGAACACCCCCCATTGCCAGCCTGCTTCCCAATAGACTAGGCACCGCCCTGTTGTCATTCAGCAGGCTAGCCAGCACTCCGGGAACCTCGGTGTTGCTTGCAGAGTCGGGTACCTTAGGTTTCCGACTCTGGAGTCCGCCTCCGCCTCCGGCTCCGGCTCCAGCCCCAAACCCATTCCTGAGAACTTGCCTGGCCGTGGGAGGTCCTCAAAGTCTCTGTCAGACTTCCAGGCTTCTCCAGACGCCGTCCTGTCAGCTTCAAGTCTGCTCCTCGGCCTGAGTCTCTGCTGCCCAGCAACCCTGAGTCCCCACTGTGCCGCTCCTCGGTCGAAACCAAGCAAGTTCGAGTCCCTGCGGTGGCAGTCCCTCCTGAAGAAATCCACAGTTCCTGCTGCCGAGCCGCGGCAGTTCCCTGTTTCGGGGTTTCCAGTTCTCCCTTCCGAGCTGCGGCAGTTTCCAGTTCGTAGCTCTGACCCCGTCCAGCTACCCCTTCTTGGTTCCCTGGTTCCTCCTGCTTACTCACTCTTTGCCAGATCGTACTCATGCAAGACTCTCCTGCACCTCGTTCCGGACTGTTTTCCTGCTGCCTCTGACCTGTCTGTCTTTTCTGATTCCCGATCCTCTGCCTGGCCGCGATCTACCTTCTGCCTGTCCCCTACTGGTGCGTCTGCCTGGACTTTTGTACGTACAGTAATTGTGCTCATTATCTATCCTGCCCTGTACTTGCCGAGCTCTGACATTAAACGTCATTATCAACTGTTCCTGGTTTCCTGTGTGCTGCATTTGGATCCAAACGCTCCGTGACAAAGAATATGTTGACAGGACATTTAAAGTTGTGTCCCGCATCCCAAGCCTTTTAGCAGTGTGTGCAGCCTGAGATTTCAGTATTCAGAAGGCTTTCTAAATACTAGAAAGGATTGTTTTCAAAGGTAAAGCATTGGACTCTATCTTGTAGTCAAACAGATGTGTCTGACACACTTGGTTCAGTGAGGTCTTACCCAGTGTCCCTGCCAGAGGAAGACATCTTTACTGTAAGATCTCTCCTTTTCCTTCTGTTTCCCGAGATGCAAACACGCAGCCTGACCTTCTCCTATTCTTTTCATATCTCTTTTCTTTCCCTGGCCATGTTATTCTGTCCGTAGTCTCGCCTACTGTTTTTGTCTCGTTTTTTCAGGGATTCTGCCTAAAGAAATTAATCTATTCTTTCTTTATCTCTCTGTCTCGCTTTTTCTTTCATATCCCTTTCTACACATGTTCTCTCTCACTGCTATACCTTTCTACATAATGACGCCGCCACTTCTCTGCCCTTCTACCTCCCCCACCTCCCTCTGCTAACCCTCTCTTCCCTCAATTTTCCTCCCTCCCTCATTCGCTCCCACTCACCAAGGTCCTAGAGAGAGGGAAATGAAAAGTGTATGTATTCTGTAGCGGTGCAGTGTGGCAGCGGGAGAGAAAACTGCTGTTTTATGGTTTTATTTATGGATCTGTAGATTTCCTGCACTATGCACATCACACACGGGGGCAGAGGGGGAATGAAGAGCAGCCGGATGTGAACTGCTGCTAGTACCCCCAGTGGAGCTGCAGACTAGCAAGGAGGCAGAAGAAGTGTTCACACATTCACATATTTTGGACCAAACATACATTAGTTACTAATGTATAGACAACTAAACAGTGAACTCAAGTACTGACGACAGGATATTAATTGGCATGCTATCAAATGAACCCATCCATCAAAAATAACACATGAACAGCGACATATCTCCACAATCACCCCCTCATATCAAAATATATAATTTGCTCTCCTGTCTGTTTGCTTTTGTCTCTCGACTGACTCATACCACATTCCCAGCAGAGACGAGTTTTCTTATCTGAAGGTCAACTTATGCCAGAACAGCGTTTGTCACTTCACACTCTTAGACAAACCCAGCAGCACCATCATAAACATTTAATGGAAGCAGCTATCATTGCACAGCAGATGTTGCTAACACTGCTAGTGCACGCCTTGGCTCATGTCATGGCCAATAAATAGCCTTAAATATAAGGAGACTGTCAGGCAGAGAAAATGAAGGACACTTTATTGAAATCACAGGCTGATAATATGGACTGTGAATGATTTTCTGAATAGAGCAGCGATCATTTTCTGCTCAGTGATTCAAAAACTAATTTTATTGTCTGTAAGTTCATTATCACAACTAAAATTGGAAGTCCTTGTGCATTTCATATAATATCGTTTTTAGTTTTTTGGAGTGTGAGCAATGGTCACACCAAAAGGATTTGACTCAACTACGCAAACAAAACTAAGAGGCTCTGGTGTCGTTTTGAACGGTTGACTTGAATGGTTCAACCAGTAAAACCAGTACAAATCTTTTCTTGTGTTCTGTTAGTTAGATATAACTTGGCTGAATATTGAGAATTGTGCATTAACTGAAATGTTTGCCTCATTCGTCTTAAAACTACAGACAGCTGTGATCTTATAATTCATTCACGTCAGGTTTTTGAAAGATGAATAGTATTTTTGAAATGAAAACCGTATATTCCCCACGATTGTTTGGTGGATCTAAGGGGAAACGGGCATTAGATCCGACTCGGCCCTATTAAATATCTCTTTTTCTCTTATTACTCTCCTGTCTTACCTTGAACAAATATAGATTATGTGGAGTCTATTTATTGCAATGATGTACGGTGTCTTTCTGAAGGTGGCGAGAGAACGGCAGAATTTGTGCAAAACACAGTCATACATTCCCCTCATTTTAGTAATTGGACACCTCAGTATTGAACAAACATGATTTATAGAAAGTGATTTTCTCTCGAACTGTGAAGCGTGATGCAATTTGATAGCACACTAGTCTAAAGAAGAGGAGGATCTGACTGAATGAGTTCAATTTGCCTCCCGATGACAAGTTGTGTAAAAAGGGGACACGAGTTTCACGCTAAACACATTCAGGTATAATGTGAAGAGAGAATGATCTGCTTGTTTGTGTTGGAGTACCTGGGATCACAGAGGCTCAATGTGATGTTAAAGGTGTGATGTGTCAATGGACTATTTCATCCTTTATTAAAAATGATGATGAAAAATATATGATGGGCAGATTTCACTCGTCTCCATACTGACCAGCAAATTGTATATATAGATTTTTTTTTTTTTGTGAGACTAGACAAGACAAAGCTTAATACATTGGGTGACTAACACGACAAAAATAAACAAACAAGAGAACAAATGTTAGATCTTATGGTGTGTGTGTGGGGGGGGTGTATCAGCGAAGGTGCAGGGCAGTCTATTGTGTCAGATTCTTGTGTGTGCGAGTGTGTGTGCGCGAGTGAAGAGGAGCCATAGGTGGGATTGTTTCTTAAGAGAAAAAAGAAGGCTAAATAAAGAGGGTAGAAAAAACTGAGTTTTCCTGGCTGCGGCTGCTAATGAAATGCCTTCGTCCAATCATTTTTTTCTTATCTTTATTAGCATTTGTCTCCCTTTCTTTTCCAGCATCTTAATGGCACAAAGCAGGAACAGTGATTTCCTTCCAGCTCAGGATGATAGTGGCAAGGCAATGAGCGAAAGTTGGATAGAAAAATTATGTCTAGCAGGTACAAACTGTACAGTAAAGCAAAGTGAAACAGTGTCAGCATAATCTTTGAAAAAGAAATTAATTGATTGAGTTTTCTGTAAAATATTACTTAAATATTTTTGGGGATATTCTAAAGCTTCAAAAATGGAGGCTTTAGCTAGAGACCAGTGATTGTGTGGCTGTGTATTACATTGCAAGAGCATATCACAGATCATTTTACACTAATGTTTCAGTGCTTGACGATGCTCCACGCTGCCACCTTTAACATGTCTTTCGAGAACCTGTTTACAAAAAAAAAATATCGAGAGGCAAAAATAGAAGAGCACCTAACACCCGTAATTCCCCTCTCTACCTGTCCACTGCGGTGTGAGTGTCTGTGAGTCTCTCCTCGCGTCGCCCACCCCTCTCTCCTGGGTAATTTGTTGTGTAAATACGGTCTACTTACAGCTGACGGGCCCTTTCGGCTGTGGCGCTGGAAATGCAATTACAGGCAGCAAACATCTCCATTGTTATCACTGGAGGGTGCGACGCTCATTTCGGTCCCCTCTGCAACGGGGGCCGTTATTGATCGGCATCAGCTTTGAGGAGGGGATTACTAATGAAGCCATCTAAAAGCCTTTTGTGCGGTAAAGAGTTTGCATGTGCATATGTGTGTGTGTGTGTGTGTGTGTGTGTGTGTGTGTGTGTGTGTGCATCTGTGTGTGTGTGCATGTTTGTAAATGGGTGTGTGTATGAGAGACGGCCAGAAGAGATAATGTGTGTTTGTAAATGTAGGCGCCACTATGCCCTCCTGTTGAGCATGACTCGTAATGTTTACTATTATAGTGCTCTGCTGCCTCTGGTGGTAGCTCGGTCATCTACAACATATGTTCTCTCCTCTGGTTTTAATAAAATCACAGTGTGCTGTGGTAAAAAATAGTCTGATAATGTTATAGCTATGGAGCAATGGCAGCCTGCTGAGGAACCTAATATTTGTAGAAGCTAGTTGTAGCTAAATGCTTTTTTCAATTATAGTTTTATATTATTGTCATCATTACTTAGTTAATAGGAGCCCCTAATAGTATTTATAACATTAAATGTGCATGGCTAAATAAGCAAAGGTTAAAGTTTGGTAAATATATCCTTATTTTTTATTTAAATTTTACAAATATTCAGCTATTCTGCCTCATTGGGACGGTGGCTGTGGTTTGATGAGATTTAAGTGATAGTGGCTTGGCAGCATAAGAAAACTACCCACCTACTGTAATGTATTGCTCAATTCTGATTGGTGTACAGATGTACGCGACATCCCTTTTGTCCAACTAAGCCCGGCCCACTTAGAAGTTAGAAGTGCACAGAAAAAAAAATCACAAATGCAGATCGTTATGTTAAATATTAATTGCATTGGACAATATTGCTCATGATAAGAAGCTGATTGAGAAAATAGTTTTTCAGGGCCTTTAACATTCATTTTTGGGAATGCACACAGATATTTGTGTTCATCTTTGCATAGTTTACAACAACACATTACCCTGCTGAGCGAGAACTCCAGGCCAGCACTTTAACACAGTCAGACACAGTCTCATACACATTGTGTCTCTGTGTTCACTCAATTATTAAGTACCCGAACTTCACATACGGCTTATTTTCCTCCTTGTTCTGAGTCAAGATGGTCTATTACCATCCTTGTGTGGCAGTCTTTTGAAGCGGAATATTTTTTTTGTCCCTGTTTGATGTCCATGCAGGCGCCTGTGGACAAATGATTCACTTCATTCTCTCCTGTCTTTGTTCCTTTGTGTTCATTTTCACCTTTCCTTGGAGTGATTGCACCAAAACTATTTTTGCATATTCATTCAATTCTTTCTTTTGTCTTTTCTAGAGGATGTTGAAACAGTGCAATTATCAAGTGTTGATTTGGGTCAATAGTGTGCAATACTCTGTACAGTGTTATGTTTGAGGCATAGCGTTTGTATAATTAGTTAGTGTCCATATTGTACACCATTGAATATAATTTGTACTTCTTTGAAATAACCTTTTTAGAAAAATAAATTGTATGTTATCAAAATATGCAAAGCCCACAAAGAACTGGGAATAATCTAAGATATTTTTGTACTAATGATGCACCACAGTTGGCTCCCATCGTTCTGAGACTGGAGGAAAATGTTCCCTTTAAATAGTCCTGGACTTGCAGTTTAGTGATTTAGATATTTGCTAAAGTCAGATCTGAGTTTATGAAAACTAACTCTACTGTGGGTATACTGGAAACAACATACTCTTATTATAAAATCTATAAGTATGTAGTACTGTACTGTATTCCCCTGTGTAAAGCAATTTGCTTGTGTTGTGGCCTCGAGGGAAATCAGATGTATGGTTATTATTTTCTATTGTCATTATATCCATCTGCATGATGTGACTTTACTTAATGATATGTAATATGTTACCAAGTTGATCTTAACTGCACAGCAACAAGTCAGGTTAATTAACTTCACAGACATGGATATAAATGCATGCTCTGTTATCTGTGACGTTGTGTTAAAAGTTAAAATTGGTGATTGTTATAGATACAGCTGTGCATGTGGCACCTGCACTGATCCTCCAACTCGCTTTCATATACAGCTCATAGCCCACCGACACCAAGCAGGCAAACCAGATAGTTAGATAAAGGCTTAAAAAAGTAAAGTCCATGCTCATAGCAGCCAGAGTTGAGAGAGCTATGCTTTAGAGATTAACAATAAAAAAGGCTACAGTGTGTGTTGGGTTATGACAGTGCTGTGCTGCAGAGACATAAACAGGTGGAAGCTTTTCCCCCAAAAAAAACCCTGTTTGAATTGGATCTCAAAGCTATAGCAGAACCTTGTTGTCTTCTTGGTGAAGTATGACAAACAAATTGTGAACACAATAAAAGCTGAAATGTCTGACCTGTAGGGGAGACATGTATTACTATTTAATTTGCTGCAGATTGTAAGAACACAGATAATAGCGTATGAATAATAGAGAGCCCCAGGTGTACACCTCCTGAGGTGAGTTTGCCCTTTTTACATTAGCCACCATCCAAAAGCTCCACTCTCGGGGGGTTTGAAAAAAAACTCTGATTATTCAGAGCAAATGTTGCATGAGTAAAAGGTAACTGTGACTGGAAACAGTGACACGCAAATCTCCTATATCTGCCATTAGTGCCTGTTGAAGAACGGTTAATTGTTTTATTATTTTTCCTAAATATTACATTTTTTTGCATGTCTGAATTCCACTCAAAAACTTTCATGTGCTATATTGTACATGCTATTCATTTGTGGGCAGGGTCAAAGATTGGACACTGGTGGTAGTCGATGCCCCCGAACTACAGATACTGAGCTTCCTGGTTAGACCACTTGATGTCAGTGTTGACCAGGTCTGTCCTTTCAGGTCTGAGCGCTTCAGTTCAGTCACTTCAACTGTTGAAACATTCACACTTATATTCAGCTTTGTATACACCTTTTTCATTTAGAATTTGTTAAACTGAGAGTGAACGGATTATGTGCCTTAGTCTGGCATAGAAAAAAATAGAGCACAAAGAAAATGTCATTAAATTAAACGCATATCTCACCAACTACGTGTATGATTTAACCTTTAAAGCATTACATCTTGAAAGTGGAAATATTCTGGCCTAATGTCAATTGTCAATTCCCCAGGGTTCCTATGGGGGCTGGAACTCCTTGAAAACACTTGAATTGTAATGCAAGTGTATTTAAGGATTTCAAAGTTATAAATAAATAGTATGTAATAGTAATAGTATGTTGAAAATTTTTTTAAAAAGTTATATAGTATGTTGAAAATTTTTTTAAAAAGTTATATAGTATGTCAAAAATCATGAAAAAAAGTCATAGTATGTCGAATAAAAAAATAAAATAAGTCATAGTATAGTATGTCGAATTAAAAAAATATATATATCAGATTGTTGCATGTCAAAAGAAAAAGTCTGTCGAATAATAGTCAAAAATCATAAAAAAAAGGCATAGTATGTTGAATAAAAAAAAAAAAAAGTATTAGCATAGTATGTCGAATTTTTAAAAAGTCATAGTATAGCATGTGAAAAATCATGAAATAATAATGAAATCATATGGTTGAAAAATGTCTTACAATATTGTATTTCCCTTATTTAAAACATTCTTCTGATAAAGGCTGTTCGTTGGAGTTGATTCTCCTTCAGTCACTGCTGGCAAACAAAAGGCCTTGTGTGACTCAGACGCCTCAATGATCACCTCTCCTGTTAGTGGCAGCTGAAGGACTCTCTGAGGATTTTTTAGCACTTCAGTAACCATAAAGTGGAAGTATGCTCAGTGGCTTTAGCATAATAGCCTTTGAGAATGTGAGTGGTTATGGCTGGGAACCGGTTGGTCTCGGGACTGCTCCGCTCGGTCCACATTTCTTTGATCAGACATAAAGCAAAGTCATGAAAAAGTGCTCCAGATCACATCCTCTCTAACAAGGCCTTGACATACAGCAGCATTAATAATAGTCAAATACCAGAAAGCACAGAAGGCATGATTATAAGATAACTAGTCACACTGAAAACAAAGCATCTTCTTTTACCCTTTTAATAATTTAACTAGACTATTTAAAGTAGCCATTAGCTGCGGTATCACTCAGCAGGCCCTCATTACTGCAGCATTTAATCATGCGTCTCCTCCAACAGATAACCAGGTCCTGCAGTTTGGGACGCTAGTAAGCACCTCCAACACCTACGAACCCGTTGCCCCTGGAAACCCCAGGAGGCCTGTAACCGTGACAACAGACCAGCCTCTGCTATGGAGCATGGGCCTCCGTAAGGATGGGGAATGAAGTAAAAAGGAAAAAGCTGAAAGCAATATTACATGTGGCCAAAAATCAGTTTGAGTGTTATGTGATATAATGATAGAGATGTTGGCAGCTCTGTTGGAATAAAAGAGCCGACTACTATTTTTAGTTTAATACCACAGTGGCCATCTTTAAGGATATTTAGTGTATTATTTTATCACTTTCAAAAGGTTTTATGCAACACTTGGATATGCTTACTCACTGCAGGGTTAAGTTCTAAATGATCCATAAAGAAATGTTTCTCTGTTTATGAATATGCACCATATGACCAAAATCACAGCCTTATGCCGTACTAACATCTGCTTACCTTATAACACATTTTGATATCAGGGAAGTTGAGAAGGACGGCGATGATTACATGTTCCTTTAACTGTGTGCAGGTATCTACGTGCCTTTGACATCAGTTCCACTGTACACCCAGCTTCAGATTGTTTGTGCCTCAGTCTTACTGTGTTTCTGAAAGTCAGACACTGTAGTAACATGCTGCAGTGATAGCAAGGCTATTTGAAAAGCAAAAAGTCAATATGTTGGTTTCCATTTGTTTTATTTACACATTGAAATATAAATGCTGTGCACAGAATGTAAAAATGCCATCCCTTCAGTCCCCAATCACACCAGCCCAATAACACCTTGCACCAACGTCCCCAGGTTTTGAAGTTTGTTTTTGTCCATGATTTAACCACCACTAGATGGAAAAACAAGAAAAGGCAGCGTTAGTGATGGAAGAAAGCAAAATGGTACATGACCAATATTTCACTGTAATGTTCAGTTTGAATGATCAAGCTACTCCCCAAAATACAAATTATTGTGTACCACACATTTCTCCCAACTTCTGCACTTTAGGATACTTTATATTCTGACAATTAAGTCACCATCTTCAATGAAGGGTATTTGGATGTTATAACCTACTGTGCACAAAAATAAAATCATGAATGCTACCAGTGTGACTGCTGTTTTCTTTTGTGTAGTGATAACTCATAACCAATGACTGTATTGTTGCAGTAATGCCTATTAATGTGGAGAATGTAAAAAACTTTTGGTCTTTAAATTAGTTAATGCTATTCTATCAATTATGTAATAAAATGAACCATCTTTCTAGTCAAAAAGATCATCCTAACCAGTAATTCCGTAAACAAATGTTAATTATATACCTTTTAAATAACTCTGCTTTCTAGTAAAATAAAATGCCTTTTGACACCATCTAATGTTGGATGACAAAGATGTACTGGAGTTTGGTAGATTTTCATTATTATACTGAGTAAGGCTCTAACGGCATCTAAACGGTACGAGTCTCTTCCAGCTCTGGTAAATAAGTGGTATTTAAAAGGGAATACTTCACCCACAATTACTCATCACGTGTTACCTTGAAGAAAAAAACTTTGTTTTTCTCGCATGCCACGATGGTGAACAAAATAATCAAAACAGAAAAGTCTTGGTGAATTAAAGTAAATGGAGGCCACGTATTACAACACAAAGCTATATCAAAACATCCGATTACAGTCACTCACAACTCGTGCAGTACAACGCAAGCCTCATTTAGAAAGATAAGATAAGAAAGGAAGCATTGAATCACCTTTCCTTAGCTTTTAGAGAATTCAACCAGCTCTCATCATGGGTGCCACTTAATACACTCATTAAAAAAAAGGAACCTTCCAAAGAAAAAAAAAAAGACTATTCGAATGCAGCCCGAGGTCATACTGGACGAGTTGTGAGAGTTTGTTAACGGATGTCTTGCTGAGGTTAAACACGGCCCCCATTTACTTCAATTCATCAAGATTTTCTCCCATTTTTTGATACTAGGCATGCGAGAAAAACAATGTTTTCTTTAAGGATTCAAGGTAACAGGGTGAGTAATCGACATACAAATGGTCATTCTGTGGGTGATACTGAAAATACTGAATGTGATTTTTATTATAAAAGAGTAAGACATTTGATATACTTGCCGCACCGTATGACTGCTGGACAGACGTTAAAAAAAGTGTGACTTCTTGCATACCCAATTTGACTATGATTTACAGTGAGTAGATAGAAACAACAGAATGATCAAAAGCGCAGTAGGTAGTGTCATTAGAAAGTCCCTTTCTCGCTCTCTAAGGGGCCATCACTGATATCTTTGAGACACTGGGATAAAGTGTTTGGATAGAGCTTCCCTGGACACTAATCAAGACTGAGACAATTGTTCCTCTTTTTTTAAACCCATGAACTAGGAGTGTAGAAGTGTTTAAACAATAAACATAACCAATTACATGATACAATTACCACCCACATAAGTTGCGTGTTACTGCTACTTACACAATGATGTTGTTGATGGGGATGTGAATGAGTTTGACGAAGAAACCGATGAAGCCCATGATGGCAAACCCAATCGCTGTGGCCATGGCGATCTTCTGGAATTCTGAAGGAAAGAAAAGTTCATTAATATAAAACACGTTTCAGAAATAAAAAAGCCAAATACATTTTTAGGAGGGCAAAAATAACAAATTTTAAAATAATTTTTGGGATCCAAACTTTGTTAACTAGCAGCTCAAGCTCAATTAAAAATATCTGGATTTAATTGGTAACGTTACGACGATGCTGCCAACACAACAGAGACTGGGCCAAATGAAGAAGGGGGGTGGGGGGACATGAACTTACCTTTTCTGTCGGGTTTGGTGCATCTCTTTACGAGCCTTATGGAGTCTTTGACGAACTGCCGGCTGGGCTCAACAAACTGCATTACCTGGTCCATGGTGTTCAATCTGCGGGCAGAACACAATCAGAACCAACGGTGGAGCGCGAGCGGCTGAGTGCTGACGTTGACTTCAGACGCCTGAGTCCTGAGTCCCACTACGTTATTATTACAAACAAATACTGTAGCTGTTCTCTTTGTCTCCCCGTCAGATATTAACCAGTATGTTGAATCACATGTGGCCTTATCGTTGAAATGTTTCGGAGTTAGTTAAGTTAGTGTTCGTTAACTCATCCTCGCTAGCTAACGTGAGCGTAAGAAAAGCTAGCAGGTCGACGTAATGTTAGGTTAGCTTGAAATACAATAAATAAAAACAGATACAAGTCTAAATAAATCTCACACCAGTTAGTGTGTTAGCTGTACGTGAACAATGAAGTCATATTTCGTAGAATAGCACTTATCTTACCTGTTTGTGAGGTCGTGTTGGACGAGGAGACAGGCGGAGGAGTGAGGGCCACGTCGCTTTCGGGCAGTTTCTTAGTAGAGAAGAGGTGACGTAGCCTTTACAGGCGCATGCGCATTGTCTGTATTATAGTGTTGAGTTATTGTCCACACTGCCCCCTACAGGCGGGAGGTTTTCACACACATTACAGCAACAGGAGCCTGGGTTAAACCCATTTTACTCACTTTATTAATTATATATTCAGGTTTATTCCGACTCTTTTAAATTAGGCTGCAAAAACAAACAAAAACACCTAACGCTTGGATTATTTGGAAAAAGTACTCTGATGTATTACTAAAGTGGCAATACCACAGTGTACAAATACTCTGCTACAAGTCATTCATTCAAAATTCTACTTATGTAAAAGTGCAAAAGAATCATAATCAAAATATACTCAAAGTACCAAAAGTAAAAGCAAAATTGCCCATTTAAGAATAATAAATATTACTGGATTTTAAATAAATATTACTGGATTATTATAATTATTGATGCATTAATCCATTCATCAATTTAATGTTGCAGCTGGTAAAGGTGGAGTTTATTTTTTTTTTTAAAAAGTTAATATTCGGCTGTGTAATCTATAATAATACATCATCATTTATTAGTTGTTATATGTTGTATTAATAATCTGAATATGAAAAGTAAATAAAGTAGTAGAGTAAAAAGTACAATATTTCCCACTGAGATGTAGTGGAGTAGAGGTATAAAGTAGCATTAAATGGAAAAACTCAATTAAATTACAAGTACTTCAAGTACAAGTACTTAGTACTTACTTACAAAATTAGAATCAAGTACAGTACTTGAGTAAATATACTAAATTACTTTTCACCTCTGTATAAGATACCCCATTATTATATATAAATGATATGTAATTATATATCTAAATCATAATACACACATTGCTGAGGAAGCATTGGTCCAAGACTCCTTGTTGCCCCTCCTCTTGCTCATGCCACATTCCTTTAGTCTTAACTACTCCGTCATGTGATGAGGATTAAGATACCGTTTCTAAATACAATTCTGGCATTTTCTCTTAATCTTTGTTCCACAAGATACTGAGTCAATGGCGGATAAAGTCCCACACTTATAGTAATATTCATGTGCAAAAGACAAGCACATGTAATGCTAATACAATAATACTAAACAGTACTTTGCAATAGGCTGCAGGATTCCAACATTACTTTTTACATTTTAATGAATCATCCATGGAGTGAGTCACATCATAAATCAGTCATCTGTTTGTGAGGCATTGCTCAATTCTCTCATTATTATTAATACACTAAACTTAAACCTAAATCTCTTTGAACTTTCTCTCCCAGTGTCCCATTAGTCAACCTAACAGCATGGACAATGTTGACATTAAACAAATACACTCAGAACTCATGTATAAGGTAACCTTTATGTAAAAGACACAAACAAGCAGAAGGGAAACAGGTTTAATTTTTATGTCATGAACATATTGTGACATTAACAGAATTGTATGTTTTTTTCTTCCTCAGCTAACAGGACTGCATCTGAAACGGCAGATTACAAGATACAAGGCTGTGGAATGAAAACAGTTCAATGAATAATTTTAGATCATTGGCTCGTGTTTTACCGATTAATAAATGTACATTATAATACTTTACGTGCCATCTAAGTGCTTTAACTATCAACCACAATGTGTGAGCTGGAGAAGCCCTGAGAGGCAAGTGAGAAAACTTCTGGTGATCCATTTTCTGAGTCTGATCTAAATTGTTTTATGACATAAGAACAACAACAACAACAACAACAACAAAAAAGGTTTTACCACCACCTGGAAGAAAACATGAACGCTTGTAGTCCTATTCAGAAGACGGGGTAGTGGTGCACCTCAGCCTCTTGTGGTTCAAAATGAGTATTACAACAACAAACACTTGACACTGACAAAAAACAAATTCACTTGGCAAAACAGAGAAAACTATTTAGATTGGGTTTTTTTCCTACTTGCAAGCGGCATGTGAGAGTCATTTTCATACAAAGCAAGACCTGCTGGCTAACGTCTTTTAAAGCTAAGAGCTTTACAAGCTAACAAGATAGAACAGCATCTGCACTCAAGATACAAAACTGACTAAAAGAATCCCCACATGGGTTAGGTAAGTACAGTAAAAATACAGTCTCATCATACAGTTGTTTGATAAATACAATTTCACTAAAATGTCAGATTAAGTTTTGATATTTTACAACAAAAAAAAAGGAGCTCTTGGTAGTTTCACGACAGTAACAGTAACATTAGCATCTATAAAAAGTGTGTAAAAGTGTTCTTAAAAAGATGATACGTAGCATACAATGTCACTGCTCAGTTAATTTGCCACTGTTCACTGCCAGGTGATGCCAAGCATGTTGCAGCTTATCTCCCACAGTTTTTGGGCCAAGTCGTCATCAGAAGCCGCCCTTGAGCACGTTGCAGGAGCGCAGTCACTGTCAGGGACAGAAAGTTACCAAAGTTACACTCATACTGTGTTACCCTTGTGTTAGTGAGCAGATAGTAATACTAAGCAGCCTGACGTTTGTCTGAAATACGGTGTGTACCTGAAGTACCCTCCACTCTGGCTGTCCAGGCCCGACTCCACAGCACAGTAGATGGTGGTCTGTGCTCCCTCCAGTGTTGTCTTGGTGAAAATCCTGAAGATCTTCACTGCCACCTGGATACACTGGTGCTGGTGCCGCCACAGGTCAGACTGCACCACCCCCGGGTGCAGAGAGAACACGCTCACCCCTGTACCTGCAACACGTATACCGGCACCTACGCAGTCACCTACACACGTACTGTATAATCATGTTCGCACATGAAAAACATGTCCATGTAATTAACGTTTGCATGCTCTGCTATGATATTGCATACAATTTACACAAATTTCGGTGCTAAATATGCTTTTTTTTTTTTTCAAAACAGCAGTTGTTTCAGTAAAAATGAAGATAGAATAGCCATGTTAGCCATAGTATTTGGATTTTATTTTCATTTTTTTCATGTCTTTAGTTTGTTATTTAGTTAAAATCCTAATGGACTAATTGACAGCTATATTCCAGATCCAGGGATCAACCATTACACAGTATGGTTGTCATATCTAAGTCATTTCTTTCAGTTCTTGGCCATTAAAAGGTTCAATGTGTAATTCCGAGCCACCTGCGTCAAAGAAATGAGGCAGTATTTCACCTCTAATCTGGGTCAAAACAATCTAAATTCATCAATCATCAAAACCATCAGTTACAAAAAAAAAGCTAACTAGAGTATGTTAACTTGTTTATATTTTATTTGTAGTAGTTTGTCATATTTATCTAAGTTTTAGAGTATCAGTGTATTCTTCTCATTGTGTATCTACAGCTATACATCTCTCTCTTCTAGTGTTGATATATTTACGATGTATTTTACTTTCTTAGCAACAACTACAAAGGCTCTTTTTCACTCCACCTACTATAAAATACATTCATCCTCCAAGCCCAGACATTAAGACTTTTCTAAGTCCCTCAGCAACACCCTCCTAACTGTATATATGCTCACACACCCACACGTATGCCTATTTCATGGCTACAAGACAAATATGTGAATCAAATGTGTAATTAGGTTATCTTCTCTTCCATCCCCTGTGCCGTGTGCTTGTGCATGCACCATCTCACCTTACCTTGTAACTGTTTGGCAAGTGAGCGTGCAAAGAGGACGTTAGCCAGCTTGCTCTGCCCGTAGGCCTTCATGGTATCGTAACTCCTCTCGCTGTTGATGTCATCCAGCCGAAGCCCGGTCCAGGTGTGAGCCACCGATGCCACGACGACGATACGGGCGGGGGCTGAACGCTTGATGAGGTCCAGCAGCAGGTAAGTCAACAGGAAGTGACCTTATGAAAGTCAGGAGACAAGACACGTTAAGGCTATTGTCTCACGCTACCCAAGCAAACGCCACTACACCACACAGCAATGCATGTGGTGTCATATTGACAGTCAAAAAAGCAGCTCATAAATCACCCAACATAACTTACTGTAATAACTGTACCATTCTGTGAGAAACGCATCCCTTTACGGAGGGATAGAAACGCCCCACAGAGACGGGAGAATCGTAGATTGCGTGTGTTTTTCGTTGTGCGGTGTTATGGAACATGCAGGTGGTGCATTGAATGAACGTATATACATTTAATAATGAGCTGTCCCACCTTTATTTAACTTCGATTTAGGTGGTGTAAGCTATGTTGCTAACCATATATTTTCGAAAAAGTTTAACATTTTCAATGTAGTTGAGGCAAATTTGGGACAGGGGAAAAAAAAAACTGAAGGACTTTCGCAAACACATCGGAGCTCACGGTTGATCCCGTAGGAATGAATGAACTTCCGGTTGAGCCGCGTACGTACACGGAGCTATGTGGAAACGAGGCGTTACACTCATGGTGTCTTTCTTTTGTTGAACAATAGTGTTGTGGTCTGTAACGCTGAACAGACAGTTCCTATAAAGTGCCCTTCACACACATCTTTTTAAACTGCCGCAATATTCTTTGTTACTAAAACTGAAGGGATTTCCATGTTGACAGTACTGTTGTTATCATGACATGACAGGAAGGGCCGGGGTGTGTGTCCTTCAGTTTCTTCCTCTGTGGGGGTCTTTGTCCCTCATTGCAAGTCTCTCTTTATTTCAATCACTTGCCATGACAAGCGTACTCAGTCTCTATGCAAGTTCATGGCCATACACAATGCTAGTATTGCTGCAGCTTTAGTATGTGATTCCATGTGATGCTGGAGTCACAAGTGGTTGTTTTTCATAGTCAACATACAGTATGTTGGCGATAAAACGGTCGTAATTCTAGTTTATGGAACGAACTTGGCTACCCTGACATAAAGAACATACTGTACCTTGATTGATGCTCTGCATGTACATTAAGTGAAAGAGATCAATCTCTTTGCCTACCATTTCTCACGAACATCTGTTGTCATTCGTTCAGCCTCATTATGACCTTAGGGAACGGAAAACAATGTCTCGCGAGTCAGAAAGTGAAGATAATCCCAGGAAAGTTTTATGTGATCATCACTTTCCTTACTATTGTTCTCCATTTCCTCTTTTACGGTTGACCTAACCAGAGTTTATCGTTATTTAAATCCCACGTGTACAAGGATGTTTGTGACTGTATAAGTATGTATCTATGCATGTGTGTGTCTGAGTATGTGTTTTGCATATGTGTGTGGGTGATTATGTTCGAGCACAGACTGTTCTTCTCTCTCTCAGCCTGTGACAAAAATACCACAGAGGAAAGGATCATTTGGAAGGAGGCCATGGTTCAATACGGGGAGAAAAGAAAAAAAAAACACTGACAGCTTGAAGAAAACAGTGATTCTGGTTCATTTTTTCATGTTGGCCAGCTTGGTTGTGAATGTGTACGCAACCGAAAATGTAATAAAATATTTGTACCCTCTTAAGTAGGAAAATCCCTCCCGTCACTGTGTAATCGTATTATTAAATGACTCAAATGCATCCCAAGTGCATTAACATGACGCTTGAAATCCATGTGGAAACTACAACTTCCAGTATGACTTACCCAAATGATTGACGCCTAACTGCATTTCAAACCCGTCAGCAGTCTTGGAGTGGGGACACATCATGACGCCTGCATTGTTTATCAGCACATTCACCTGTTTCTCCTCTGAAAACATCATCCCACACAAACACAAAAACATAAGGAACAGTAGTAGTAGTTAGAAGCATCTCAATAAATGGCATAAATCTAAATGGATACATTTATATAGCGCTTGCTGCTACGCAAAGCAACGGCCAAACAGTCCAGACACATTGTGAGCGTCTCTCTCTGCAGCGTCTCGCTCACAGACACGGGGACAGCAGGACGCAGGGATTGAACCCCTGACCGTGCCGTGTATGAAGAGGTTAATGCTTAGTGTCCTACCTTTGTTGACGAGTTCAGCAAACGCTTTGATGGACTTGGTGTCAGAGAGATCCAGTTTCCTGATGACCACGTTGTCATTTCCTGTGTCTTCCAAAATGTCCGCCCGGGCCTCCTCTGCTCTCTCCAGGTCTCTGCAAGCCATGACGATGCGTGCGCCTGAAAAACAAGGGCCAAAGGTCACAACTTATGAATATCAGGTTCTCCCCGTTCCACGCTACATTCCTCCCACAGTCTGAAGACTGAAGACTCAAAACTTTAAATTGCCCCTGCATAGAACTTATTTATGTGAGCTCACGAGGAGAAGCTCCAGCCCCCTCATGTTCCTGTAAGAAACGCAAGAATAGAAACTGCAATGATGGATAGATGGATAGGCCTGCAGAGCACTTTACTATGAATCCTCTTCCTGTCTTGAGGCTTTATTTTTGTGCTGTCCCATGACAAAGGACAAATACTGTACTATACTAAATCAGAAAACTTTTATTTGTCCCACAGCGGGGGAAATTTACAGCGCTACAACAACAAAAAGGGACAGTGAAGATAAAAGGGCAAATATAAAACTTGTAAACGCAAATATTCTCCACACAACCGGCTTAAAATCATTCAAAGTTTCGGGAACTACAAACTACAAAAAGCGTTGCTCGTTTGCAGGCACACAAAGCTACCTACGTCAATCGAGGAGGAAGTACGCCAATCTCTGGGTGTACTTTTAATCATCCCCTAATGTTCTCTAACCTCTCATTCAGCATCTCATTTAGCCAGTTGCTCCACTGGCTGACTGACACAAAACCTTCTCAACTGTGCCATTCTCATTCGCCTCTGACGCAAATTATTATGCATTCTCCTTAATGAGCCCAAAAACGGGGCTTTGAGGACAAGTACGCACTCTCTCTCTCTCTCTCTTGCTCTCCCACAGACACACACAAACATGCATGCATGCCCACACAAACTAACAAACAGCGAGACAACGACCCCCACCACACACACACACACAAAATAGCTGCTGTGCCCACCAATTATGGAAGAGGAGAGCCATTAATCAGTTGGAGCGTAGCGTCTGTATCCCATCACAGTGTCTTTGTTTCCCCCCTGCTGTTCCCATGTGGGAAAACCCAATTGTTCCCACATTTCCCCGGTAGCCAAGTTTACTCAATTAAATAAAATAGTAAACAAACTGAGAATGGAAGGTTATACTGAGTCAAGTTAAAGATCCTCCAGCAGACGAGTACACAGTGTTACGAATGCATACATTATGTCAGTATGCAAATAAGGACAAAACGCTAATAATGACTTAAATTAAATCTGATCATATTCTGCATAATCAGATTCAATACAATGCACATTTCACTTTGTCAACATGGCAAATGAATGTTATAAGCGAGCGAATACATTATTAATAAGGGTGGAATTCAGTTTGCTTGTCCTGATACAGCGCCTTCTGTTATGAATCCTCGCAAATCTAATCATGTTGTCATCATGTCATTACATAATCCCATTTACTGAAACGTGATACAGCGATTCGACAGTAGTATCATTTTCCTCTGACAGTAATGATTCTTTCCGTCTCGTCTTTCTTGTGCCACCCATCATTTCTCACGTTGTTCTGTATTTATATTAATGTGGTTTCACTGCAAAAATCATACATTTGGACAAAAGGTAAGATTCCTGGTCACACACACACACACACACACACACACACACACACACACACACACACACACACAGTGTAGAGTAGGTAGATGCCATGCTGAGCCTAATTTCAACTTTGCTCTCCAATCTCTCTTTGTTTCCTGTCGGGCTCGGAGGGGAGCGGACCCTCACAATGCTCCCTCTGTCCCGTTAATGCATCATCTGTCTTCCATCACTGCCATTTGTCTTTCCCTTGGATTGGTGAAGTGTTTAGCAAGATGCTCATGTTGGTTATCGCTTTTCCTTCTGCCCTTTGTTTTGGTCCTGGAATATGTAAAAAGTTAAGGGATTCTGTGGGATATAAAAAGCACTCGATGCATACACAGCATACGCACATTGAACAGGGTAACAAGTAGGATTACGCCTGATTCTGTGGTTGAGGTCTGAGGACAAAAGATCACAATGAATAACTTTAGACCACCCAAAGCATTAGAGGTGCTTAACTCCGGGAAACAAGAGTGGAATGTGTAGGCTCAGTCACAGTTTGAAAGTCAAAGAAAATGAAAGAAGACACAGGTACACATTAGAGCCACTGAGCCAGAAACGGGCTAAAGGCAGACGGGGACAGACACACGGCTGGACAGACGAGCCTGAGCAGTACCTCTTCTTGCCAGGTCCCTTGCAGTTTCTTTTCCAATACCAGTGTTCGCCCCGGTGATGATGACCGTTTTCCCATCTAACCTCTCTTCAGATGACCAGGCGTTACAGCACACATTCCTGAACAACACACACAATCACGGGAAAACGCATGTTGATAAAAAAAAAGAGTATTTCCTTATTATAATAAGTATTATTTGTATGTATACATTTCCAAATCCCCACTTCTATTGCTGTCTGTAATCTGCTTTGCACACCTTCATTAAGAGATGTGAGGAATTTTGTGGAATTTTCCACGTAAAGTGAAGAAATTTGGAAATATGTTGAGAGAAAAATGAAGAATGCTAATAAACATGATCCACAAACTGATGATTGCAGTGACTCATGAACAAAAACGTCACAACATCCAAGCACATATGTGTGGGTACATATGCTGTATCCTGTAATAGGTGATCTGTATGTATATTCCCTGATTGTGGAGATGAAAACACCTGGCTATTTTCCTGTAAGAATAAAATGAAAATCTTCAATTCAATCTCACTGTAACAGATTCACAGGAGCACAAAAAAAAAAGAGTAGTCACTGTTCATTAACTAATGACTTTTAAGCAAAGAAAAACGGTCTCAATCGGCGCAAGATTACACATTTTCACACAAATCTAATCTACTGCTGGCACGGTGCAATGTAATCTCCCTGAAATGACATTCCTGTTATTAACAGAGCCACCCACCTAAAGTTTGCCGTCTTATTATTATTGCGCGTGTGTTCCTACCTGCAGTACATTCTTCCTCAAGAGCAACAGATCCCCACCTCAGGAAACAGTGAGCCACTTTAGCATGAAATGGATTTACCTCCTTCAGTCCTCCCAACAGTTCGTGCTTGTCATCCCCACCCGCCGCGTTTTTTTCGTGACAATAACACTGCTGGGCCAATCAGCGGCGAGCAGGCGCATAATTGATTCGCAAGTTGCAGGCTGCTTCACAGCCGGCCCCTGCTGTCGGAGAAACTCAAGCGTCGCAGGAAATGTGTTCTGTCAAAAGAATTGAGCACTTGTGTCCCTGCCCACTGCTGTGTGCGACACCACTGAGCACAAAAGCAGGTCCTCACGAAAAAAAATGTTTTTAAATCCTACCCTAGATGTAATTAGCTTTATTATCAACATGTTTTAATCGTGATACTATTGCGATATTCCATGAGGATTTCCTCAATTAGCTGTACACTGTAAAGACAACACGTAATATTGTAAAGTATTGAATAAGTCATTCAGAACAGTTCTTGAGAAACAACCGAGAATATGTAGAATGTGTTTGCTGCATGCTGATTGGCCGAGTCACAATAAAACAAGCACGTGGCAGTTTGTGACACCAATGATCCTTTTTATTAGCTACAGCTGTGAACATTGCTTTCTCCAACCTTCCTCAGCCTCATTGCCTCAGTTTTGCCAATCAAACTCTATTACAATAAACAGATTAGGCTGCACCTCCTCACACACATGTTCTCCATCACTTGTCACATTGTCAGAATTCAGTAAATCTAGCATCAGCCTCATGTCTGTTAACATCACAGGGTGTGCTCATGTTTAGTGCTTCATAGCATGAAGAAGAGCATATTTGAATGGGAGTTTATTTCCAGCGGATGCCAAGCATGTGGCAGCTCACAGCCCACAGCTTTAAGGCGGTGCCATCATCCTGGCCTGCCCTGGAGCTCTGCGCACTGGCACAGTCCCTGTGAGGAGACATGGGAAAGACAGTCATTACTTTTTTTTTTGCGCATGCAAAGTTTTAACATGCCCTTTCTCTTTATGTAACCCTCCTCTATTGCGATTGGTACAGAATTAAGGAGCGAAATCAATGATGAATGAAAGCTGCTACGTGGATTCACGTGCATCTTGGGAGAAGAGTACATGTGGTGCGTTCAGTGTCTGCCCTATTAGCAGCTGTGCTCGCTTTTAGAGCTACTGGAGCGATCAGGAGTTCTGCAAAGTGTCATTTAGTCTTGTGACTTGTGACTAAATATGATAACGACCATTCCCATTTCCAACAGTATGCACCATCAAAGAAACAATAGCATTCCAGACTGACTTGTAGTATCCTCCGGTGACCAGCTGGTCCTCGGGAGTGACGGTGCAGTAGAGGGAGGTGTAGGCTCCCTCTGCCGGAGTCTTCAGTATGAAACCAAGCGTCTTGGTCATGACCACAAGAGGGCGCGTCAGGTGCCTTGTTATTTCAGTGTTCACCATGCCGGGGTCCACAGAGTAAGCAGTCACACCAAGAGCTGTAGGCAAAGGGATGCATCAAGGTACAGCATTCATATCAACTGGGTTGTGGGTGGCAACTTCCCCCAAACACACACAAATGACACGGTGCAAAGATGTAATGATAAACACATGAGCTATCAGAATCCTGGTATACTAAGGCTAAGCTTTACATATTAATAACATCCATAGAGCTTTATTTATCCCGAGGGAAATTGTTGTGCAACAGTTGCAATACACAGCAGGAGATAGTATAAGATTATAAAGTTTACAAAAATGTACAAATAGTGCAAAATGTTTTATACAAATATATATATATATGTAGAAAAAATTAAAAAAATAAGACGAGCTGAGGTGGGGTAAGGTGCAGTATTTGGCAAAATAATAACATACAAATAATAAGAATTACCAAACCAAACTAAGTATGAAGAAGTATAAGCTACATATGAACCTAAATATAAAGAATGAAGGTGATGAAGATGATGAAGAGAGGAGAAAGAGAGAGAGAGAGAGAGAGAGAGAGAGAGAGAGAGAGAGAGAGAGAGGACCTCAGGTGGATGCTTCGTAATCATCATCTGTTATATCCTGACAATACAAAAGTCCTTCTTCACTCATTATCATCTTTGTAGAAATGTTTAGATCAGTATTCAGACTGACAAACACGGTGTGCTCGGCGGAGCGATGAGACTGCACTTTTTTTCTTTACAAACAACTTTCTCCTTGCTCTGCTTCTTGCCCAGAGCGGTTGTGGTTGAGGCATGAGACTCTCACACTGGAAAAAGATGCAGATCAATTTTGTACGCTCAGGGAAGGAGGCAGTGAGGCACAGAAAGACATTTAAGACATTAAGGACAAGCATACAGGGTGCATATTGTCACAAGCACACACCCTACCCTCAGTCCTTTTGGCCAGCTCGCTGGTGAACAGGACGTTGGCCAGCTTGCTCTGTGCGTAGGCCTTGACGGGGTTGTAGTCTCTGTCACCGCTCAGGTTGTCAAACTGGATCTGGCCCATGGTGTGAGCCAACGAGGACAAGTTGATGACCCGGGATGGGGCCGAGTGCTTCAGCAAGTCCAGTAACAGAAAGGTCAGGAAGAAGTGACCTGGAGAGGAAGAGAGTGGGTGGAAGTAGGGAGAAAAGACGAGGAGCGAGAGAAAATAACAGAAGAAGTGTATTTATAAGCAACTTTAAAATGAATACACAAAAGGCTTTAGAGACTGATCCACTGGTGAGAACAGAGACACCAGAAGGAGCTTCGTCCATTGCTAAAATGAAGTAGTGAGGCCATAACATTTGTTATTTGTAAATTAATTTATCATCCCTGCCATTAACTAAATAAAAACAACTCATACCCAAGTGATTGACTCCGAACTGCATCTCAAATCCGTCCACCGTGGTGGAGTAAGGGCACATAGCCACACCTGCATTGTTGATGAGATAGTGGAGACCCTTCTCATCTGCAACACAAAAGTCCCCTCATTACTTTCTGAAAAAAGGAAAATGTACACGGTACTTATGGAGTCTACGTGTGTGTGTGTGTGTGCGTGCCACCCACTGTTGTAGATATTCTCGGCAAACAGGCAGATCGATTTGGTGTCAGCCAGGTCCAGTTGCCTCACGACAACCTTTGCTCCCTTCACCTCCCTCATGATGTCCCGAGCTGCCTGCTCTCCTCTTGGCATGTCTCTGCATGCCAAAATCACCCGTGCACCTACAGAGAGTAACAATAATAATATTATTATTACTATTAATAGCATTCAATGCTTGCATGTACATTCATGTGGACATTTGAACAAAGTAAGATGGTGCTGGACTTACTTTTACACCTTCTTTCTGTGTCTCACTGTTTATATTTACATGTATATACGGTCTCATATGTGTTATGGTGTATTTTATTGAAACCAGTGTTGGCTCAATATGCTTTATGAGCATTATTTATTCCATTTAATTTGCCACTATAAATACTCGAGCCATACTCGAGTGTTATTCTTGCATAAGCTAGTTAAGCTTAAAACATTTCCACACACATTCTGAGTCACACAGCAAGATACAATAATACAACATTCATTTTTAAATGTGCCTTTCTGTTTGCTTGCCTCTGCAGGCCAGGTCTTTCGCCGTCTCTTTGCCTATTCCCACATTGGCCCCCGTTATTATAGCCGTCTTCCCTTCTAGACGCACATCTGAAGACCACTTGGGGATGAACAGAGACCTGAGGTGTGAATGTACACATCATTAGAAGAAATATTAAGAGGGAAACATTAGGATGAAAAATCCATTTTACTGTCTAAAGAATAAAAAAAAAACTAAAAAGACAAGTGGAGGGAATAAATGACTGTTTACGTGACACGTTTGTTTAAACTTACAGTAACTAAAGGTGGGTGAGGTTTACCACCTAAGGCAAAGCAGAGAATGCCAGACACAACAGTCATCGTATAAAATAAAGTCAAACTTCCCTCGACATTTCAGCGTCTGTCTGACCTGAAGCAACAATCTCCACACATCTTCTGCCCAAAATGTGGGTTAATACATGTCATTTGTGAATAGATATTTGTTGTGAATTCTATTTGGCTTACAGGATGATATCCTACATGAGAAGTTTCTTACCTGATTGCTTGCATTTCTGTAGTTGTTGACGAAAAAATTAGCAAAATCCCTTCTAAAATTTGAGCGGCTCCTTATTTCAACGATGTTTGTCTCACGACTCCGGTCCAGAGATGTGAAAGAGAGGACAGAGAAATGAGAGGGATATATTTATATCTCGCTCATTTCTCTGATCTTGTTATTTGGCCTTTCCTGTAAATTAGAGTGCATTGCTAAGTCCAAAATTACATACAAATCCTCCTCTGTTGAAAGTCTGTTAATGTAACTAATCAATTTGGCAGGATGTCAAATAGGGTTTCTGGCAGGCAATCACATGGCACATACTGCTATGTAACAGAGAACTATTTGTAGAGCAATTAATGCTTCATAATGCTTGTGTGTCAGCGCTAAAGGAAACATTCAAAACTCTTACCTGAGTAAAAGTAGCTATAACAAAAAGAGAAATACTCCATTACACATAAAAAAAAAAAAAACACGACTGATTTAAAATCTGTTTTTATATTAATACCAATAATCAGTCCAGGTGTTGCTGAGTGAAATTACTTTTTAATACTTTTCGGGAGTTTGATTTGACCCATTTCAGCTCGTCATACGTCCTGCATGCAAAAATCATTATTAAGTAACTAGAAACTGCATCTGCAGGATGAAAGAATGACCATCGGGGAAATAAAACTAATTCTTTGTCTGTGCAGGAGAGTCACTGCTGGTGAAATCGAACACCTGCATCCACAGGTGAGCGGACTGTAATTTCAGTATTTCACCACTGTGGACTTTCTGGTGCTTTCCAAAGGAAGGTCTAAGTTATCACCTGCTGAATGTGAGGCTGTCATCCTAATTTCTGATCGGGAGCGACCGTGACACTTCATCTGATCCGTGACCGGGCCGAGTGTGAACACGTCAGAGTGGGCTCCCCCCCTCCCTTTCTTCAGGGGCCTCGACTTCTTTTATTTCATTAGCATTTGAAATTGTGTGTGTGTGGTAGTAAATATTTTGTATGTTTCAATGACACCACAGACCGAGGTCGTAAATTCTGTTTCAACAAGGGGGGGGGCCACAAATAATAATTATCCTGTAACTATGGCAACACCACACGCAGAACTGCAGTTCAACGCAATACTAGGAATTATAGTTATAATAATGGCAATTTGTTAAGTTTATCTAATATGATTATTTCAGATGGCGGTTATTATTTATTTTTTGAATCAATGTTGTGAAGTACATTTTGGTGCACATTTCAATATAGGGGGTGATATTATAATTAAAGCCTTGCCACAGACTATATATCAGATATATAGTCAATGTTAGACCTGATATTTCATATTTTCCTGAGATTTTCTTGCCATACAGTCACCACTAGGAGGCAGACTGTAGCAACATGCAGCACTTTAGGGCTTCCTGCATATCTTCAGAGGAGGGACTCACACGTGGAAGGATGGAGGGGGGGGGGGGGGGGGGGGGGGGGCATCAGTACAGCTGAAATCATTTAAATCTACAGTCAGGTCTCATGTAAACCATGTGAAAGCTAGTCATAACTTCCTGTTTTCACAAACAACCATAAAATAAGCCGAGACTAACACACACACACGCACACACACACACACACACACACATACAAAACACACACACACACTTCTGCTGACCCAAACCAGGCCTAAATGAATGCTGCCAGCTTCTCTCATGTGGTCTCTCTGTGACGCTAGCTGGTCTGACTCCGAGCTGCGTTTCCCCTCACAGCTGCTCGCCATCCACAGCCCTGATGAAAGGCTGCCTGTCTGTCTGTCAACACGGGGACAAAGACAGAGCGGGCCGTGCCACATGTGTAATTAGCTTTGCTTCGCGAAGATTATAGATCATCTTGAGGAGATAAATGACTTGTTCATTGTAATTTGTTGAACCCAGAATAGGAAAGTTGACAGAGAGAAACCACAGAATGTAGGATAGCAGCCATCCCTGAAAGGATTAGACGCAAAACACATTTAATTTCAAACAAAATATTCTTTCAGTCATTCATTGCAATAGGTTTGATTGATATGTACATAATTATTGTAAGGCTGCATACATATGGCGAGGTTGTGATCGAACAGTCCCTTATAACTCGTACAGTGTGCGATGGCCTGCTGTTAATGGCTCCACGTAACACATCCACACCTCAAATCAAACGAGAGGAAGCACGAGAATTTTCATTTCGTTTCACAAATACATATCGCTTCTTTTGAAATATTTACAAACATTGATCACGTACGCATTTTCTGAAATACAAATCTACTTTGTAAAATTAATTAAACTATAAACAGACTGACATTTAACTTTTCTTCATTAAGGCTTGCACATTAAAACATAATGAAACAAAACAAACCAGTAATAAAATAGCTTATCAAATGCATAGCATTTTTTTTCTTCGACACACACTGCACTTGTGGTGCAATAAGAAGAGAACTAAAAAGAAAAGTCTACATACAGTATGGGATAAACAAGCATCGTACCAAAACTGGCTGTGTCTCTTTACTGTAAATGAGCTTTTGCCAAAACACGGCAAACCAGAAAAAATTTTATTCACTCAGTGAAACGCCAGATCTCAACATGGCATGTAGATTGAATTTGCTACCATAAAAATATTTACTTTCATGGCATGATTTTGTGAGAGCAAAGACAATTATTTCCACATGGTGGATATTTTGGTGTGCAAGGAAACTCTTGAAATCATCCAAATGTCAAATTTGAAGTAGTTGAAATGCAGGAGAGTACAGACTCTAACCTGGGCTAGTCAATGATGGAAGGTGGTAAAATGAAAAATGTACTAACTCCTTTATATCATCAACCAGCTGTAATTTCCATACAACAATAAAAACACGACGTTCTTCCAGTCTGAACTCGAGTTCCACATCCAATTCCCAATAAAATTCCCCATCATTGTCTGGAATGGAGGGAGTTTCCATTTTAAAAAGCATGCAGCCTTCCAAAGGAAAAAAAAAAAAGAAAAGAAAAGAAGAATCAGTGTCTAATGTGTAAAAATGGATAAATTACAGAAGATTATATTCCAAACTAATTATGTGGGCCTAGATTGATAGCTTCACATCCCTAAAAGGTGTTCTCTGCGCAGCTTCATTTGAATTGAAAGCCTTCTTTGTTTGCATTCCTTGTACATAAAACTTGTTTGGTAGACAAATTGTGTTTAGTTTTATCCAGTTATTTGCGTAATGTAATTGGGAGCTAAGATATATAAAGTGTGGTAACCAACAGAAAAGATCAAAGGTCCTTTTTGCAATGTCTCGCTGATGGTTATGGAGATGATCCCAGCACTGACAAATAAACAGCTATTGGTCACTTTTCACTTTCCCAGCGGCCGCTCCGCCATCACTTCCTGGGCGGGCAGTGTCTCTTCTTGCCAGGTGCTTTGGGAAATGGAGTCCCCTTGTGATCTCGAGCTGCTCTGGAAAAACAGGGCGGTCTCGTTGGCCTCTTCCTGGACGGGGCTCCCGAAGGCATCGTCCTGCCCCGCCCCGTCACTGCCGAGAGACGTCTGGCTGACGTAGACAACGATGACATCGCCGCTGAAGTTCATCACCTGACCGCTGGAGATGAAGGTGGTGTTGTGGTTCCCAGACACCTGACCTGTACGGAAAAATGTGGGCGGGAGAAAAGGAAGAAGAAGAATAAGAAAACGCATAAAGATGTAGGTGCAAGAGTGGTAAAAGGGTGAGAAATAGGACAATATTTATGGATCATTTGAAGCCTTGAGTTTGGCATTTTAGCCGTCGCCATTTTGGTTTTTGGCTGTCACCATTAGTTTTTTTTTTGCAACCAGAAGTGACACGAGAGGGTGGAGCGAAGTACAACCTGAACACCACCTTTTTAGTCGACCAAAATGATCCAATTTACTTTCATGAACGGAGAACACTCTGACAGGGTTTAAGTTCTAGGACGAAAAACACGGACAACATCCAAACCGGACAGCACCACGGTAGCCACGTGTAAATGACATGGTAGCCACGTGTAAATGACATGGTAGCCACGTGTAAATGACATGGTAGCCACGCCCGACAGCGAAATGGGACGATACTTTACAAAATGAACATCATGCTGTATTGAAGAAGACTTGAAACTAGAGATTAAGACCATAAACTTGTCAGGAAAAACTGGTAATTCTCTCATAGACGTCTTTGCAACCAGTGGAGTCGCCCCCTGCTGGTCATTTCGAACAATGCGGGTTTAGGGCACTTCCACATTGTCCGGAGGTTTCTGCTTGTCTTGTACATTTCTTTCTGCCAAATTAACATTTCCCACTCTAACTGGTATAGAAAATGATGAATGCGACGACACCTTCTTGGGAAATGTGAATAAATACGTAAATATATATATATATATATATATATATGGTATGTCTTCCAATACACACAGATAGAGCTTCCCCTATTCACGTCTATGAAGAAGGGACTACATCTTTGCTAACCTCAGATGACAAATGGACAGTGGGTGTAATGACCATGCAGGGTGACCACAGAGAGGCCACAGCAACATAGACCGCCATATCATATCCTTTCTGCCTTATTTGTTTCAGAGTCCAGCACTTTTTAGCGTGAGAAACTCAAGACCTCTGAAAACAAGTAATCTGTCAAGGGTTTAGGGTTTTACAGACATGGCTGAATAAATGCAAAAAATGTGCCGTTCAACTCTGTCTAACCTTTATTTCCGTCCAATAGTTTAGCATGTTTCTTCAGAAAAGAACTTTCCATGATTTATCTCAACTTTATTTGTAAATTTACAATGCAATACCTTCCACAGAACCGTTTGTACAAAGTTGATATACTGATGTCCTTGTACTGTTCATATGTGGATCCCAGCCAACCAGGTGAATTAGGAAATAAACTGTGCTTTATTGTTTTGTAAGCTATCTTTCACCACAATAAGCCTCTGGTTCCTTTTTTTATCCAGCCTCCTGTCTGAGTTTCCAAGCCAACCCTCCGTGACTCACAGCTCATCATTCATCTGTTCACACATGTGCATGCACACACACACAATCACGTTAAATGTAAGCAAACAGGCTCTCGTAGACAATTTTACACCTACACACACACACACCAAAAAGCACATATAGCCCAATAAAGTTGCAAAGGCAGACAAACACAATCGCCGCTCTCTCTCAAAGTGTCTCTCTCTCCGTGCTCCCCATCTGAGAGTCTTTCCCGGAATACCAGTCTGAGAGGTCTAGCCTCGAAAAAAAAAAAAAAAAGTATTCTCACCACAACTTTGAAAACAAAGGTCTAAAGAATCTGCTTGGGTTCTTCTGTTTATTCTTTTTTAATACCAAGCTGATTTTTCTGGATGCCCATCAACTGAAGCAATACAGTTCACTGACAGGGTTTTTAAACCAAAGACTAAAAAGTTGAACTCTTGTGGAACTCAGTTCGACCCAAAATCGTTCTCATTTTACCTGGAAAGCTGCCAGTTTAATCCGCCAACCAGTAAAATATATATCTGGCTTATTACCACTGCTAAGGTGTCCTTGAACAACGCATTTAACCCCAAAAACTGCTGCAGCGGAGAACACTGTACTTGCTTCTTTGTCTGAACTATGCGAGACAAATATGAACAGATCAGTAAAAGTCCATTTAATCCCCTGTTATTACTGCATGATGGGAAATGGTGTTCATATCAGGCCAGCCAGGGTGTAATTAAAGAATCCAGTCATCAGTGAGAGTCAAAAAAACAAACTCTTCACATGTGTGTGTTTTGTTGGGTGGGCAGGGTTATAAAAGTATTACTCAAGCTGCGCACATCTTGCTTCAATTAAAGCTGTGGTCACTTTGCGCAACCCGATGGAACTCTGGGTAAACAGGAGCTTTGTAGATGGCACAGTTCACACTGAGACACACACACACACACACACACACACACACACACACACACTCTGGTGGTTCACTAGCTCATCAAACACTCACAGATCTTATTCCTGCTCCCTGGGTGGTCCACCAAAACTCAGGGTCCAACTATCAACACTGGCTTTAATAAAACATATTTCTTGAACACAATCACATAATGTCTTGTTCTTATGGTGAAAACAATCCTCTGTTATAAGTTGTGTTCAACTTGTGTTACCTAATAATACCCCAGTTCGAGCTAACCACCGTCCTGATTGGACTGTTCTAATAATACTGCTTTTATAACTAACCATAACCTCAGTGTTTAAGGCACAATATGCTTCCCGGAGATTTTTCTCTTTGGCAGCGTTTAAAGGTCTCTGTGAGAACAATGCAAGTTCAACCATGTGACTGTAAAGTTTTCCATTAAAACCAACATGAATTTTATTCTGTTGTTCTTGGTCGCCAGTCCCATCTACTCTGCGGAAAGAGAACACGTAGTGTAGTCTATCAAATCATGTATGGCTATGACCCTGTGCCAATACAGTGGTGACAGCCTACACAAACAGCGAACTCAGAATCCACCTGGCAGACACAACTGTGGTCCCACAGTCTTTGTAATGAGCCATTATCCCCAGAGCAGACGACCATCGTGAACTCAGTTTTCATCGACATTGTCGAGTGGCCAAAGCAAAAAAAAAAAACATCCAGGAAACATGCATCTCCATAGCATCTATGTGTTGCTGAGAGCTAAAAATATCTCCACTTTCTGGGAATCTACACAAAGATGTATGGAAGCCTATTTCAGCCTAGATAATAAAAATAAAAATTATGCAGAACGGGGCTTTAATAGAAGAATTTCTGACCGAGTGTCTTTGAGGCGGCAAGTTTGACATGTTCCCCTACCTGAGGTAAGAGTTGGCTCAGCCAGCTGACTATGGAGGCTCTCAGGTGAGCACTCCAGTTCTGACTCCCCAGAGGAGAGCTTGTTTCCCCTGCTATCCCCCCAGGAAAGTCCCTGGCCTTGCTCCGGGCCCGAGGTCTCACAGGGCTTGTCCAGGTAGAGATCTCCAGCAGACGAGGAAGTCATCAAGGGGCTGACCGAGGTCATCGGCGAGGTTCTGCTGTTCTCTGTTGAGGTGGAGTCTGTGCTTTTCAGTCTGTATAATTCCTCCTGTTTTACCAGCGACCTGTCAGTCAGGTGAGGTTTGAACTCCGTTCTCATCTGAGCCTGAGACAACGGCAGGCAGAGTTCAGGAAGTGGACCGGATGGAGGGATTACCGAGGAGGTGTGGAGGAGTGGAGGAGAAAGGGAGACAAGAGATGAAACACCTGTCTCGCTCTTAGACAAAACCATCTTTTCTTGATTCGCGTCACCCTTTTCTCCACCGTTGTCTGCCCTGACACTCCCACTTTTCTCCTCTTTCCCACTCTCCCACTCTCCATCCAGCCCTCCGCACGAGCAGGTTCCTGGAGTCCCGGGGCCGACAGCCTGGCTGCAGTCTTCATTCTCCCCTACCTCTAATGGCTCACGGATGGTAATGACACACACGCAAGAACCTGCTAAAAGAGGAGACACACTCACAACCTCCTCGTCTTCTGACACCTCCTCAGGTTCTCCAGACCCTTCGCTCTGATCCTCCATCACTGTCTTCTTCATGGTCCCTTCCTGCTCTGTCACCCCCCCCGTGAAGGGCAGTGAGACCTTGACATCGCGAACAGAGGTGGGGAAGGTGCATGGGAGCTCCTCAGCGGGGCTGTGGGGTGCTTGGCATGTGAGTTTGGTCGTCTCACACGGTGAACATTTGGGGCCTCCTCCTATTCCTCCTCCTGCTCCACTGTGGTAAAGAGGGGCCAAGGTCTCCTAGAACGACAGAAACAAACAAAAGGTAGCTGTAAATAACTTGTATTTTGTGCCTAAATAGTAAGAAATACGTGAGATATATATGTGTGTTTGTGTGCAAAAACAATCTAATAATAATAATAATACTATTAATAAGTATCAGGCTCACTTGTAATAACTTTGTTTCTGTGTATTTCAATAGCTGTTTAACTGAAATTCCACTTTACCTGTTGTATCCTAGTCCTCTTTAGATTCTGGACACAGGATCGCAGATTTACTAGACAAAGAAACAACATATCTTACAGTTAAAGTGAATAAAAAGCAGGAGAAGAAAATGATTTCTGGGGAAGAAGTTCTGCGAAGAAGCTGCTGAACCCTGTGAATAATCATTTTGATTTCATAAAGCAAGTAAAGAAAACATTTAGTGTTTTATGCATGACACTGTATCGTTAATATGTGATCAGATAGAAGAATAGTCCGTTTTTTGCAATGTGCAACACTTGAGTGCGTCAATGCTGGAGGAGAAGTTCAGGATTAAAATGACTGTAACCTACCAGAGAGTAACTTCAGTTTGTCCTTGTAGCAGAAAAGGAGCAGGATGAGGAGACACAGAACAGTGATGACTGACAGCACAGAAACTATGACCCAGGAGGATGCTGCACCTGCAAGAAAGAGGAGTTCAGAGCTTGCTTTCCTCCGCTACATCTACTGGCAGCCACTAATGCGCGGAAGCCCTGAGAGGCAAGTGAGAACGAAAAAATCTGGTGATCCAATTTATAAGACTGATGTAAAATGTTTTCTCTCCTGTGTTTATGACCTAAGAACAGGTGGGAAAAAGTTAGTAAAGTAAAAAACTATACTTTTTATTATTCGGCAAACCTTTTTTCCAACTGTTCTTAAGGCATAAACACAGAAGAAAAAACCCCAATATAGATCAAACTTATAAAGTGCATCACCAGCATTTCACCTTCCGTATATAAACGTCTGCCAAATACACAAAAAGTCTTAAATATCTGTCAAAGAAATACAATAAATCAGAGTCCCCCCCCCAAACATTTACTGTGACATTTAAACATCTAAGTAGTAAAAATGATATCAGCCCAAGGAAAGTGTGTCTTTATTGTGAGCGGTTAAATATGCATTAACTTGGCTCCGTATGGAGACAGTCTGCAGTCAACGTGTCCATGTCTTACCTGTCTTACCAGAGACAGGCGGTCCACACACTGCATCAGCCTGAGCGCTGCCCGGCTGCGTTTCGCTCCTGCCCTCAGCCTTACAACTAGAAGAGAGGATGAAATCACAAAAACAGAGTGAAGGGGAATATTTGCATAACTGAACAGAGGACTTGTTATTTTTCTGCAAGCAAATCCTGCGACGACAAAGGACATAAAGAGGAACAGATGGAGATGAAAACTGAAATTCTCTCTCCATCGTCATCATCATTACGGATCCAGCCGGCAGTGGAAGCTGGTGGTTGGTCAAAGGTTACAGGGGAAGTGGTGTGAGTGTTACTCATAACAGCTGGCTGTGGTGAGGCGGACGTCAACCAACTACCCGATTGCATTTTCCTTCACGACACCAAAAGATTCCAGGCAAAAAACTGTGTGTGTGTGTGTGTGTGTGTGCGCATACTGTATATGCACTTACTTAGTCCATTGTTTGCATTGTTCGACACTGGTGTCAGTAGAGAAGAAGCCTTTCTCACATGCAACGCATGTCTTTCTCCCATTAGTAGACCCTTAATGACAAACATTGTAGTATTATAATCAGAAATCCTTTATGCGTCCCACAGCGGGATAATTAAGAGGGTTACAACAGCAAAACTGACAGAGCAGATGAAAGGCGAAATAAAATAAGTAGGTTCGGCTGACATTAAATATAGTTTGTGTATCTCTCAGTGACACTAATTGTGTGTCTTTTGTCGGTGTGTCTCACCGGGGTCCACCTCGAGTCCATATCCAGCACCGCAGGTGGGAATCCACTCGCAGAACTCACAGTTGATGGCACAGCATTGGAGGCCGGAGCGGCAGCGACATGGCTCCTCTGCCAAGAGGTTTTCCGGCCTCTCCATGAAACCCTTAACTAGCGGTCAAAAGTGAGAGTATTTTAGGTCCAAATCCTTGAAAGGAATAATCATGTGTTAAAGCTCTACTCTGCACTGCTCCTTGTGTAGAGTTTGACTTTCTTACAAAGACTCTGACATCCTTTAGGACCCCAAAATCAAAACAATGATTAAAAATAATTATTAAACCCTTAAAGAAAACTTTTGTTGAGACATAAGCTTGTGGTAATGAGACATTGCATGTACTGGATAGCTGTATATAAAAAGGAGTTTGGTTTTTGTTCTCCAATGTAAGTAAACCGGGTGTGACGACCTTTTTGGAACCAATAATCTCATATTTAAACATTTGTATTGTTAAGTACTGACCTGGATCACAGAACTTCTGCTGAAGACAGCGCGTCTTATCAGTCCAGCCGGGCTGGTATTCATCACGGTTACATTTACGACATATAGTCTCGTTATTCTTGTGGGAATCAGTGCAGTCGATAAACACACGTAGGCCTAACCGAAAGAAAAAAAGTGAGCAAGAAAAAGACAGAGGGAGGAAGAAAGCAGATGGAGTTAAGAACCCGTACATAATTACAGTAACCACTAAAAACCTAATGGAAGAGGAGAGAAGAAGAAGGAAACTGACAAAGTTAGAGCCCTTTTTTCTTTTTTAAATAAGTGGGTACTTCTAGTGGATCAAATGTCAACATAAATTGAGAGTGTATGTGTGTGGTTGTGAAAACACATGTGCTGTCTGAGCCATTTTAAGCCAATATGTTCCGTTTTTTAACATCCTCTGTGATTCAGAATCTTTGTGAATGGAAATCTATTTTTAATTCATGCTGCTTCCATTGAGTGAACCAGATAAGCTGTGTGTGTGTGTGTGTGTGTGTGTGTGTGTGTGTGTGTGTGTGTGTGTGTGTGTGTGTGTGTGTGTGTGTTATTACCTGGCTTACACTTCTCGCAGCATCTGGAGCCCTTTAAGTAATGTGTTTCATCACACTGGAGAGATTTCAAGACCACATTCTAAAAAATATCAAGACATGAAATTAGTTTTTTTTTTTTTTTTTTATGTGAAAGGAAACAAATAAAGTCTTATACCCTTTTAAAAGAAAAAAAAGTTTTATTAAAAAAATAAATAAATAAATAAAAAAACACCAATTAACATTTCATGATTTGCTTGATCAAAAACATTGATTTCCCATCAGTGCTTTTTCCCCCTCAATGCATGCCACGCAATCCTTCGTCAGGTCATCTTTCAAATCCGCACGTGATATTTTGAGATGGCGGTGAGTAATGAGAGGAAGAGGATGGTTAAAGCATTTCCAAGACATGCCCAGGAATTCTTTCCACACTCTCAGAAGCACCTGACCACAGCGCACACACACCCTCCAAACCAGCAAACCAAACCCCAATAGCAACCAGTTAGGCTGCAGAAGAAGGACCAACTGGAACTTAATGCAATCAACTCCAGCAGGCTTGGAATTAATAAACACTTGGCAGCGTCCACACTAGTGCGCCGTTAAAAGAAAACCACCCTGTTTTTGGCAGGATTGATCAAATTGTCCGCATTAAGTAAATGTTGAGAATAAAAACAAATCTTGAGACAGCTGTTAATGGTGAGTCCATTCTAATTTGCTATGATGCTAAATATCCTGCTGTCATTCAGTAAAGTATTGCATTAGTGCCGAGTGCCAGAGCTCTTGTTCCGTGGGACATGAGAGAGAACAGTGAAACATCTGTACATGTTTTATACAATAAATGGGAACTCTAGTAAAAGGAGCCACGAAGGTAAGCCATGCAGGCTCTCACTCTCACACACACACGCACACATAATGTACACACCCTCCAGCCACCCTAAATTAGAGGCTGGTGAACTCCTATACCACATTGCTGAATTAGAGAATCTGGCTGTTATGACAGAAACTACGCCAAAGCCAGTGTCTAAATATAAATGTAGAAAAATACAACCTATAGGCCTGACTGCTCTCTGACCTCAGGCCAACCTCCTTCTTTTTCTCATTCAGCCCTTCTGTAAAGGTCTTTCCCCCATGAAATCATACACTAATTCAGCTGTTTACACTGTAATAAGTGCAGCAAAAAATGCTACTGCACAGGTCCAGGTGAGAAATCCTCCATCCTCTGTCATTAAAAGTGAAATCAAACTCTAACATCGTCTTTCACGTCCTCTCTTCCTCGTTCCCTTGTGTATTTCTTTCCTTCTCTTCTTCACACCTCCGTGTTAAACTCTGTTTAGTCTCAGTGTCTTTTCGCCAGGCCTTAGGCAACAAAGCGCAACATGAACACTGGCAAGCGTTTAATTACCTCCACTAAGCCTCTCACACATCAGACAGCCTTTGCTTCAGAATCTAACCAGGCAGAGGGATAATGATGCACAGCGCTCATAGCTCGGACCGCAGCGCTAATGAGGACCATGTGCTGCAGCGTGCAGAAGTGACACGAGAAGGAACGGTTCCCATAATAAGAGGTTCATGTTTGTGTAGAAAGATAGGTGGATTAGATAGAAAGGCAGAGATGTGGAGACACAACTGCAACGCCAGTGGCGGTCAATCCATGCAACTGGGCCAGAGTGCACAGGAAGCCAAAAGAATGCTGGGAATTGTATTTTTGTTACCGCCACATCTAAACATTGGGTCTCAGTCATTCGAGACAGTAAGTTTCAACTCACTAAATATATATGTAAGAGGAAAAGAGCTGATCCACCCTATATGATTATAGGTCATCATGACGGTCAAGATAGAACGTCCAACCTCAATGCTAACTTTATCTAGCGTATGGATTCAAATATACACTTATGTTTGAGTGTGTGAGTCTAACAGAAAGAAGGACATAGGGGAGGGGGAAAAAGTCAGATGGGTGGATAGAGCGGGGGGCGTTAAAAGGGGCATTAAATGTCCTGTTGCTCCACTAATATTCAGTAAAGCCCCTCCCAGTTGTGGGATCCCATCACACAGGAGTGCAGAACGCATTCCATTTGCTGTCAGAACACCAGAGGATTTGCATAACGGCCGTTGGGACGGAGCCAAGAGAAGCACAGCTCGACTTTATCCAGTAACACCTAATGCCAGATAAGGTGCCGTTAATGCGTAATGCATACATTAAATCTTTGCACAATGTTTGCACGTGCGATTCAGTCTTTAAAAGCCATAAAAAAAAAAAAAAAAAAACTAAATCCTTTGGGAGCTGCAAACCTGCAATAATTTAGGATATTTGATTTGAACTCCTGATAAAAACTTTTCAAAACTTTAACCATATGGAGGATTTAAAAAGACTGAGCAAATATTACTGAAGTGATAATCAAACAGTTTGCATTGTCTTATCTATCTTAACTGGTTGTGATTTTCCAGCTACAGGTCAATAAATAAAGCTGGGCATCAAGAGCCAGGACCTGGAGGATTTTGAAGTGAAAAATCATCTGATGCACGTGAAATGACATATTTCAGAATTGCAGCACAAAGTAGGGCTGCAACTAACAATCATTTTCTAGATTAATCATTTGACCTACAAAATGTCCAAGATGTTTTTAAATGTATTGTTCTGTCATTGTAAAACCCAAAGATACTTATTTCATTATTATATCAAACAGAGAAAAGCAGGACATTTTCGGCCATTTTTTGCATTAAAAATGACTCAAACAATTACTCGATTATCAAATTAGTGATGATTTTTCTGTTGATCAACTATTTGGTCGGTCGACTGATCGTTGCAGCTCTTGCAGGAAGAGCGGCTTCACACACTAGAAGAGCTGGGAAATCAGCGAAGACGGCGATTAAACTTAATACTCGAGGCCTTAAAACAATTCTAATTCTTCCTTCTGCTTCCACACAAAGCTCTTCTGTCACACAAGACCGCATGCTTTATTTATACAGTGAATGTCTGCAGCGTTAAATCAAGTTTGGATCTGCAGGCCTGAGGCAATGTGCTGTTATTGCTTAAGTCGAGGTAGCCGTAACGCTGATTACCGATGTGTAGGTGCATGGATGGATTAAGCTACGAGGTTAGAAAAAAAGCACATGGTGAAGAAAATAATTAAAAGGAAGAAGGGATGTTGGTTTAGTGTTAGATGCAAGGAGTCAGGAAAGAGGGAGTGACAGATCGCTGATCGAATGACAGAAAGATGTACAGATGCATGAACGCATGGATGGCGAGAGAAGCCGGATAATAAAAGAAAAGCACAGAAGCCACGTGGGAAGGGCAAGTAAACTAATCCACCAAAAGTCGGTTTATTTATGATGTGAGGACTTTTAAGCTCTCGACATCTTGAAGTAATCGTGTATTGCTCAATGTCACACAGACAGTTTGAAATGAACTTGGAAAGGTTTGGATGAAGGGCTTGAAAACCAAGAAAAATGAAGGGGAATTTTTTTAGGGATACTGTGAGTCAGTCATGGCAAGACCATGGTGAGAACCAACCAAAGCCAAAAGGTTTGCACTGTCACCTTTAAACGTAGATGAAAAATAATTATTCCCTTCCACGCACGGACTTGGTTTCCTGGCATTACACTCTAGTTGCCACGACTTGAACAAATGTGACTTGCATTTGACCAAGAAAAACATCCTTCTGTGCCATATTAGCTCCCTAAATCCCAGCATGGACAAGATGCAGTGCCCTCCCCGGGTATTATCTAGTGCAGCACATTTAACTGAAGCAGAGAAGAAAAAAAAAAAAAAAGGAGAAAAAAAAAAGGAGTCTGTTCCAGTCAAAGTCATAACGATGCTGGTTTACAGTAATACAGGCAAACAGGCAGTGATCACTGGTGCCCAGCAGTCCCACCACTACAACCACATCTCATAAACTACTCCACCTGGACGGAGTTAGCTCCTCGGACTTCACATCATGGACAACAACAGGTCATGGGCCATTCACTTTTACCCCCTCGAATGAAACGGTGGCAGTGGATCAGCTGAGACGTTATGTAGCACTTATAAAGTCAAGATACAGTGAAAGTGTCGATGCAGAGAACAACTAAGTGATGCTTTGCATTAAGTATGTGTGTGCCTGAATACTTATGGTGATAGTAGCAGTGAAACATAACAGAATAGTGTTATGTTTCACTAACTAAACCCCAGAATAGATTTGTTTTTAGTGGCTGTCCTTCTGGTTCTCTGTAGGAGCAGTGTTGGACTCTGCTTCTCATGTTGGAAGCCTCTCCTCCGGCAGAGCTAAAGAGGCTCCTGATGAGCCATTTGGCCCGTGCCGGTCCCCTCTGGACCCCGGGAGGGAATGTTTGGTAGAGGGATCAGAGCATCCAGTTGCCAGTGGCGTTTTTGCAGTCAGAACAGGGAAGTAGGACTCGACCCAAACACAACTGTTTCCAGTCAGTGTCCGGGCTTAAAAAAAAAAAAAAAAAAAAAGAAATCCAAAAAAAAAAAAAAAGAAAAAATCAACCCGCATTCCCCTCCTTCTCAGTTCATAAGAATCATCTGATGTGATGACACATTCTGGTTTACTGTTACATGCCTCATTTTTCATCTACTCACGAAAAATAAAACATCATGATTTAGCAATAGTTTATACGTGAGAGCTCTTGAAAAGTAGTGCACATGAGACAGAGTGTGCAACAAAGTAATGAGCCACTGTTTCTGACTATTCAATGCACTCCCTTACTTAAAAAAATAAAACCTTCCTTTTGTTTCAGTGTGTGTTTTTACCTGTGCGTAAAAGGTGACCAGGGCGCATGTTATCCAGCCTCGGACTATCCAAAAATTCAATCTCATCTCTGCTGCTTGATGAAGACTATTTCTGAGGCAAACGTGTTCTTTCTCAGCAAAAATGACGACTCGTAACAGCGAGATCCGATTCTTCTTCAGATTCCCTCACAGTAAATCACTTCTTGCGTGCGTAAATGTGGCAGGGGCCTCCACATCGTCTCACAGGGCATTCTTGCGCCTTCATTCCCGGTTAGGCAGCTGCAGTTCCCACCTTTCTTCTCCTCTCATCTTCCTTCTGCTTTCACCCACGCGTTGTGGAGTAAGCTGCATGCAACAGCTTGTAAAAACTGACTGACTGAGGGAATAAGGAACTCCTCCCACGTTGTCATATGTGGAAAAAAGAAAACGTTTAGCCCCCCCCACCCCTCTCTAAGCACTTATCTCTCACTCTGAATGAATGAGTGTGTATGTGACAGTTAGAGTCAGTGATGAAAGATGAGCATGGTAACTTGAATATGTATTATACACCTACAGCACAGATACACAACTTATTTTTAAAAGGGTTGTCACGTGGCACTTTTCATGTGATTGGCCAAACAAGTGAGTTATGTCCAACTCATGCCAGAGATTAATTCAGATGACCCCTGGACACTGGAAGCAAAGCATGTGGCCACATCTCACTTCCTGAATTTGCCATTCATCATAAAAGTGAGTGGGCCGGCCCCAGCCTAGTTCATGGCCATGACCATTTCTACAGTCGAAAAAAGCCATTTATTGAAAAGTATCTGTGACTGCCTCCAGGAAACAGCTGTTCTCCGCTCCCAGGACAGATAGAGAGACAAAAGCACAGAATTTGCATGGCAGATTAGACCCAACCCACCTTGGCAAGTCAAGAGAGGGAAAGTTGGAGAGAGTGGCGAATATGTTCTTTTCAGGTGACAGTTATGCAAATATTAAATTGCATGCCAAGGCTGTGAATGGATGAAACAGGGTTGATTCGCATGAGAGGAGAGAAGAGAGGTAAACAAGGAATATATCAGATCCTCGATAAGATTTATGGAACAAAAAAAAAAAAAAAGAAGAACGTTAATGTGCAGTCCTTGTTGCATATTCATAAAAATAAGAACACATTATGATTGAAAATCAAGAGTTACAGCTGTGCAATTGAGGTGTGTATAAAGATAAAGATCTTTTGAAAGAGGAAGAATGATGAGGGTTTTAAGCTGAGCCGGTGGAGGTAACGGGCTCCGTCCTCCCTCTTCCTGTAAAATCCTGCTGAGAGAAGCGGTTTTGCGGTGGAGCCTCTGCAGCTCGCACAGTAGCAATTAAGAAGCAGATCACCAAAGTCAGCCCCTAACAACAAAACTGCACTGAAAACATAGAGAAGTCACCGTTAGGCTCCACTACAAACACAGAAGTTACAATGCAGCTTGTTTTGATGTATAAAAAAACCCCCACCATGCTGCTTTACAAGCATCACACTTCACATGACCTGGCAAGTATGTGGCTTGTGTTGCTTAGCATCACTTACAACAAGTCAAAGTTCATGAAGTAGGCCTATTCCAGACAGCTCATATACACACAAATGCACACACACACACACACACACACCATGGTTTCCATTAAAGTAGCACACTTGTTCCATAGAAGAAAGCAGCCACAGCCTGTTTCGGTGCCATGATTTTGGATGAAGCTTCAAGGGTTCGGCAAAGTCTCTATTGAACACACTGACAAGCACACAGGGCTGAAAAACATGCATATGGCCCTCGCAAACACACAGAACAGAGCGGAATAACAACATTAAGGCTTAGCCACCATGTTCCGGTGGGTTTTGGGTTGGATCTGCGTTGCTTCTGCTTGCTTTGGAAACAGATGTGATCTGTGAGTCACCCAAGTCACCGATGTGAGTAAGAGCTGCCCGCTGACGCCATTTCTACTTCTCATTCTCCTCAACACACAAATGCACATACGGAAACACAGGTTCACACTTAGATGCGCATGCAGGCACACATGTTTGCGTGGCACAAAGCCAAGCAAGGGTCGTATCAAGCAGAAAGTCGTTTTGACACACAAGGAACAAAACTTTTCACTAGGAATGCAAATCACTTATCAGGCATCGGTCTCTGCACACACATATCTACAGATAGTTACACAGGCACGCCCACAGGAAAGGGCGCGCACGCACACACACACACACACATGCATGAGTTCCACCCTGTCGTGGATCAATTATTTGTCCACCTGGCAGGTTATCAGTGATGATGGTTGAATATTAGCCTGAATATGCAAATCAAATTCTTTATCAAGTGTTTGTTCCCTGCACTAAAGGAGTGCAGCTCCACTATGGCCTTCCTGACCCCTTCACAATGTACTGGATGCCACTACAGGTCAATCAGAACTGTCCAACACGGTTCCGTTATTGACAAGATTGAAATTGCAGCCACATTTTCTGCTGATAATAACAAAAAAAGATGGATTGTGCTATAACTGCGATGACCCTAAATTCCTATAAGGTCGTTGTGAGGTGCAGATGTCTTCGGCTGAGAACAATCGTCTCCTTTTTGAGGATTTAGGCCAAAGTTGACCAAGTTATTTGAAAGGACAGATAGCACGAATTGAGAGATAACGCAATCTTGACGGCAGATCTGAGCTTTTACTTCTGTACTTATTCGGAGTAAGTTGTTGGGAATGTCCCCTGTGATGGACTTTGGTTTGTTGTACTAAGCAGACAATAGACCACATCAAAGGGTTGGACGTGAGGGGCAGCAGGAGTGTGTGTTTGTCTGTGAAATGACTTTGTTTTACAGCCTTCAACACCTGCCAACACTTTGAGCCACAATAGAAACGTGGGACAACAAGAAGTCCAACAGTATGCAGACATTCAATGAGGCCTCCAGAAGTATATTTAAGAACACAACTGATCTCCATCTTTTATTAAACCATGACACCGACTTCAAATATACAGAACGAGTACCATCCTCTTCGGTTCAGTGTATGATACAGTTATTTACCGTTTCTCGTAGAGCATACCGAAAAAGAACAGCAACAAAAAAAAAAAAATAGAACCAAATACCCACTTTAGAAAAAAAAAAAAGAAAAAGTACAATTATCAGAGACACTGCAACACGGAGACAAGATGCAACGGACAGAGGGAATAACTATGATCAGTATTCTCTTCAACTTCACATTGCCAAAACGGATAAACATAAAAGAAATCCATTAACAGTAGTGATGATGTTCATTATTTATAAGACTCTAAAATAAAACTATATATATATATCCATATATATATCCATATATATAGATATACATATAGATAGTGTATGTAATAAAGAACAAAATAATAAAGTGAAGTGCAAATTTCTTTGGAAGTTGGAATAAGGTTGTTTTTTTCATTAAGACATAAATAAGTTATAAAATAGAAGCTGTCAAAACAAAAAAAAAACTGTGACAGACTTTTAAAGAAATAAAGGCAAGACAAATTTTTTTTTATAGCTTCAAGTATGCGATACTTCCGAGTCGTACAGATACACTGCACAAGGCATTCTTAACACAGCCTTTTTGTTGTCTTTCAGCACAATTATTCTAAACAAAATGCAAGTCAATGCATCTATCGCACAGGTGGCTTTCAAATTCTAAATCAAATCCAGCAGGCCGTGCTCAGAGTTTTGTTTCTTAGAGACGAGTGAAGCTCATCCGATACAAGAAGTACTGCACTGAAATCAAATTAAACTCTGTGATGCTTTCAAGTTCAGAAACGTCCAGGAAACAGGACCCTTGTTCTCACTTTGGGCGCATCTCTGCACTGTTCAGTGTCTTCCTCTCTCTGAAATGACAATGTTGACAACACTGAATCATAAAAGCAGAATCCCTCGTCCTGGACAATGCTTTCATCATGATTAAGGAGAAAAAAACAAAACAAAACATTGCTTTTCACTTTTAAAGAGCATGAGTCCTGCTGCACTGATTTTGAAACCAACACGACTTTCAGCAAACCTTCATTTCGTGAAACTGAACAAACAATACATTGTTTTTTGTTGTCTACTTTAAGCTGAACCAATGTCTTTTTTTCCCCCAGTAGAATGAAATGCTCCCAAAGACAGCAGGGGATCGTCAGTTAGTTGCAGTGGTCGATCCATCAGCGTCGCGATCACTTCTTTCTCTGGAAGACGTTGGCCAGCATGGCGCCAGATGTAGTTAGCTGACCCATCTTGCTCAGGAACTTGGTCTTGGCATCCTCGCCCACCAAACTGGAGGCGATGGACATTGAGCTACGGGAAAAAGAACAGGGCGTAAAAGGATGAATTTGGCATTTGATGAGGCGACTCGTGCTATATCAACATATATGGACGGAAAAACAGACGTAAATAAAAGCACAATAGTACAGAAAACCTCCACCTATCCTCCGCTATCTGTTGACAAGCGTGTGTCAGCCTTTACTCTACTTCTTTCGAGGGGAAATGCTGTTTGCCAATTCAGCCCCTCCTGATATTTACAGTCCAACGGCTCCACAAGTTCCTCTTTTTTCGTAGCTGATTTTCAGACTGATACAGTTGAGCAGCTACAAACTCTGCCAAGCTGCAGCATTGCTCAACAGAAGACAAACCTCGTATCTTAACCTTAAAACTAAAGTCAATGAACGTAGAGAGTTCAGACGGGTGACTGGTGAACTCCATCAAACGGCTGCTATGGAAGAACAAAACAATTTGTTTGGCTCACGTCTTGTGGCCTCAACAGGAAATCCCATTTTGGCAATTTTCTGCAGAAATGTGCATCAGCATGTGAAATGTAATACACTGGAGCATGGAAAACTAGCTACGAAGAATTACAGCAATGTTATGAGATGTCACTTCAGAAAGTCTTTCAGACTCAATCCACTGAAATCCACCATATATCAGGGTGCGCAGAATACCAGGATGTACATAATGAATTAAATGGCTTTGACTTCTTATAGTACGAGAAGTCAAAGAAAGACTTGACAGACCAAAATGAAAGGGGAACCAAGACGTCTCGGCACAAACGCAGAGATTTTAACCTCAGACTTTAACTGCGGGTTTTGGGGGGGGGACACACACCCCGAACTGAGCATATGTGCACAGAGAGAAGCAGACATATACACACTTCTTACATCCATAAATGCACTCTTTTTTTTTTCTTCTTCTTTTCTTTTTTAAATGAGCCCCAAACACATGTTAACAAGATGGGAGCAACATGTATAAAAAGGACACCCACAGTATGGCTGGAGTCCAAGCTCTCGTAGCTTTCCAAAACAACTCCTCTCATTTTCTGCTGTGAAGATACCCACATAATGAGTGAGGGCTCCAACACTCTCACATGTTCTCCTCTCCCCCGGGGAAGAAACCCACACAATACGGGCCCAGTCCCAACACTGTTAAGTGACCGCTCTCCTCACAGTAGGAATACTCCCCCACCTCCTAATTCTTCATAACTACCACTTAAAGCCGTCCCTTGTTGCTGCCTCTCATGCAATAAAAAAAGAAAAAAAAAGGAGAAATTTTGCAAATCATTTTCAATCAGACGTGACGGCGTGAATGGGACTGTTTGTTCTCACCCTTGTGCGTCGGCCATTCCTCTGTTTTCCACCTTGATTTCACATTCTTTTATCATGGAACTCAGTATACCCTGTGAGAGGATACGAGAGGGACAGATTCAATTGAAACGTTACCTTACACACACCTTCGTGAAGCAAAAGTGAATCTCACGTCCTGAGAGGCAAGTGAGGAGAAAGGAATTCTGGAGATGCATTTTCTAAGTCTGATTTAAATAGTTTTTGTCTCCTGCGTTTATAACTTAAGAAAAAAAAAAAGGTGATTCTTTTGTCGTAATGCTCATTTACCACTGCCCCATGTTCTAAACAGGACTCAAAGCATATACAGTAGATAGATGCAAATATTGTGCGTTATTATAACTCGCCAAAACTCTCCAGCCATCAGTCATAAACACAGGAGACAAAGCTATTTAGAGCAGACTTTTTTCCCCTCACTTTGCCTCTCAGGGCTGCTGTAGCATCTTGTGATTTACTGAAGTATTCCTTTTTGCAATGTCATCGATACAATATTTGTAAACAGCATGCTTTTAACTACCGGAGCGGTACAAGACAGGTGGCGTGTGTGTGTGTCTAATTCTGTCCCAATGTGACAAAATAAAAACCTTATGCGTGTTTGTGTGATTTAATGCATGAAAGACGCAGTTTGGAAAATAATTCCTGTCTTAGATTCTGGTATGCAGACTTCACAGACAGAGCGGATGTGTACAGAGGAAAAGAATCAGCTGATCATTAGTCACCTTGGGAAAATGCTCACATGAAACTTTCATGCATGAGATTCTGAGACACAAATAAAAATGGCAGAGGTGTGTGTATGAGTGTGTCTGAGAAGGAGGTGAAGAGAGGGAGACTGTCTGTCTGCCCATCAGTGCGCGAGTGTGAGGACGAGGTACTAAATGCATGCGTGCATCGTGAGTGTAAGAGTCAGCGTCTGAATAAGTGGGCGCCTCCCGTGCGTGCAGGAGTGTCTCTTGACCTCGTGCTCGGGTGAGAGTTGCTCCATGTCAGCGCGGAGACACCTGAGGCCAGGCAGGAAGTGGTTGACCATCACCTCTTCAGAAATAACTGCACAGGAAGTTAAGGGCCGGAGTGAAAAACGTGTACAGTTTAAAATACCAGTTGATCCAAAGCACCTCGCAGTAGTGTACTGAGTGTAATGTGTGTATAACTATTCTAACTTTCACTATGCTCCCATGCAGGTTTCAGAACATATGTTCAATCTGACAATGAAAATAATTAAGACAGCAAAACCAACCTATTTTAAACTGAACATACTGTAGCTAAATATATAGCTCAACGAGAAAGCATCTTGTGATGGGATCACAGCAGCCCCAACATCAAACTGGGACAGCGAGTGTGTGTGGAGGGGGCCCTTGCTCGGACCACATACATTTTCAAACTAGGCCAATAGCCCCCCCCCCCTTGCTGGGATCACGCCCATCCTCAAACTTCATTTTGATCTCACATCTGTAAAGTTTCGCGATTGTATCTCGCACGGTTGCAACGCTGAAAATCTGTGTCTGCAGGACCACATTTTGCCAAAACAAGACCAGTGTCGCTGGTAACAAAAGCTAAGCTGCTCATGGAAACTGTAAGAAAATGTCAAAATGCTTTATAGGAAAAACCCAGTTTTGTAAATTGTAATAACCCTCTTATGTATTAATCTCGGAGCGGAGATGGAATGACCTATTTATCCAGACTTCCCTGTTTTTCTCACTATATATGGAAACTAAAACGATGGTGTTTTCAAGGCCAAGCGTAACCAAATATGTGGAGTTTACTATCAAAACTATTAAAGAAATCTGTCACTGGCTAAAAAAAATTGTTTTCAAAATATTTTCCTTTGACTGTACAAACATTCTGAAAATAAAGAGTATTGCTCTACAGCACCAAAGTGGACCAAACTTAAGTTTCCAGCACAATAGTACTTTGTCCAGGATGTGTTCTGCCACCTGTCATAGCCGGAGGAGCCATATGGGACACAGAGTGAACAATATATATTTTTAGAGATGGGAATGTACAATTTCAGAGCTTTTCACACTGATTACATGAGAAAGAAGTGCAGTGGGAGGTAAAGCCTCTGAGGTTAGGGCGATACCTCCTGGACACTACTGCACTGTGAAATCACAGCTTGACAAAGATCCACAGGAATGAACCTCAGACCAGCTCTCCTCTGTGTGCGTGTGTGTGTGTGTGTGTGTGGGTGGGGTGGGGTGGGGTGGGGAGTGTGAGAAAGTAGAAATATTAAGAGAAGAAACAATCGCAGAAGAGAAGGGTGACAGAGACAGAGCAGAGGTCGTGTAAACGTGAGTCCTATACTGGGAACTGTTACCAACAATTGGAGTTGATGTTCAGTCCTTTTCCTCGTCTCACGCTCGTTTCTCCCTCTCTCATCCTTTCCTTTGCTTAACCAACCCTGTGATTACCTCTAGCCCCAAAAATGGAGGCAGCTTATTTTCCCTTTCTCCTCCTGCCAAATGACAGGCGAAGTCTGCCAACACACACACCGAACCGCACACTCGAGCGCAGGGGCCGCGCTGATACGTACCGCACAGTTACACAGGCACATTCAGGAGCACATCGGACCAGCAGCTCACATTTGGCCGGTGTTTCTACAGGCCTTCCCACTGACTCACTGCTGTGACTGCTAACCCTGAACCCAAGTCGGCCTTGACACAGACTTCTAGTAAATCATTTGGAAATACATACAGTACAGTAGTTAAAAAAACTATGTGTAAGCTCTTGGAAAACGTGGACTGCACATTTTTTTTGCCTGAAGTTTCATAAGGTTATCTACTGTAAACCTTGATTGATGGCCCAGGCTGTCGTTTGCTTCCATCACCGACCTCAAAACTTTCTGTATTCAGGACAGGAGTCTATATGGGACGGGACTTTTAATTCCTTCTGCACAAAGCTCTTGCTCAGCAAAGATTGGAAATACAATCAAAAGGGTTTATTCAAACCAGTATGAATATTATACTCTGTAACGTGAGCATCGTTCACTGTAGCTACGACGCTCGTTTTATGGCACACCTGCCCGTCAGCGCCGAGCCTGTGGGCTGCGTTTATTTGTCAAAACATGGAGCCACACCGGCGAGTGAAATGGACTCGGCTCCGGCTTTTAATTGTAGTTTTACGGTAACTTTTATCAGTCTATAGCCCGCATTAGGACTAGAAACAAAAGTCTCCCTGAAGGAGGTAAATCAGAGCTGCCCAGTATACCTGCCCAGTATACCTGCCCAGTATACCTGCCCAGCTCACACAGACCATTAAGTGCGACCTATAGAAGGATACAGCAGCAGGAGAGGGCGCTGTAGGCCTCAAACAGCTGGGTGGCGATGTCAATCCTCTTGCTCTCCACCGTCTGGCTGTTGTTAGCCAGCGCCAGCTTGTGAAGATGCGGCAACACGACTAGAGGAAGAATGAAAAAAAAAAAAACAAAGAGTCAAAAGAAACATTCACTATTGGAAAATGTTTTTATGCATGCGTGTCCTTTACATACACTCATCTCTGAAGCGTGGCTCTGCATTAGGTCCAACCCTCCCAAACGTCCTGATGATCTCCATGTGCAAAGAGTGCTGATCTTGGTACTGAGGGTCTTCCAGGAATGATGCCAGCTGCATTTTTACACGCTCTAGCAGCTACACACACACGCACAGAAAGTAATGTTCAACGCATGTTTTTCTGACGACTTATTTTAATTAAATTTAGTCAGCGTCTTGGGCTTGTGTGCACTTGGTTACCTCTTTTTGTGTGACGGTCTCCATGATGGTGCCAAAGGCGGGGATAGTAGATATCCTCACTGAGCTAAAAGCAGCAGGAGAGCAAGACAAGGGTTTGACCATCATCATCGTCACTGTGTCACGATTTCAGGGGTTCTTCATGTTCCCATTAGTGTGTCTTTAAGCAGGGATCATGACGAGTCAAATATACTGTATACTATACTATACTATATTCAGTTCTGTGGCCACGTACATGTGTGTTAATGTTGTTGTTCCTGCAGTCTGACTTTATTCATTCATAGTTATCATTAGTTTTATTTTCTCTTTCTTCAGTCCTGCTGACTGACTCCCAGGGTGCAGTTCCCTCTGTGCTTTGTGATCTACTGTGTTGTTTTGAAAAAATGTATCACAGAAGAAAAAAAAAAAAAAAAAAAAAATCCTGGGGCTATTTTCTGCTTCCATGTGAAATTGATTTATGAATTATGTTGTTTTTTTTGCACTTTCCTTATTACAATGACACATCAAGTGCCCGGAAAGCATTTATTTGAAAACCACAAAGAGGTAAGGACTACCTTGGTTAACATATGTTCTTGGTTTCATCCAAATATAGTGATTACATAGTAATGACATGTTGCTAACCACAGTGAAGACTGAGGTGTTTACTCACGTAGTGGACTCCCAGTTTAACTGCTCACCACTTTGATCGAGTAAGTTTATATTTGACTTATAATCTGATTACACCGGATCTATATAGATCAGCTATTTTCTAAAAACCGGTTGGTGCACCCTGACCCGTCAAAGATGTAAAAAGATACACACAATTATCCGTTTCTAAACCATCCTCGTATCAGATTACTCTAGAACATGAAACTAGACAAAGGTTGCGAATAATATTTTGACCCAGATGGACATTAAACACTAGATTAGATCGATAAGGAATACTCATCACATCACTCTTGAGCTAACAGCTAAACAAACAATCCCAAAAATTAAAAAAGGGGTCACAACTACTTTTTTTTTTCTCCCACCCCACACCCCCACACAAAAGCATCATAAAAAAAAAAAAAAAATATTAATAATGCACAATAGAAATATCTGACAAACACTTATGATTAAAATGAACTGCGATAAGCAAGGATTAATGGGGTGATGTTAGATAATCATTCCACTGTCAGTAGGAGCAGGAAAGACCAAAAGATACACTTGAGCCATCTCTATAGACTCTAGAGTCTAAGACAAGTGAAGGTCATCATGCCAAACATTAGGAATAAATATATGTGGAATCGACAAGTTGGGTCAAGTGTGTACCCTTTAGCGTGTGAATTTCAATACAGAGAGTGATGCGATGAGAAGGGCTGCATGCCAACAGTGCTGCCGCGATTTTCATCATCTTGTCCGATCACAAACATGAAATCTGGATGTACACTGGCAGTCCAAAATGTTGCTGAATAACTTTTAAAAGCATGGCATGTTTATACTGCAATGAAAAGGACCAGCACGTGCCACAGGATCGAACCAGGGGAGTATTCATCCCACTCAAAAGGTTTAGCCAAATGCTGTAGCGCCACATCCGTGGATAATTAAAAGGCAGAATGAAGGACGAGAGAAAAATGACTTGAGAATCTAACTTGCTCTTCCACTGAATCTCTGTGGTGAAAGAAGATGATAAACTTCAGATGTACTCAAGGGTTTTAGTGTCGTTTTTTTTTTTTGTGCACATTCAGGAGACACATTTCTAGGAAGACACTGATCAACACTGTAAGGATGCAGCCCACATAATGACAATGTTTACAGAGAGGGGTTTTTTTTGTGTAGATTGACTCACAATTCAGGCCCACTGCACAGAGTTATTAGGGCCGGAGCCGCACGGCGATCTACTAATGCTTCACTCATGCCTCGGAGAACCAACTGCAAACCCACCACACAGCAGGATGAGAGAGAGGGAGAGGCAGGGTGGGAGGAGAGAGGGACAGGAGGAGGTGGGAGGGAGGGAAAGATAGTGGGTGGGAGGAGAGAGGTGAAGGAAAGAGGTACAGATAGAGGGGATGATAATGAAGAGAGAGAGAGAGGAAAATAGAGTGACAGGATAAAACTGAGAAAGACGGGGTGAAGATAACCAACCACTAGCTGACGGATCGGTCAGGAGGAGAGGCCCTGCTTAAACGGAGGAGGGTGGGGAGGAAGAGGGGGCGGGTCACAGAAGAGCAGGCTGGGACTGTGCTATTGCCGCATGCAGGCACAAATCTGAACTGGTCAGTGTTGCAGACTGATGAGGTGGCGAGCGCTGGCGTGGGTTAGTGTTGCAGGTTGATGATGCGAACATGCAGGCGGTTAGTGTTAACAATGGTTATGCTGATGAACCACAACACGGCCTAAACCTACACAGGAGCAACTCCAACAAACCATGCCATTCGAAAAAGGACAATTAAAAAAGGAGAACATGAAGAATCTGAAACACTAAAACTGATGTCAAATGGAAGAAGTTATTTATCGAGTTAGAGGCTTGAGAAATAGTTTTGTGGTGAATTTGCTCCTGGCAGGTACAGACTTGTTTCAGTGATGGTTCTCAAGCGGCAAAGAGAAGGGGGAGAGAGACGCGGCGCGGTTTATTGTTGTTGTTCCACTTACATTTCAGGGTCGGAGGACAGTGTGATGAGAGCCGGCACCACTCTCTGAGCTACCAGCGTCTCATTCACCCCCTTCACCAGCAGCTGATCGGATTGGACAGAGCCAGACGTGATGTCACAGAGGTGGGCGGGGCATTGGGACAAGAGCGAGCAACACCGCCAATAGATAGAGAGATAAGAACAAAAAAAAAAAAAAAGAAAAAAAAAGAAAGAAGCAAAACAGAAAAGGGGAGGGAAAAAGAAAAACAAACACAAAAAAGATAGGAAGAAAGTGATATACAATGACAAGAACCATAGCTGCAAGGCACGGAACGGCACTGCATGTATCAAGCAAATGTGTGTACGCACACACACACACACACACACACACACACACAATCATACACACACACACACACAATCATACACACACACGCAAACAAACACGCACACACATGCACACGCATGTATGCAGAAGGAATGGCAAAGCCAACATAGCTAAACTGCACAAATACTTTTACAGTATGGTGAGCATAAAGCTGTGGGCTCTGTCCACAGACTCCAGGTCAGATTAATATTTCATTTCACTTTTAATTGATAAAATGTTTGAGAGTAAACAAATCTGATCTGGAATCTGTGGGAGAGGACCACATTTCAACCCACAGTTTCGGCAATGGTGGACAGCTAGTCACTATGGAATGGTGACAGTGGGGTGTGTGGGGAAAGGGCAAGTACTTCACAAAACAGGGGGGACATGAATACACCCTACCACTCCTCCTCCACCAAGTTTAGATCAACATAGGCCCGTGCTACTGCTACACCTAGATCCCCATTCCAACATTTGACCTAAAGTGTGCACAGATCTCAAAGGACAGTGGTTTGTTATGGGTGTTTATGCCAGGACTTTTGCCTTGGGAACCTGGCAAGGACAAAAACAGGGAAACAGCCGTCTCCCTTGAAAAATAGTAGTCGTATTATATTTCAACAAGACCTGAAATAGTGAAAAAGTAAAAAAAAAAAAAAATGTTCATGAGAAAACATTTTTGAATTAAATTATACTTTGCAACAATATTGAAAAGGAACAGGCCTTGGACTTTTTTGACTATACTTTCAGGTTGCTGACTTTAGCCTTTCTCTGACATGCAGCAGATATTTATGTAGTCCGTTCTGAGACCCGTGCACAGGGAGAGGTCTGACGTTAACTCTACGAGGGTCTAGCCGTACAGTTGGAACCAGGGCGCTCATACGCTACCGTAGAATTTACTCATAAATATAAAATGCATGTTAAACAGCAGCAATTGCAAGCAGAGCTAGCACATGTACAGCAAATAAATAAACATGAACATAGCATCTATAAAGGTAGGACTGCACAATTATGTATGACTGCAATTTTAGCTGTGTAATACAGCACGTATAATTTCATTCAGAATGTATTGTCTATCATAACATGAAGACGCTTTACCAGGATAATTACAGATAAGCACAGTATGCAACGAATTAATCTGAAAGAACATTTTATCCAAGCCATGTTATATGTGTATTGGTATGCACTAAAAAAATTTATAAAAAAAAAGAAAAACTGCATCAACAATTAAGTAGTATTTTTGTAAACAATCTGTGAGTACTTCAATACACTATCTGTGTGTATATGTGTGTGTGTTTGTTTTGTTTTTTTATTACCTCAAACATCCGTGCTGCAGTACACCGGACCAGTGCAGAGGTGTGAACTACCCCGTACCACAAAACAGTGAGCAGTAATTCATGGTACACTGGGTTGGCGCTGAAAAGAGAGCATAACATAAATACTGGTTAATATTGTTGCAGCTGTGAACCAACAACTGGCTTTTCAAACCGATTATTTTTTAATGGACATTGTGTGTCAATGCAATCCAGATATTTTGTATTAAGAAAAGAAAAAGCCACAAGCAAAATAAATAAAAAAAGCAACATATTCAATCTGCTGTCGTGACATCATTTCCATTGTGAACGTTGTGAATATGTGTCATCACTCACCACTGAAACTCCTCTAGTGTTTTTCCTTTCATATTACATTAATTGAGATTTTTCAAAAATGACCAGAATGTATGTGTGTGTGTGTGTGTGTGTGCGCGCGTCTCACCCCAGCTCAACAAAGGAGGCCTTCAGGCTGTCGAGAGGTGCATGGGACAGAGACAGGGTCGTCATAACATCCTCCAGGAAACCCACCAGCAGCTTGCGATCCTCGTCCTGTACAGAAATCACAGAAAGGTCCGTTACATCATGTAGGCAACAAATACCTTAACGTCTGCCATTTAAATACATACTGCATATGTGTGTGCACTGTAATGTACGTTTCTACAGATCAGTCGTTGGGACGGCAGACATATTTTGTCACTTTCAACATGAAATGTCAATCAAAACACCGCATGTCCTGTCAACAGTGTGTCGCAAGTGCGGCATCAGTTTGTGAGGCTAAATTCAAAAACTAAAACATGTGGCGGCGGCTGCATGTTTTTGCGGAGTGGATTTTCCCTCGTGAAAAAAAGAACAATAACTCAAAATGTAATGTGGTTCACACTCTACGTACTATAATATACACAAAAGAATAGGGGCCGAAAATACTCAACACATCAACGAACTGCACAGTGGAAATGATTTATTTTGATTTCAACACGTGCTGTGACACATTTGGCTGAGCTCTGCTCTTAATCTACCTGGTTATAACAGGTCAGCACTCCGGTGGCATAGATGGGGACCGTGGCTTTGCAGAGAATATCGTTCCCTGCTGAAGTATCTGACAGAGGAAGAAAAACAGAATGAAAAGCGTAAAAAAAAAAAAGAAGACACACAAATACAAACGTACATTTAAACATGACAGGACCTGACGAGATGAGGTAACTCGTATACATTTTATATATATATATATATATATATATATATAGGCGTTTGGTAGCATGACTACTACAGAAAGCATTACATTATTGTGGTTTTTACAAAAGTCTCCTGAAAAGGACAATTGACCTTAACACAGACTGGGACCCAGTACAAAAACACATTTTATAAATGGCCACAATACCAAAGCTAAATCACTTGGAAGGCAGCTAAGACCAAGCACCTCTTATAATAACTACAGAAATTCCATGCCTGGAATAAAAAAAATGGAGGGGAACACCCATAACTGACTCCAAATAGCTTGTTTACATCAACAGCGTCTGCGCCTCAACTCCACCAACCAGCGTTCTCTTGAGAGAGCTGCGAAAACATCACAACAAATGCACATCTGTGTGTATGCGTGCGTTGAATCTGCACTCACCCACGTTCTCTTCTGATAGTCGGAGGATCTCTTGGAACTGTGGCTTCACCTTAGACAGGTCACGAGGGGGAAAACAAAAAGCCATCATTACATTTACTGTAATTACCACCGTTACTGTACAACTGGACCTTACATGGGTTTTTGATGAGTGTCTTTACAAGGCCAGTGTTATAGTACAACCACTGGACTTGGGTTCCCAGTGAACCCCTGATAAACACGCAGTCCACTGTCCGCTCTTGAATGCTAGTTTTGGCATGAAGTCAGAACAGCTGCGTCCATTATTCCCCTCACGATTAACCCTTAAAAGAAGGTTACCATACCATTTCGCTGCAGTTTTGTTAAAAGCTGCTCAGCTCTGTACTCAGACCTTGAATTGTATCTTATGGTCTTCATGACTCGTGTGTTCTTTTCTGTATATCCATGTATTATGTTTTTACTCTGGACCATTTTCTCTGTTTTTCCAAAGGACTACGCGTCTAATTCCAGTTTTTTTTTTTTTTTTTTAAGTAACATGCTTTTACCTTAGTGTTGGTGAAAATCTTGCCGAAGGTTCGACACAACCTCCAGAAGAAGCGCGAGAACTCGTGTACGCAGGTCGATGATGTCACATTGATACGACCCACGATCTCTATTAGCTGTGGAAGGCTGGAGACAGAGCAGACGGATGGAAATCAGTGTGTGTGTGTGTGTGTGTGTGTGAGGTTGTTTGTGTATGCTTTTGTGATCATAGGGATGTACCAAATGCATGTTTTTTTCTTTTTTATTATTATTATATTGTTTTTACAGACATCTTCGAAACTCTATCGTCATATTTTATGGCATCAACAGCTTAAAACATTTTTTTTAATCTTCAAACAAAATCCTTACCTTGAATAAATGATTTTCTTTAATGAATATAACATCAGTTTCGCCAACATTTAAAATACATGTCGATGCGGACTGAAGACTGAGCCTGTGTATGTGCATTTCTTACAGTTGGTTGACCACCCAGAGCAGGCTGTCCCAGCCGGTGGTCCCCTCATGCTCTAGCTGATAGTCGTAGAGGAGCAGGAGGGCACTCAGCATCTCCCTGCTGCCGATGATGGTCGCCACGTCCTGGAGGGGAGAAGCTGGCCTGGGGAACCGGGTCACTGCAGGACCAAAGACATAGGATCGGAATGGAAACTCAGGAAATGTACAACTACTTCTACAACTTGTGTGTGTGTGTGTGTGTGTAGTTGTCGTACCCTCTATTGCAGGTATGTCTCCATTGAGTTTGGCTCTGCTGGTGAAAGGTGCGTTCTGCAGAACCACAGCAAACAGAGGGGGGATGAGAGACTGCAGAGCCGTCAGGAACACGTGCAGCTTGTGTTCATCCAGACCGTGTTCTCCTTGCTGCAGAAAATAGGGAGGTGTAGAAGAGACATAAAGAAAGAAAAAGTGAGGAAGTGCAATTTATTTGTTTGTGTGGTGCCTGTAGCTTGGACATGAAGCGTCTACGCAGATGTAAGAACATGTGTACCATTAACACAACCTAAATGTTGTGTGCGCTCTGTGTTCTGAATGTTCTTCCCTGTTGTGCACATCATTTGGATGTGTGAACTGTCAGGAGAGGGTGAGAAACACACGCACAGAGGCACCTACCAGAAGTAGTTTCTCTATACGTGCCAACAGAGAAGGGATGAGTGCAGTTTGCAGGGTGCCCAGCTCTGTGGTCCAGGCAGCAAAGGCAGGAATAAAGACCTGGTGGACTGCACCGACCACCCGCTCCGATGGGTCCCCAAGTGACAGCAGCATCAGCTCGAAACCCTGGAAGACACACATTGACGTGCATGAGATGAGCATGAAGATTCACCAGCAAGCGTTTCACGTGCTGAAACACCGTCTATGAGAGAGAACAACACTTGATGTTGAGGAAACGCATACCTGGGAGTACTTGTCAGGGTCGTCTATGTAACCCATGATGATACCCAGACTCTTGACCACAGCCTCTCTGACCATGTCAGCCTTATCCTCAGCGAGCATCTGCTGCAACATGGACAACACCAAGGAGCTACGGATCTCCTTCTGAAAGCAAGACGGACAGAGAAGTTATTCACATTTCATTTGTCTAAATTCATGCAAAATCTCTTTCTTAATTATGTATATATATATATGTTCTTACAGGCAGGTATGGTGCTAAGGCTCCACAGGACTCTGCCACCAACAGTCTCCTCTCTGGATACTTGTGATTTATCTGCAGAAGAAGAGGGAAAAATGGTAGAAAATATGTCAGGAACAGAAGTTGAACAGGGGAGAAGTAGACTGGAGGGCAGCCACAGTGGAATGGAAACAACTGGAGTATCATCAACATGCTGACCCTGTGGAAACCACTTTTTGGTCTTTCGAAGCAGATTCTCAGCCTCCAAACTTCTGACAGCTGTTGTTCCCATAAACGTGTTAAATGAGGTGGCACAGGTGGCAGTGAAAAAAAGACTGCTATCACAGCTAAGTCAGGGACACCACGGAGGCGATTCTCTCATTACAACAACATGGTATGCTCACTAAAAGCAGCACAAGCCACAACTGAGAGTTGTTTCTAATAGATCGCATATTTAACAGATTAAATGTGTTGAGCATTTCTTTGCAAAACTGAAGTCTTTTCCTTTTGTACTGCAAAATCTACGGATGAGGCAAAGTGGGAACAACAACAAAAAGTGACTTTTTTTAATATTAATGCTCGAGTCTGTACTGAAATAGAACAGGGAAAGTGTAAGTGAAGCCCTCTTTGTAATACCACTGCAGAAAGTCAGTGACGGCATATTCAATTACAAAGACCACCTGCAGTGTTCGCGCTGTACCTGTTCCCAGCACTGAGGAAGTAGTTCCGCCTCGACGCGCGTGGGACCCACGTGCCTCGCAAACGCAACACACCCCGTCAAGATCATTTGTCTTTGGAAAAACACACACACACACACACACAGAGGAAACATGTGAGAACACACTGCTGGATAAACTCATAGTTTGTCTCCCTATCTCAGGGCAACAAAAAAAACAACCTCAATCTGCTTAACAAATAATGCTCAGTGTTCCGTCTACACGTACACACCTCTGCTCATCATCTGGTCTCTTGATTAGGTTGAAGAGGATGTGGAGGAGCTGGTCTCTCTCTTTAGGCTCGGGGTGAAGGCAGGCGGTACATAAGATGAGTGGGATCAACTCCTGAAGGCGATGAGAGAGAAACAGAGAGAGATGTGGCATGAGTTTAGAGCACTTTGCATAATAAGAGTGAGGTTTAAAAAAAAAAAAATGTAAAAGACACACACAGGGAAAGGATGGTCGGTTGCAGTCAAGCAGGCCTGGAAGTCTATGGAGGACGGGCAGTAGGAAAAGGGTGAGAAGGTGTTTATTAAAACGGGGAGAGTAAAATGGGACAGTCACAGGGAGAAAGAACCACAGAGGGTCACCTTCAAAGACAACAGGAGTCCGTGAACTCCAGTGAAAACATGCTTACCTTCAATACCTTGTTGCAGTTGTACCTCGCCTCATTTGGCTTTGGAGTCACGCACGTCACAGTGCATGCACACAGCCAGACACGGCTGCCTTCAGACAGACACACAGTTTCCCTACTACAGAGCTCTATAGCAGAGTTCAGACAGAGTTTATGGCCCATCCAGCCAGAGGAGAGAGAGAGCTCAGCTGCCCTTGATACAGGGCCTCCACGGCCAAATTGTGGTCAGCCCTAAATTCCCGCCACACACACACCCAAATTAGAGAGTGCACACAGAGTTAAAAATATGTTTTTTTCAAACAAACTCTGTTTTTTTTCCCCAGGAAGATATCATAGTTTCCTGCCAAGTGCTGGAAGAACTAGCAAAACCCCAACGCTGGACGGACAGACCTGACAGAGACACTTGGGTAAAGATAGGCTGTGATGAGTCACTCGCTCAATGCTGGACCAGCCCTCTGAAGTCAGTGCCATGTTGGCCATCTTTTAAAAAGTAAAAATATGGCGTTTAAGTATCAGAGGGTCATTTTAAGTGGTTACATGAACACATCAATACGGGTGAAAATCAGTTCAAACGTCAACATGCAGAAAAAACCTTCAAATTAACTCTATTCAGGGCAATTTAACTGTCACGTTCAATAATATTCTGCCCCGTCTTTGAAAATACCATAGATCTTCACAAGAGACATTTCTGGAGACTTAACAGCTCCGTCCTGATAAAACAAATACATGAATTCAGCACACATCTGAAAAGCCAGAACCCACGCCGGCCCCGTTCTATTTCTGTGTGAACTCCCGTGTTTCTGATGTGAAGGCTCCTTCAGGAGGTTAAACATCTGACCAGTCCTGGATAAACATTGTGGGCAGGTAGAGTGGACAGCACGACGCCAGGACCCGGGGGCCAGGGGGCCTGATGCTCCACTTCAGAGAGCAAAGCAACTGCACATTCCCGTCCAAAAGAACCACTACGTGCAAGCGCCTGCAGCCATATGTTGACTTCCACATTCACAACTCGCATCAAACCTTTTTCTATAAACACGCACAGATTCACATCATCAAATGAAGTCCTGGGATTAACATCAATATTAAATAAGAACACAGGAGAATCCCAGAAATATACGAGATATGTACAGTATATGTGAGGAATATTTATGTAGCACAAGAAAGGTTTATACAATGCAGCATCACTATGCCTTATATGTATTATGATTTTTATTTTTAATTCTTTTTATTTGTGCCTTGCAACACATTCTTCCAGTCTAGGTTTCCTATTCTTTTTCTTCTTTTTTTTTTTCCCCTTTTGTTTTTAATCTATACTGACTTTCTCCTGCACCATCAGACAGACCAGCGCTTGAGCACAAACCCGGAGCAGAATGTAAAAGCCGTCTGTCATTTGAGTTATAGCTTTATTATAACTCCTAATCTTTTGTCTCGTAACAGCGCCGATAAAACCGCCAATGCTCTTTGTCTTCCCAGGCGTTCGTTAAAGATCACAGTTAATGCGGCCGGTGGAAAAAGGAAGTCAATCGTTGCAGCATACATCTTCTCTCTTCACTGCGATACTACTTATTTACTTTACCATTTATTAAATAGGGTTAAGAAAACAGTGTTGTAGCAAATGACCTCAAGTCAAGCCTTGTTTTACCAAAAGGAAAAAAAAAAGGGAAAACACAAGCACATTGCTTTACGCTACTGTACAGCACAGTATGTTGAAGAAAAACATAAAGTTTAATGATTTACAGTGTGTGGTATCACAGCCAGGTGGCAGGCAGAGTTTCAATGCATCATTCCACCGTTTCAAGTCAAACACCTTTTGTTCTTAAGTGGGTGTCATATTCAGACAAAAAGGTGTGTCTCCGGGCTCGTGGTGGTAGGAACGCTTCGAGTTGCAAGATGGACGTGTGAGCAGCTGTGTGTGTGCGTGTGTGTGCAATGTCATGGTTGGTGAATCTAACGGATATAGTACAAAGTCCACACCACCTCGGACCCAGAGGCCTAAATGTTCTGCTGCGTTTTAATCTTCGTCCTCCTCTCAGTTCGTTATTGGGAGATAATCGCTCCGTCTGTCCGCAGCTGATCTCGCACACTACTGGATCCATCAGCCTAATACTTTTAGAGCACATTTATGACTTTATTCTCAAGGACATCTTGTGGTTGTGGTGATGCACAATAAAAGAAAATTTAAAAAACCCTGTTTTATTGAGTGTTTTATACCATCGTTGACTGCTGACTCCCCACTCCTCTTAACCGGCCGGTCGGGGCCTCAAGTGACCAACAGCTGGTTCAGCAGCAAAAAGCCTTTCCTGCGATTGGCTACAGACGAGCCTGACTCAAGTCAGTTGCAGGCCACATTTTGGCCTTTTGTCGTGGCTCAAAAAAGTGACATCCATAGAAAAGTTTGGTCTCATTTTGAACCGGAGCATCTGCAAATTTATTCCATATCCGATATGTTACGTTGCATTAAAGTTAGGCACAAAACCAGATGAATAGAATAAAAAAAATGTTGTTATCTAAGCCACCATCTTGACTGTAAGGCAGTCCGGAGGGACAATCGAGTGAGACTCAACTCTTCTTTGTTTGGGAGGGGAGAGGGGGACACACCTGGCGGAGATCTGCACTCTGCCGGGTGACGTTTTCTACTTTATCTTGATTTTGCGTGGAGATTGAGCTCTCCATAACGGTCAGAGGTTGACTAAAACAACATAACAATGTTGATATGCAAAGCAACCCTGCTGAAAAACTACTCCAGCAAGACTTACCTTTTTCAAACACACATTGTGTGTCGTCAAAAGTTTCAACACACTGTGCAAAATTCACGCGCATAGTATCTGTATACACACACACACACACACACACACGCACACGCACACGCAGACAAAAGATTGCATGCAAGCAGTTATGGAGACAGAACACCTGTGCGAGTGTCTGAATTATAGCTTGCAGGGAATAATAGCTTGTTAAGACCTTTCGGTATCTATTTTCAAATCTCCTTCCCTCGTCTCCTCGGAAGAAATTAACATCCAAATTGTGACAAACACAAGAAAAAGCTGGTTTACATTTAGTTACCTGGAATCCCTGCACACCTCATATCATGGAATCAAAGAAATATTAAAAAAATTAAATAAAAATCAAATTTCTTTGGTTTTATTTAGCCACAAAAAAAAAAAAAAAAAAAAAAGCATAAAACTCCTTTTAAATGAGTTACTAGAAAATGTTATCAGATTAATTAAAATCACTCCAGAATCTCAAAAAGCCACTTAAGAGTTTCAGCAAATAAATCACACAGGGAACCAATCAGGAAAGGACAGAATAAAGATACACTGGGTTTAAGAGACATACAGTACATGACCCACCTACTGCAAAGGCTAAAACTGCATACCTTAAGCCATTTGTGCATATTAGTTCATATTTTGGCTACAAATCATTTTTCATTATTACTCCAATGACAATGCAAGACAGCACAACGACAGCACTTTACAGACATGTCAGAGCTACTGCTAAATAATAAAAAAAGAATAATTCTGGCAAGTCGGACACTAATGTGGCAGCAGTTGTAGCCAACAGGAGCTGGGCATTAGTTACACATGTGAGGTCTACAGGTCATGTGAGAAAACATGCAGATGAGTGCGTGAAAGACTCACCTGGCAAAGATGTGCAACCATTCTCTAGAAGAGAGGCATGCATGAGAGTGAGAGAATGAGTGAGACGAAAAGAGAAGAGTAAAAATAAAAACCAGTGAAGGCAACATGACAGCAAACGTGAGTGGGGGACAAAAACAGCAGAGGAGAGAGAAATGAGGACGACACCGGTGAAAACAAACGCCATCGTAAAAAGAAGGTGAAATTCACAAATCAATAGATAGACACAAGTCAGCTGGGTATTCGCAGGTTACAAACGTCTGTGCTCGGCACTGCAACACGTCTAAATAAGCTCTTTATTCACACAGCTTGTCAGATCTGGGGGCAACACAGACAAAGGCGCTAAGTGCAGCATTAGTACAATAGGTTTGAGGCATTAGTACGATGATCATAAACAAACCAGCAATCGCACCAATTACATCACTGCCATGAACACGGCAAGCCTCTGCACGGTGCGCAACACCACAGTGTTAGTTGGGTTTTGGGAATACCTTGTTGCACAAACCAGGAAGAGGGTGGTGTTCTTTCAAAGGAAAACAGATTGGATCTTTCGCACAATAGCAGATGGTGAAATAGGCAAATCGCCAACAGAAAGAAAAAAATGATAATCTCTTTCATCATGTTTGACTCCTTCAGCAAAGCTTGTTAAGAATTGGTTCCCATCTAGATCGGGATTTGCAAGCCGGAGAGGACCGCGTTCTCCGCAACTTTCCCTCAATGTTCACCTTGCTTAGCCCTGCTGCTCTGTGTGTATCTATTGGATCCTGCGAGCAGACGCCTGTGATGATGACAATAATGACGGGGTGCAGGGAGGAGGAGGAGGAGGAGGAAGAGGAGGAGCAGAAGTGTAGTTACCTCTCGTTTAGCAAGAAGGACATTGGGGACGATGTGAGGGAGGCAGCGGCCCAGCATTAACATCACACTCTCCTCACTGTCTGCTATACGAGACACCTGGAAGAAAGAAGAAAAAGAGGGACATTATGCACTGCATTTTATTCGGTCATGAATGTACCGTTTGTTAGTCTGCGGGGAACAGCGTGCTGACCTCTGCTCCCAGGCGACTGTCGGAGCACATTCTGCAGAAGGACAGCAAGGCTTGCTGGAAGGCCGGGGATAACTTCCTGCGACACCACACACACACAACAAGAGACCAAAAAGACACCGTCACCACAGATTGCCCTGACCCCTCAGGGATTGAGGATAGGACTGCGTCTTCCTGCCAGAGAGCTTAGTGCGGCCGCTCTCCCATGTCACTGCTGTATGTATTTCTAATGGGATAAAAAATGTTTTATCTATAGATAGATGGAGTTTGGCTACAAGACCATACAGCAGCACTGGGATTTGTTCAATAGCACAGTGTAACTGACTGTATTTTCACTCATTTCTTTTGGAACATGAATCTGATAAAAAGGGGAATACATGAGAATATATATGCATGTAGGAATCACAGTATTCCATTGAGTCACTAGATGTCGGATCACTAAATATACTACAGCATGGGTGGGATAGCAGTGAGAAATGTTTATACATGACCAAAAAGTGAAAAGTTCAAGTCCCACCAGGACCTGCTATGTGCTCTGGTGACATTAACCCATTCACGTCTTAAAATAATCTTAATGAGTGTGTATGTAACCAAAATATCCTTCATTTGTCCTTTCTTTTGAAAAACTAAACCCCTTAGAAAACCTTTAATTTGAAAGGCCCCATCATTTCCACATGAATGATGAGTTTAAGGTGTTTTTTTTTTTAAGGGTTCAGGGATTTTGGTTTACATTTTTTCAGCTGCTTGGTGAGATTTTGATTTATATTCCTATTCAGATATTTATCAGGTTTGCCAGATTTGGGACACATTCGTGGAAACATTCGTGGACTGGAATATATTAAGTAAATTCCATTTTTACTCAAGAAGGCAGCCACTCTCCAATAACTGCTGTTGTATTGTCTATCTTGGCTGCAGAGGCTGGTAACTACCTCCATCTAGTGGTGACATGTAGTAACTACACTGAGATGGGACAACCAAGGAACAACAACATTAATCTTTACACGACTTATATACAGAATGTTCAGGACTCACCTGTTCGGTTGATCAAACTGGACAGGAGGTCGACTCTTAAGTGTGTTGTGGGACTGTGGATGAGGCTGTGAGGTGTTCTGAGTAGAGGGGGACTCTGGTTTAGTTTCAGGCTCTGAAACCCCCCGGATGTCCAGGTACTGGCCGTTGTCTGTCGGAGGCTGAGGGTAAAATGAGAAAAAAGAATGAGAACATATTGTTCAAACATCTGTGCCTCTGTCAAACTACATCAAGAGTCATTTCAAAGTGGAGTCTGCGATTCTCGAGAAAAAGATTGTTGATATTTAGACTCAACCGCTGTTAGCCTTAAAAAATAAAAAATAAAAAAATATTTTCACAGCGGGCGGAAAAAACACAGATAATAACAGACATTCATTTAAAAAAAAAAAAAAAAACCCAAAAGAGGTTTTGAATGTAAAAAGAAAAAGACTTTCCGTACAGTCCTAATGGCCACTTTGTTTGTTTCCCATTTTACAGAGCCAGGGCTGTGGATGAACAGAGGTTTTGTTTATATCAGCACACACACACACACACACACACACGAATGGAGAGCTGGCTGACTGCGAGGAGGAGATATGCGCAAGATGTGACCAAAAAAGTGCAGTACTCCACCTTTAAACGCTTTTTCAAAAAAGGTTCACTTTCTATCACTTCGGTACTATTAACATATACGCTTGTGCATTACACACTCAAACTGACCACATACCACAGAGAGAGGGTCAGCGGAGAACGTGGTGGAGGGGTTCGATGCTTTCTGGGAGCCCAGGTCCAGTGTGGCCGGAGGTGAGGAGGAGATCGTCCTCTTCAGTGTGTGAATCTCACTGTGAGAGGGGAAATCAGACATAAAAAAGGACACCGCCAGAAAACACTGCACAAGTCTTATTAGTGAAGATCAGTCAACGAGACGAGAAGAATCTTCAATCAGAGCGCGGTGGGAGAACAGTTCTCGGGGAAATTTTCCGTACGGTTACCACCTTGTGGCCTTTTGGTCGCAGTTATGGTTATAATGTTGACTGTAAACATGTGCAAAAAACATTCCTAGGCTTTCATGGAATGCTTATTATTTCCCCCCCCATAGTGCTAATGGCAGACATAACTGCTATGAATCTGGGTCATCACATACCAACGGCGGTCGCATTATCAATAAGACAAATAGCACAACTGTCGGCAGTGTCTCAGCCACTCTTCAGACACTTGTTAGCACAAACATGCACGCAGACACACACCTCTGCAGTTTCTTGATCTGCTCAGCAAGGCTCTGCTTCTCATTGTTGAGGAGGCTTATCTGGTATTCCAACTCTTGGACGACTTCTGCCTGTTGCTATAGAGGGACAAAAAGATGCAGACACTTAATTACCTCTGCGTAGGTACTCTATCAAGTCCCAACTCTTCATGACATCACAACCTCTGTTTTTTTGAAAGAAAAACAGTTCCACAGCCTTTTACTGAAACATTGAGAATGTAGAGGGGGCAATTAAGTTTTCATCATCATCATCATCATCGTAGCTCTGTCAGACCACATCCTCTACTTCCTGTCCAGTATACAACTTTAAATCATGCAAATACATAGAGTTAAAGAGGGAGAGCAAAAGGGAACGTGTGTCTATGATAATGGCATTCCTCTAGTTTGGAATGGCAACATTTCTCTGCTGAATTACACTCATACACTCCCATACACTTCCATACACAGCAACACACACACCTGATGCGAGAGGTCAGGCTTCTTTGGGGGATCTTGGGCGATGCAGTTTCCTGGAAGATCGCCAAATTCCACCCCTACGGACACATCAACCGTGTCCCGGGGAGAAGGAAGGTGGGTGCCACAGTTCCTGTAGAGCTGTAACAGGTCGGGGGGTTTTGGGATGTTGAGGCCAACGTCGTCCCACAACTCAAAGTCCTGGAATTACATTTTTAAAAAAGCAAATGATTAAGGAACTGGACGTGTCCCTCTGCATAGATTAAGCAGAACACCATGCAGGCTCAGAACAGGACAGCTGATCCGAGTTGTTGAATTTATTTATGGTCACATGACCCGACCGCGTCTCTTAGACCAGTGCTCTCATGCTTACAAGTCTAATACCTCACATTTTGCCTTTGCAATAAGAAGACTTTGCATTAAGAAGCAGGCAGAAATAAATTATAAAAATAAAATAAAAAGACTGTTAGACATTTCTTATTCGCTCTTTAAAACATACAGCAGCCATAAAAGTCTTTACCTGATCATCGTTTTCGTCAGAGAAGGTGATGGAAGAGAGTTTGTACTCATTTTTTAACAAATATTCATTCACAAGGAAGTTTAAGGCTCTTTTCTCCAGCGAACGTATAGGCTCCTGAGGTAGAGAGGAAAGATTCACTCAAGGCCTAGCAGTAATACCATCACAGAAGTTTAAAAAAGGAACATTTTTATTCCCTTGATTCATTTGCAAAAAGTAGAGGAATTCACAAATCTTTTCATTCTCAACACTTAAAAGATTCCCCACCTGAATTTCAGCGCTTGACTTGAAGTTTTTTCTCTCCTGAGAGGGCACTTCGCTCTCTGAGAAATTGAGAAGATTTTTAGATGAGTTTGAAAGGATGCTGAGTGTTATTCATCAAGATGAATACTCTTAGAAATAAAAAAAAAAAGAGAGAAAGCTGTAACAAAAGAGGGTTCAGGTGGAGAAGAAGTTAAAAGTACGCCACACCTGCTGCCTGAGTCAAGTTGGCGCGCAGAGCCTGAATGGTCTCCTTTGCTTTCCGTAGCTCAAACTCCAGCACTGGACAGGAAGTGACAACACACACACACAGGAAATGCATCCAACCAAAGACAGGGAACAAAACAAATAAAACAAAGATGGGCATGAAAAACAAAACAACCACACAAAAGATCGTAAGAGTCATAAAACAAAAACAATGAAAAAAGGATACATGCAAACTATGGGTCTGAGGAACGCATGCAGCAGAGGATCATGGTAAAGCTGGCTGGATGAAGTGTGTAGTGCATTGAGACAAATCTCAACGGTAGGATTTCCTGCCCTCGTTTTTCTCCCATTAACGGCACTGATGCGACTTAAAACAATGGGAGTCCAAAAAGTTAACTGCAATTGTAGCTGCGGTGAACAAAAAAAAAAATCTACTCAAGCTACTGAAATGTAGCCTTGATAATCTAGGAGCTGTCTGACAAAGGATTTTTTTTTTTTTTTTTTTTTTTTTTAAACAGGCAAATGCCTCACTAACAAGTATTTAAATCATTTGGTTTCAAGCCACTCAAAGTAAAGCCACTGCTCAGGTTTCTACTTCCTCTAGGCCGCGTACAGGCCTTCATACAATGAACACCACAATCTACGCTATCAAAGTCAAGAGTCAAAATGTAACTCTAGAACATGGTAGGTTACCGTTACTTGTTTTCCGTAAAATAATAAAAAAAATTAAAATAAAACATAATTCATGCCATTTCTGACGTCTTATACGATCAGAAGCAGCAGACATTCGAATAAAATTGTTGACTTCTTACACTGAAATTTGAAAGGCTAAACTTAACACTGAATAAAGAAAAAGAACACACAAGATTCTTAGACATGTTAGATTAAGAAAAAAAAAAAAAAAAACACACGCAAAAAGTAAGAAGCGATGGAGCAGGAAAACTATGTTGCATTGCTGTGCACTGAAAATCTGCCATGTTGATGTCCCCAAATCTGTCACCTAATGTCTCGGATTGTGGTTCAACAGGTAGTGACGGTTTCATAACATACAAAGTGCAAAAGGCAGATCAAAGATATTAATCAATCTTTAATAATAACAATAGTCATTTCCTGTAAGGACATTGTCAATGTTCCGTAACTTTAGGAGTAGTTATTTGTCTGCAAAAAAAAAAGAAATGCCGTCAACACATTAGTCAGGCTTTTCTGGCTCCATCATGCCCAACCTGTCTAGCAGATTAAGAGTGCACAGGATGCAAGCGCAACAAAATGGAAAACTAAGAACGGGGACAAGGTTTAAAAAAAAAAAAAAAAAAAGGCAAAAGGCAAAAGGCAAAAGGCTAGTCTGGATGGAGTGACTTGTCCAGTATTGTTCACTGGGGTTTGATCAACGTCAGGAGAAATCCAGAAAACCCAGAGTCAGACAGCTGGGGGCAGGCATCTTGGCAAGAAGAACAGGTTGTGGGGATGAGAGTGGGGGTGGGTGAAGAGGGAAGAGTGGTGGGGGAAGGTGCCAATTTGGTAAATAATAGTCTTTTTTTTTTTCCTTTTTAAAGATGCATCATTTGTAGCTTGGGAGAATGGAACCAACATCTCTGCTGCATGGTTTTAACTGTGCCCTCACTATGCATTAATGTACAGTATGTCAGTATGTTTTCTAACTGATAAAAGCCCCAAGCCATAAGCAAGCAACCTACTTCACTTAAAAAGGCACGGATAACCCCAAAATCTGATAAAACCCCACATCTTTCCTCTTACTTGTAGCGCCATTTATAAATCAAAGTGTTGGAGATATCGCCATCAGAGGGTGTCCGTCTTTTCTTGAATATAATGGAACTACTTCCCTGTACCATTTCACGTAGGGACTATTTTCTTTCTACCGAAGTACACAGGCCAACCGTATCTCCGCGCAGAAGGAAGCGCGCTTGCGTCTACTCACGGGCGAGAGGCGTGAGTAGGTGGACGCTTCCTTCGCGGTACAGTCGGCCCGTGGAGTTCGGTACAAAGAAAATAGTTCCTACGTGTAACTGCTCACAACAAGGTCTGTGGATTATCTGCCGCAATTGGATCATAATTTTTTGAAAGAGACATTGCTGTTGAGTTATTCAAATGTATTTTTTGGGCACTTTGAGCACCACAAACCGAGTGACATCTGGTTCCTTTATATTTGAGAGAAGGCCGACATCTCTACGTCCGATAACTCCGACACTCAGCAACTCGCATCAAAATAATCTTGATTGATAAATAGCTCTGCAGGTTAGAGGAAAAACATTTTTTGGGGGGGATTTTGGAGTGAACTGGTCCTTCAAGACTTTTTCCTTGACAAAATAGTCACCTAATCCTTTTTTTTTACTCTTATAAGGCAATATAGACATTTACAATAAAATAAGTTCTCATGCATAGCAGTCATTTACAGTACAGAGGGAAACAACAATATAATGTCAAAGGAAGAAACACAATAAAACATAAAGTATGCCATTGTTATGGATTGGGGCTTTTCAGGACTCCTTGACTAACACTTACCAACCACATGGGTGGATGACTACAGAAAGCTGGTAAAGGATCATGTGAATCACTCTAGTATGGCATAGAGCTACAGCCTAATGTTTTCATGTCGGCCATTATAAAATAGAAAGTTGAAAACAGTAGGCAGGTTAAAGGTCCAATGTGTAAGAGATGCCAGAATGTAAACATAAACCATTAAAACAATGAACTAACATCATCAACAGAGTGTGAAGAGGTAACAGTGTTGACGTTAAAGACGTCTGTGTGTTGTGTTGCAGAGATATCTACTGAAGTCTACTAAGCATGTCCGAACTAACATTACCCGAACTACAGCTCTCGGTTAACAGCAGAGTTTTTTTGACCGGCTCTCAAGAGTTTCAGCGAATTTTGCGTATTCTTGCCCTGCTGACTGACTGACAGGCATTACACAGGAGTAAATGCAACACATAATATAAAGAATAAATTAGAATACAATAAATATGCCAAACTACTACAGCTAAAATATAAACATTAGCGATTGTATGGACCCAGTGTAGAGGTGAAATACTGCCCCCTGGAGTTACACATTGAACCTTTAAGTTAACATAATACAATTAGTCCCTGACAGCAATGTCCCTCCTCCATGAATGTTAAAATAAAAAGGCTTATTCATCTGTTTGTTTTGCTTTAGCCGACAGCGTGAAGACACTCATCACACATCTCGTGACTGGGCAGTTGCTCTTAAAACCAGCGTTGTGTGATGAGGCACCTTCGGCGTCGGACTTTACCGGTAATGTATTTGGCGAACACTATCCAATAAAAGGGGGAAGGGGGGTGTGATTTAAAAAATAATAATATGCTGAGTCAGGTCCCGTTCCAAAAACACCACAGACTGACTCAACAGTGTGAGAGTTGATGGGAGGAGGCACCAACACCTCTACCAAGTTAAAGGAAGAAACATACAGCACGTTGGAAGTGGAACATGTTGACGAAGATCCACAATTTTTGTAATACATAGTCTGTAAATGAACTTAGTACTGCCTGGCTAGATTAAAACCTCAGTATGATAGTGTTAGGACACAACAGCCCTTTTGTTTAGTGTGGCTGCAGTGTGTTAAAAAACTAAATGCTAATCCTTTTGGTCATCACTACTATAGCAGCACCTCTCAACCCATTTCCATTTTTTGCGGTGGATTGGATTACACTGACATTACTATTATACATGTGTAGATGCAGCTGTCCGGTTTTGTTCTCTTTGTTTCTATGCCACCTTCCCATTCTGTCATTGCCTATTCTCCTGACTTGTTATTTCCCCGGGGCGAGCCGGGTCTCTGGCTTTGAGCCCTGGCAGTACGGTTCATCTTACCTGCCACCCGCTCGTCTGACTCTCGGTTGCCGTCATCTGAGTAACGGGCAAAGTCCAGAGAGTCCAAGGTGCTGATGCTGCCTGCTCGGTCTGAACAGAGACACAGAGACACAGAGACAGAGACAACAGTGAGACGAGGATACAATCCACACAGTTCGATGAGTCCACTGTCAAGCATGTGGCAATGAATGCACTGATCCTGGAGAAATGTTGGTTTGTGGGAGAGGGTCGGCTCCACAACAGTAGCTCCACTGCGGTCGGGATTCAGTGTTTTGCTTAAGGACTCTTAACCACGCTGGAAGCATGCTGACAGTGGGCTTGAGTTTAAGGGTGGCCAGTCTTCTACAAAACAGATGGCAATTTTATTAAAAATTCAGCTAAAAGCAGAGACTTTTAAGAATTATGTGGGAAGGTTATACTGTACGTTAGCCAAGAAACATGAGTCACTGCACGTGTGGGAAAACAAATCAATCCTAAAATGTTTAACTCTGCTGAGAACTATCCTTGACGGAAACGCCCATTTCCAAGCTTACACCTCCAACCAACAACTTTACATCTGCGTAGGGATGCCAAAAGTATTGTTCACTCAAAGTACACATAGAGCTGATACATAAGCATACTCGTGCTCCTATTTCACTGAGGTAGGCCGGCCGGGCAGCTACCGCCAATGGTGTTAGCTTTCCTCCATCTCAAAACAAGTGCAAGATTGGACTATTTGTTCTAGGATATCAAGATACATTGGAAGGTCAAGCCAAATGTAGCATGCAGACTAGTTTTTATAACCATGGCTTGCTTTGCCGACACCCATTAGTGACCTTGATTTTTTTCTTTGCCCTCGGGCTGGGCCTAACAGCAGCTACTGCAATTTGTCCGTGTGATGATTCATATAAACTCATGTGTTCCTTTCTTTTCTGAAAGTATCCTCGCAGTAGATTATTACTTGGTATTATTCAAATGACCTCAACCTTTCAGTGCGTGTGCCTGTTTGAGCAATGCTCGACAAGAAATGTTTCTTCAGCTAAAAGACTAGGTGTTAACAACCTCACATTTGGGGAGAAAAGCATATCAAGTAGATGCTTCACGTTAGTGTGGGTATGTATGTCACATGCAAATGTATGACCATCCAGCTTCACAAAGCACAAACACTCAGTCCTGTGACTGTATGGTGAGAGTTTGTGAAGTGGCTGTGAGTGTGACGGGGAGTGTGTCATTGTTGTGTCATGCTGACGTTAGGTTAACCCTGTTCAGTGTGGAGAACGCTCCCAACTGTCCTTACTTCCTGATAAACGTGTGCTGGATGTTTGCAGTAAGTGGTTGAAATCTATGTGGTTAATGTATGCATGCGTGTGTGAGGTGGGAAATAACCTGTAATTCCACAATGTGCTGGAGCATGCTTTTGTGTGTGTGTGTGTGTGTGTGTGTGTGTGTGTGTGTGTGGGGGCCTAATTTGAAAAAAAGTATTTGTTTCCTGGCTGACCTTTCAGTTCTGTGCCCGAGGCGTGTATTGTCTGGACTGTGACAGATCTGACACTTCAGACTGTCACCTCTTCACTGCACTCCTGAGGAGCAGCTTGTGCAACACACACACACGCACGCACGCACGCACACACACACAAATCCATGCTCTGGAGTACATGAGTGTCACCATCTCACATTCAATCACACGCTACAAATGACCCTTTATTTGTACGCTGAATGAAGGAAGCCTCTTTGTCTCTCTGGTGGTTTGTATTGAAAATACGAATCTTACAAAAACAATTGGAAGGCCAACAGGAGCTTCTTGGAGGAAAAGAAGTGGAAAGACAAACGTGATGGATTTTTTTTTTTTTTCCCCCTGCTTTGGCAAGTAGAAAAACAAAGCAAGATAAATTGGAGACAGGGAGGGGAGCAAGAGTTTAGTCGGAGAACAAAGAGGTACATTTAAAAAGAGCTGATACAAATGCAGACAAGAGAAGATGGACGGTCGGGAGGCAGCCAACAAGCTCTTTTAATGGGAAGGATGTTTTGGCAAGAGTGCCAGCTATTTAGAAAATATAGCCTACATAGGATGAAACAATGGGAAACAAATTATAAAGGATCGCACAAGCAGGCACATAAAACTCATGCAAACAGTTGCCTCACAATATCCAAATTCTGAAAAAAAAAAATATATATATATATATATATAAATAAATATATAAATAAATATATATATAGATAGATAGAGAGAGACAGACACACACACATAGAGAGAGACACAGAGAGAGACACACACACACACATTAATGAAAGGCCGAGAGCTATGAACAGGCAGCCAGTCGGTGCCTGTCAAGAACTACATGGAGCCCAGCCAACACTCATTAATTGCCACACACACACACACACACACACACACACACACACACACACACACACTAAAGTGAGAAAACATGAGAAAAACAGAGCGTGCAAGTCAGGTGGAGCCAACCAACAGGCAGTGCTGGTGCTACGATAAGAGAGACACACACATAGTAGGATTGTTCAACAGCCTGACAGTGGTGTGTGTGGTTGACCTGGATTGTCACTGTGCTAACTTTACAGATTCGTGACAAATGAGCACATAAATAGTGGTTAGAAATAGAGAGGCAACAATTAGTCGATTGACAGAAAAAGAATTGCCAATCGTACATTTTGCAGGCAGAATGGCAGAAAATGCTTTTTATCAGCCTCTCAAATATGGAGATGTGCTGCTTTTCTCTGTGTAATATTATTACATTACAGGTCATTTAGCAGACGCTCTTATCCAGAGTGACTTACAGTGAACTAACTACAGGGACAGTCCCCTGGAGCAACTCAGCGTTAAGTGACTTGAAAAACCACCTTAAACTGGAGAAACTGGGTCAAGAAATAATGAAAAATGTCTGTACATTTTTCACTATTTCTTGACATTTCATCGACCAAACAATTATTTTCATTGTCGATTAATCTGCAGATTGTCTTCTAGATTAAGCAATAATGAAAATAGTTACAAAAAAACCTCATTCATAATCCATCATGTGACGCTACCATTCAACCTTTTTGAAGTAGCAGATGGTAAGTGCCTGCAACTACAAATGAACTTTCAGATTATCAGAAGAATCTGAAGCCTTACCAAATACCTGAGCAATGCGAATAGGCCAAGCTTTTTATTGCCATTATCTCTAGCAAAGTACATATATCCATGTCCATATCTATATCCAGAATCTAGAAAATTATTGATTTGGTTTTCAACATAGTGCCGTTTTTTGCATCCTTTTTTCATACATTTATTTTCTCTCTTTTAGGTGAGCTTTTTTTAGATAAACCCGCAGGAGTTTTCTACCTCACCTGCACATGTATTTCATTTCTATTTTCTCTGTCTGACCTTTCTTTCTTTTTTTAAGTGCAAATAACACATGAAACACTCAGCTGGTGATGTATCGTGCTCTTGACTAGCTCGACCCCTAACTGTGAGCTTATCATGCCGTGCCATGTCACAAAGAGTTCAATAAAAATGAACCCCCATGCATCCTTTCATCACCTTCTGCAGCCTGCACATTTATTCCAACACAATAATACATCAAAGGTAGAGGGGTGTGTCTTATGTAGGCCGTTAATTATGTGTACAATCCGGAAAAATCACAGTCAGGTGTCTTGGCAGCTAGCTGGGTAGAGCGTGTACAGGTAGACGGTCAAAAGCAAGGTTTTGAATGTGTTGCTATGGTTTGAAAAATGATATTGTTAGAAATTGGCTCGCGGACAACAACAACAGACTGTTGACAACAGAAGACATTTGATCAGAATCCCTTCCTCCTCGACAACTATACTTCCCTCTATCTTCCACCCTTCAAACATGAGGGAAAATATTATCCCGGTGATCATTTGAGGTCTTGGTTATCAGATTATCAGATTAAGGAAAAGTGGCATTGCCTTGAGTCCATTGCTTCCTCTCTGAACACCTTCCATCAGCAGCTTCATCTTTTCTTTTCTGCATGTGGTGGTTTTGACTAATCAGGTTTTTTTTCTCCTTCACATTCTCGTCACTATTACTCTCATCTAATAGGCTAATAAGACTGAGCTCACACTGTTTCTCCATGACCTTCCTGCCCGTTTCACAACAGGGGTGCTGTCGAGTCCTGTCATGCTTTTCGAGGACATCATCATAAAAACATTTATTCTGTTACCGTACTCTAAACCTTTTGGGGGTTTCTATGATAATGCAACCACCAGACCTTTGCAACTAACACACACAGCTGCCTGTGTTTGCTGCTGCGGTCTCTAAAACGTATAGAAACAGTCAGTCTATGCAAGTATTTCATTCTACAGGGTGGGGCAAAGGGTTGCAGTAAATCTGACTGGCTGCCATCTGCTATCTAACCTGAGACCGGTTGCAACAGCCTCCTGAGACATCAGGTTATTGTCAATTGCTACTGCATCTGAATGAGAAGAAATACATATTCTGGTTATAAAACCAGTTCCTCTTCCTGCTGCGTGTATTTATAAGCTGTGGATTCCTCAACTGGAAAACTGCCAAGTGTTTAAAACAAAAGAAAATCATAATCTGGCCTTTGTTGCTCAGCCTGAACAAAAGATGTTAAAAAAAACAGCGCCAGTCATGACAAACTGTAAATACTGTGACCCGTTCGGAAACTAACACACTGCATTTGAATCCTAAAATTGACGAGGAGGAAATCCTCAAACGAAGGACCAAACTTACTCTGCAGAAAACACAACATTTCCAACTCACTGTGCCTTGATCATGATGGCAAGCACCTCAGTCGATTATGGCCGATACTAATAGCACTATTTATTTATATACATTCATATCATTTGAAACTACACTCCCAAGTGGCAAATCACATCCACTGGTGTGATAGTGCACTTACATAAAACGACAAGATGCAAAGAGCATCTGCTTTCATGGAGACTGACTAACGGAAATAAATACCAAATACCCAAATACTTAATTATTTTCAGTGGCAGGTAAAAGGAGGAATACTCTGTAAAGATCTGTTCATTTAAGTTTATTCAACTTGCAGCCTATAGAGCCTTCTGCGTGTGGGCCTCTTGGCTGTTTACAAAAGAGGATGGGTGTGTAACCATCCACATTGCTCCAATCCTTTCTCTCCTGGATCCAAGATAAATATACTTTGACAAGACAGATCCAATCACAGCAGTGAAAAATACCAAGCTGAGTCATTTCCATTAAAACCTAAGAGTCATTAAGAGGATCCAATAAATAACATTTTAAAAAAGTGCAGACAAGGGCATTTTATAATACAAGTTATCTCTTTCAAGTCCCATCCAATCCCTGAAGGGTTCATACACATATACAAGGCTTTCACCTAAATCCTCCTTGGGATTTTCTAATATCCTCATGGTGTGTGTTTTTATTTTATTACCTTTCGAGCTCTATGGTGCCTTATAGGTCTATGTTAACTGTACATAGATTTGCTCCACTCAGTGTAATAGAGCCACAAGAAAAGGTTTTGTCACTCACATTCCCTGCAATGCCAAGCTCCTGTGCTTTGTTTAGTTTATGGTAATACTATTCCTGCTGCGATATAGCAGCTTTTATTTATTTGCGGCATGGGCCGTCACCATGGTTACAATTTGCATGGCATGTTTGTTTATAGATCCAGAGCTTCCAGTCAACATATAATATGGCAGGTTAATCCCATACGGAAGACTTGTACATGGATGGGTGTGCTACATATATACACACCTTTGACCAGTAAACACATTTAATATTTATCTCCCTGGCCAGGTAGAAACAACTGGCACAAAGCAACAAAATCATTAAAAAAAAGAAACTCTTCTCTTAAGCAGGAGGATGTAGGTTCAAACCAAAGCCTGCTGTATCCACTTTAACGAGACACTAAATTCCTTTTTCATACCAACTGTAGCCTTCTTTTTGAATGAAATGAAAATTGCTTAATTAGCATGACAGTTCAATAGAGTTTTGCAAAAGCAAGTTGTACAGGTCTTATCTTAATTTTTCCTTTTCCTTTTCCTGATGCTGACCTCTGACCTCCTCTGGCCTAAAGGAAAGGGCAGCGTGTGTTTACCTACAGGGCTCCATTACATTAGGATGATTATATCAGGTCTGTGGAAGTGTCACTAATCCATCTCGACAGTGTGGTGTCGCCTAATCACATTTGTGTGTCGATGCAGTCAGTATGTCAGCCAGCACAGCTGACCCTCGAAACCCGCTGGTTGGCTGCGGGCCCTGGACCGGGAAGACAGGTGCAGCGACCGGATAACCTGATCTCATGATCGATGGGCTTCCACCATACAGTGTTTTAGGCTAACGTTAGCTAAGCAGTGGGCTAACTTTATAATGCAGCTACGTGCATAGCACTGGGAGCAGCTAACATTGACGTTACTTACTCAGTGGTCCTCCGGGTCCGAGCACCTGGTCTTTGGCAGGCGGAGTGCCGCTCTGTCGCTCGAAGTTGCCAGGGTTGGAGAAATAATCCCTCAACCTCGGGAGCTCTCTGCCCGCTTCCAACAGTTCAGTGTGAAACTCCAGGGCCGTGAGGATGTATTGGTCCCGTAATAGCTGAGCAGCGATACCATCTACAGATATCCGTGTATCGGCGGTGCCTGCCATAGCGGAGGTGGCCGCGACCGAGACCGAGCCCTCACCGCTGGGGCTTGTCCGGTTGCTAGACAGCAGAAGCGTCGGGGGCTCGGCGTCCGCAGTCAGGGAGAAAGGGTTGCCTGGCAGCGGCCCTGGCGCCCCGTCACTCGGGCTCCTCTCTGTGTCAACTGTTTCATCAGGACGCCGCTCAGCCTCTTCCTCAGAATCACTGAGATTAAACGGGTTGACCGACGCCATTTTTGCACTATAAAGATTTTTTTTAGCTAGCTTAGCTAATCAGACCCGCGTCTTCCTGAATGGATGCTAGCTATGGTTTGGTAGGTGGCTTTGACAAGGGGGAAAAATGCGACGCTGTGATTGGTCTAATTTGAGAGAAATGGTCCTAAAGCCCGCCTCTTTCATGGGATAATAGAAAATGATTGGATGATGGCGAGACAGCAAGGAAAACTGGGCAGGGCACGTTTGACAGCTGATAGCCTATGTTAGCTAATGTGTCAAAGAACTACAAGCAGTGAAAAATAAAAACTTACAGTGAAACTACACTGTAACACATATATTTAGAAACTAAAAGTCAACGCATTCATTTTTTCATTGATTGCTTTTTAAAAGAGAGCTCGCGAGGAAATACATTGTTTAACTACATTACCCACAATTCAGCTGCAAAGTACACACGTCAACGTAAACACGTCAGAGTCACAACAAGGAAGTGGATGCTCACTGTGCCTGCACTTCTTGTACTAATCTTATTAGAAAGAGGGACGGGTGGTTTTGTTAAAGGACGCCCTGAAAGATTACGCTGATCTTGTTTCGTACATGAAAGCCTCAATCTGTCGCGCGCTCTGGATATGTAATTAGTTATCTAAGAAGATAAAATGGAATATAAAGCAGGTGAATGGGTGGTAGTAACTTAGATAGCTCTGCTCTACCATTCATCCATCAACGAGACAGCGTCCCTTGTTTGAATGGACATATTCCACTGAAGTCACATTCAGGTAATACGTTTGTGCATGGCCTAAAGATGTATGTACTTTTTTTAAGTCGCTTAAAATAAGCTTTAATAAATGCTGGCCCAATGGGTTACTTACCATTGAGTTGTACCGAACTTACTATTGGACTCATTCTGTCTGCACTTAGGCTAATGGCATATGGTGACAGGAGGATTACCCCTGGCCTTAAGCAGTCTTTACATGGTACATACTATGGCGTAATTATATAATACTGAGCCTTTCTAATACGTCCTTTTCTATTTGAACTAACCTCTTAATCCTGACATTTTATTACTACAAGTTTGTCCATATTTGCCGCAGTCTTTTTTATATTCTTTCTTTAATTCTGTCTGTTTTCCCGTATCACATGCCAACACATCAAACCTTCTTTCCTTCCGCCCCCCAGCACAGTGTTTACACTCACAATGAGGATGATCACCTTCCTCCTGGTTGGACTGATAGTCCACGTGGTGTTCTTCCTCTCTATCTTTGACATCTACTTCACCTCTCCCCTGGTCCATGGCATGACACCCCAGGCCACACCGCTGGCACCCCCTGCCTCTAGACTGGTGTTAGTGGTGGCCGATGGTCTCAGAGCTGACAGTCTCTTCACACTCCTCCCCAACGGCTCATCCAGGGCCCCATACTTGAGGTTGGGAAATTGAGTGTTTGTGTGTGTATTCATTTGTCCAGTACAGGAAGCATATTGTATACATCTGCAATGAGTTTGTTTGTGTGTGTGTGTGTGACTGTTTGTTTCCCAATATCAGGAGAGTGATGGAGGAGAGGGGTACATGGGGTGTGTCACACACACGCGTACCCACTGAGTCTCGTCCGGGTCATGTCGCTCTCATCGCTGGCTTCTATGAGGATGTTAGTGCTATTGCTAAAGGTAGGTGTACATGTTGATACAGAATAGGCTATTTGAAAGATTAAAGGGACAGTTCACCCCAAAATCAGAAACGCATAATTTCCCTCTTACCTGTGGTGCTATTTATCGATCTATATTGTTTTCGTGTGAGTTGGCGAGTGTTGGAGATAACTGGCGTAAAGATGTCTGCCTTCTCTAAAATATAACGCAACTAGATGCCACTGGCCTTGTCGCGCTCAACGTGCTGCAATATACTATATAATATCATGACCTGGTTACTAAAGATAATTCACAGATCTTGTTGTGAGCAGTTTCTTGTAGGAACTATTTTCTTGCTACCGAACTACACTCGCCAACCGTATCACTGCGGCAGAAGGAAGCGTGCATCTAATCATTGACGAGAGGCTCACTCTGTACGGGTGACGACTGTTGAGTCTGTTTGTGACTGCAAGTGCAATGACCTTTTTGTGTGTGTGTGTGTGTGTGTGTGTGTGATTGTGTGTGTGTACAGGCTGGAAGGAGAATCCTGTAGAGTTTGACTCTGTGTTTAATGAGACCAGACACACCTGGTGCTGGGGCAGCCCTGATATTCTGCCAATGTTTGCTAAAGGTACACAAGCCAAGCCGAGACATGGACACACACTCGCACAAACAACACAATCGGAACCACCAACCTGATCAATATCAAAGAAAGATCAAAAATCGAAGAAATAATTATAACACAAGTTTCATAACTTTTTTTCAATCACAAAACTACTTTTATCCCTCATTACTGCTTAAATGTTTTAAATATTTTAGAACTAGATTTTTTAGAATTCCTTGTAATTGTGTGCTGTGGTTCTTCCAGGTGCCAGCGGAGACCATGTGTATACCCACACATACCCAGCAGGGGAGGAGGACTTTGCCTCCACAGACGCCTCCAGGCTGGACAGCTGGGTGTTCACTCAAGTCAAAGTATGGTAGTGGAATTACTAACAATAATGATGCGTGTTGTGATGAATCTGTTACTAATGACTACTGATAAAGTCATAGAATTTTAGATTTATTTTTTTTGCTTGTGTACAGCTCATGTTTTCATAATGTCAGTTTATTTGTGGTCCAATAATGTATTTTCATGTCGCAAAATGTGAGTCTGCTACCAGCTTTATTGGAAATGAGTGGTTAATGTTGGTGCCAGACTCCCCTGGCATCATCAGCGCGGATTTCCACATTGGCATTTTTAATAAATCCAACTATGTTTTATTTGTCTCTCTGCACTAGTCATTCTTTCAGTTAGCAAAGTCTAACTCCAGTCTGAGGGCCAGTCTGCTGGAGGAGGAGAATATCTTGTTCCTGCACCTGCTGGGCATCGACACAAACGGACATGCTCACAGACCAATGTCACAGTAAGAGACACGCCATGAGGATCTCTTGTGGTTTTCATTGCACTCCACATACCATGAAATGAAATGAACGAAGCAGCGTCGGTCTTCATCTTGTATTTGTTTTTCGTCCAGGGAGTACCTCGACAATATTGGTCTAGTAGACACTGGTGTAGCCGAGCTGGTGTCTATGGTAGAAGACTTCTTTGGTCACGATGGCAGAACGGCCTATGTGTTCACCTCTGATCATGGCATGACAAACTGGGGTAAGACTCCTTGTGTATGTGTGTCTTCTTAACTGTCTGCACCTGGAAGAAAACTAATTCTTCATCATATGATGGTTCCAGGTTCACACGGTGCAGGCCATCCCTCTGAGACGCTCACGCCTTTAGTGGTGTGGGGAGCCGGAGTTAATTCTGCCCACAAAGTCACTGAGCCCCAACCATACAGCGATGGCTACCTGCAAGGTGCTGAACTCATGCACTGTGCTCACATCTGCTCGCTTCAATGTCTCTCAAGCAGCTTTTTTAGCTTCAGTTTAGGACACCAGGTTCTTCTACACCCTTAAAGACGAAAACATCATATAGGTGACGCTTTATATTAAAGGTCCTTGTAATAAGCGTTGGTTAATAGGTAATAAGTCCTTATAAGTGTTAATTATAGTATCATTAACATGTTTATTGTTGGATTAAAATACATTCAGAAGCACATATGACTTAAAGTTTCTTATAATTGTTTATAAAAGCATTAAAAACACATTTATTGAGTTTAAATAACCTACGTATTATATCATTGTCAAACCTTTAACAAAGCTTTTTTTTCTTTCTTTATTAAGCTTAATACATACCATATACATACTATTTGGGAATGCATACCAAAATATAAATATTTTAATGCAATGTGGAATTTTTTGTATTTAAAAAAAAAAAAAAAAATCATGAATGTTCTCTTTCTTTACATTTTTTTAACTATATGTTTCTTGACATTGTTGCCCTGATCCCTGCTGCTTCTCTCAGATTGGAATCTGGAGCACCTTCGTAGAGTCGACGTGAATCAGGTGAGGCCCATGGCCATGTCGCTTTTTAATGATGCAACTGTCATCTATTATAGTATATTGAAATGTTTGTTATTGTTTTTCTGCAGGCAGACATTGCTCCTCTCATGGCTTCTCTGATTGGTGTGCCCTTTCCTGTTAACTCTGTTGTAAGTCTAGAGATAAACTAAGGACATATTCTAGTCATTTTTTATCATAGAAAGTTGTTTGTGTCGAAATGGATTTAGAAAGTCAGTTATTTAGTAGAAATGATGTGTATTTGTGTCTCTGCAGGGGGTGTTACCTCTTCTCTACCTTAACAACAGTGACCAGTTCAAGGCGGAGAGCATGTACACTAATGCTATTCAAGTGCTAGAGCAGTACAAGGTATAAAAGCTGATTATGAGTATGATGCAAAAGCCAGCAAAACAATCACTTGTCCCTTCATTGTCAAACTTATATTATTATGCAGGTATTAATGGAAATAAATCAGTAACACTAGTATCTGTTTAAATTATACTTGCATGCTGTTATTACTAGATGTATAACTTTAAGATGGTAGCTTTAAAGACTGGAACATGTAATAAAGTCATTCTGTTATGTAAATCTTTAGTGACTGAGGTGAACTGTTTTGTTTTTGTAGATGAAAATGACCCAGAAAAAGGAGACAACTTTGTCTTTTCTCTTCACACCATACCAGTAAGTACAATTAGTGAGTTAATGACTTGTAACTACTGTGAATTAATTCCATACATTTTGCTTTGCTCTGTGTTCAGTTTTTTGTTTTTTTTTCTAAAGCATTTTTAAAATGTTTTTTTTTTTTTTTTTTTTTAAACCAAGGGCTCGTGTACACAGTGTGCAAGGGTTGGAGATAGTTTCAGTAAGAGTATTGCTGGCCTATTAAAAAAAAAAAAAAAAAAGAAAAAAAAGCAGGGCAATGCATTGTTGATATTATTGTGGTTGTGTAAGTATGAAACGGCTTTTATTTGGTCGAAACCTTTCAGACCACATTTAAATGCACATCTCTGTCTTTATATATATATATATATTATCTGCTTTGTCTCGCTGTTTCTCTAGACTACTGACTGAGTCAAAACAAGCAGAATTCCTCCACATGGCCAGAATGCTGATGCAGCTGGAGAAGTATGACGATGCTGTGAGTATTTGGACAAAGGATAGTCTGCAGCTTATGGGCAAATGAACAGTTGTACAAGTGACTTAAAGTCAAGTACTAAAATACATTAAGCTGGTGTTAACTGACTTAAAGTAAGTTCAAAGTACTACGTAGTGACCAGCGATGTTGTATAGTACTCAGCTGATGTCGCAGTACAAAGACAGTCACTATTAGGGCTGAAGGATTTGGAGAAAAAATATCTAATTGCGATATGATCCATAATATTAGAGGGAATGATAATTTTTTTCATCATTATTTTGATTCTCGTTGAAAAATACATTTAAATGTTAAAATTCCGTGAGGATGTGTACGCTATCTACATCAATAAACCTATGTATGCCTTCTCCTTCAGAGTTTCTCTTTTGTGTTGCTTTACATTTCTTGCTGTTTGATCTTCTTTCCCCTCTCTCCGTGACTTATCCGCTTTTGCTAAAGTACTCCCTTTCATTTCCCCTCGTCTTGTCAGATCTCTCTGTGTCGCTCTCTGATATCGCACGCTCTGGAGGGCCTGGTCTACTACCACACCTATGACCGGTTCTTCCTGGGTTGCAGTGTGGTGCTCGGATTCGTAGGCTGGACCTCGTACGTTATCCTGGTCATCCTGAAGACTCATGCCAGCCTCGACCGACACCCCAGTGTCCTCACTCAGGTCAGGGCGTACGCTACCATCGCTCTTTCTTTGCCTCTAAAGATCCCCTTTTCAAGACAAGTTTCTGAAACTTGAATGCCTTTCTTAAATGAAATTGTTGGTGTTTCTCCGGTGTACGTGTGCAGATTCCCAGCCACACCTTGGCACGGCTGTGTATTTGTGTGACAGTGGTGATCACTGTGTTCCTGCTCATCCAAAGGAGCCCCGTTACCTACTATATTTACTGCCTACTGCCTGTCCCTGTATGGTACTCTGTGCTTAAAGAGTGAGTAACGCACACATTGGAGAGAATGTCAACTATGCATGATCACACACATCTGCACACTTGATGTGTGAAGTTTCTGCACGCTTCACAGACACAGGGCGTCAGCAAATATCAAAAAACACATCAAAGAAACTCTCAACAATCAATGAATATAGCAGTTTTTCATTGGATGTAATTTACCTCACACATGCTTGTTCTTGCACGTCTGACACTTTCTTTCTTTTTCTCCCTTTTACCACATTTTAGGTCTGGGACTCTAACAGATTTGGTTCGCTCGGCTCCCTCTCTGCCACTGTGGAAATGCTTTGGCTATTTTGCGCTGGTGGCGTTTGGGATCGAGCTACTGGTAGGAGTCTTTAATGTACAGTTAAAGGCATTTCTCTCATACGGCGTTACTTATAAGCCTTCAGTTGACATACGGTACATATTGTTATTTGTTTTACAATGTATAGGTTCCCATTGTGTGAGGTTATTCTGTGACGTGGATGACAGTTTACCTTTGCCGCCCCCAGGTGGTGAGTTTCTTCCACCGCGCCGTGCTGACTGTCGGCCTGGCCGTCCTGTCTCTCTGGCCCTTCCTGTCGGGACTTTTTGGCAAGGCCAAGGTAACTATGTTATATATCACTGCTGCACTGATGCTACTGTCAGACTTTTATGGAGAAATCCATCTTGTATTTTGCACTTTTTTCTTTTTAGAATCAGTCTACTCTCAGATAAATACCTAGTTTGTTGATTTAGGAAATGGCACACAGAATCTAACGATATGAACTCATTGTCTCTGTCCCCGTCCAGTTCCGTTCATTGAGCTGGTGTCTGGGCTGCCTGTGTTTGGCTGCGTTCCCCCTGATGCCTGTCGTGGGCAGAGAGCCTAACATACATCTGGTGTGAGTGCTTCCTTTATTTGCTTACGTTTATCAGAAAATTTACCACAGTGTCCCGCCATGAGTCAAAACTCAAAAGCCAGATCAAGCTCTGCCAGTTACATGGAAATAACTGAATGATTTTAGCGAGCACATTTCACCACTCTGAGACGGAAATGGTTGGAATCAAAATCCCGATATTAAAGCAAATATTCTTCCTATATCAAAATACTAAAATATCAAAATGTGGTAAATGACAAATACTTTCACAAGCAGAGCGAGACTCTCCATAACGAGAACATCTCCGTCAAATAAACTTCACCAACAGCAGCATTTTTCACATGTATCGTGCAACATGAAGCTGTGCGTTGCGGACACGTCTGTAATAACGACGTGATGGGATGTTTGTTTGCTCAGTACCTGCGCAGGTCTGCTCACTCTCTTCACCTCGGCCTGTTACCTCTGGTCGTCCCGACAGAGAGCACAGCTGCACTTCGGTGACAGACAGCAGTTTTTCACCCAGGTAACTACGATCTGTGGCGTGTGTGGTGTCATTGCGTTTGTGCCATTGCATTTCCCTAAAAATAAATGATTACCTGTCAAACTCTGCAGATGATCCACGTGGCAGTGTGTGCGTACGTGCCGTCCCTCACGCACTCCAGCCTGCAGCAGAAGCGGGGCCTGCCACCTCTTAATCAGATCATCTGCTGGAGCACATTGGGTAGGCAGCGGGAGTGAGCACAGCATACGTCAAAGAGATTATAATCATATGTGTGTGTTTTTACTCATGTCCTTCTTTAAATGTTGAATCGGATATTTGAGACATAAATCAAATTATTTTAGTCCTGGCGAGATCCCGCAGGTCGTACAAAGTCGTGAAAGTTTGGAAAATTCTTATTTTAACCGTTAATAGGAACATGCTTGAATTTGAATATGCTCCTCGAAAAAGGCTTGATCATTAACATAATCCCATGTTTCATCTACACAATCACTCGTATAACTTATTTTTTTGTGTTCGCTCGTCATTCATAGCTAATTACAAGCTCTGTTGATCCCTTATTCTGGAAATTAGCAAGCACTAAATAATCATGATCAAACATGCATCCAATGTTAATACAAACAGCTGGTAAAATAAGTGTCTATATATACAGTACATAATAAATGAATTCTGTAAACCTATTTTTTGTGATTACATTTATAGTAAAACTTAAGGACATTTTTGGTTTTAGGTACCTTGAAAGTGCTGGAAAAGTGCTTGAATTTGACTCTTAAAAAGCTGTACGAACACTGAGTCAGTCCCATTAACTTACGTTATAAAAGTAAGAAGTTATGGTTAAAATGTCAGGTGCGGAGCTATCTGCCCCCGACCCGGCACACATCACCTGTCTCTTGTCTTTTCTCAGCATCTTCTATGCTGGTTCCATTGTTGAGCTCTACACGTCTTTTCCACCGACTCCTCAGCATCTTCCTCTCTCTCACAGCCACGTACCTGCTGCTCAGCACTGGGTAGGACACGATTATTACACACACACATCATGCAGCTGCACCAACACGTCAAATTATGTCTCGCTAGAGTTTTTATCAGCACGGCGAAGCTCCACAACCATCACATTTCTAATGTGAGTTCTTCTCCCACCCAGGTCGGAGGCATTGTTCCCCCCCGTGTTATCCTGGTTGATGTTCGTGTGGATCAACATTGAACAGGAAGCCATGCTCGCTCAGGGTGTCTCTGGCAGACGAGAGGTAACGGCCACATCCACCAATGATCCACGTTGGTCAATGTTATGGATGACAAACAGCCACAGTTCCTGATTGCATGTACTGTAATAGTTTGATTTTGTATAGTCATATGTTCCCTCTATTGATGTAAATATATATTCAGGAGCCTCCACTTATCTGGTCGGAAGTGTTCTGCTGTTAACATGCTAACACTATTCAATCCTTTGTGTGTGTGTTTTCTTTCAGCTCTCCACTATTGATTTCTCTGCAAACATCGACATCACCAAGATCCGACAACTGAAGTTGGATGACATCAGAAGGTCTTACTTTTTTGTATCCTTGTTTAGAGTATTTGCTGCAGTCCCATTAGCTAAAGCACTGCACAATAACCTGACCGGCACCAGTCTCAACCGGAGACTGCGGGTGTTGTTCGGACTGTATCCGACTGGAAAAGTGCACTCAGTCGAGTTCAGATCTCAGCCAGGTGAGTCTGGGAAACTGTGAATCTCCGCAACCACGAGAAGTCCTGCTGCACGCAGTCATAAATATACGCAAAACATATTAGGCTGGTCGGTCCAGTAGTAGTATGCGAGATTAGCTGCGGACAGAGACACGCACACACGCGTCTGAACGCACCCCTCTCTGGCGGAGATTATCATTTAAAAAAAGGTAACATAAATTGTTTAATGTTTGAAATGTGTAAATGAACTAATGCGTCTAACATTGCTTCAGATCTTTCCTTGACCACACATTTTCTTCAGGTATTTTTTATAATAACAGCTTTCTTCGGCACAGGGAACATAGCTTCCATTAACAGGTATGTACTGTGGGTCTTTGTAATATATATATATATATTTGTGTGTGTGGTAAATGGCAGGAAGTTGAGCATTGTGGCTGAGCATGGTTCAGCCTGGGTGAAGTGAATGTCTGGCTGCTTGATGATGTGTGCTAGCAATGTGTCCTCTGAATACAGGAAAGAAATGTGTGACTGCAGTAGACTCTACTTTACACTGTGCATCAGGTGCATTGTTTAGACCAGCGAGACTCTGGCGTAGTGTATGCCTTGGTGCTTAGTGTGAGGTTGCCTACATTGCACTCTTCAGTACGTCTCTGTACTGTAAGTACATCTATGGAGCTGTAATCTCTAAGACAGATTTGTGCTGTGAATGAAAGATTCTTTAAATGTTTCCGCCTCTAGTCACTTCCTTCTTTTTCCTGTCGTCTAGTTTTGACCCAGCGTCGGTTTACTGTTTCCTCACGGTCTTCAACCCCTTCATCATGGGAGGGCTGATGATGTGGAAGGTACCATTTAAACACTTTATTTTCATGGTATGTGCTGTGTATCTGCATATTCTCCTCATCCAGTTTTCGTTGAGCTCAAGAAATACATTTCCAAGAAAGGGAAGTAGTCTCACAGATTGTGACGAGTCATAATCGATTGATGCATCTGTCTGGGGAAACGTGCTTAAATATGTTTTTAACCTCATTCTCAATGAATTGCATACTCGTCATTAAATCTTAAATGTCTTGTTCTTCCAGGTTATCATTCCATTCGTAATAGTAATGTGTACATTCGAGACCATCCAAGTTGCAACACAGCTCTCATCAAGAAGGTAACTCCTTGCCACTGCCTTCAAAATAAGAGACTCAGTTCAGCACAGACTCTTGCCAACAGAATGAATAAACATGAAGTAAATAAGCGTTGTTGAGGATGTTTTGACATAAAAAGATCTTACCTGTAACGCTTTACTTCCTCTGTTCTTTTGTCTTTTTTCCTTCCTTTTCAGTTTGTTCCTCATTGTCCTGGTCATCTCTGACGTAATGGCTCTGGTAAGTCTGTTTTGAAACGTTCAGGTGGAAAGTTTGGTTAAAGGATGCATTGTTTTTTATCAAATGACTTTCCCTGTTTTTAACTCATTCTTCCTTTTCTCCAGCACTTCTTCTTCCTTGTGCAGGACTACGGCAGCTGGCTGGACATTGGCACAAGGTAAGTTAACTGGGAAATACTTACTAAGTCTTAATTAATCACTAATTAATAACTTGACTCTCGTACACACACTGCGCCTCCTCCTTCCTTGTGCCTACTTTTAATGTGTAATTTGAATCTGTGATGTGTACGCTTATTAAAACCCATGCAACTTATTTCTCCGTCTCTTTCAGCATTAGCCATTATGTGATAGTGATGTCGATGACCATCTTCCTGATGTTGCTCAGTGTTGTCACACACATTCTCACCTCACAAAGACTCTTTCTGTGGAAGAGACCCAAGACGCACTTCCCCTAAACGTACATGTTTGTGTGTGTATTTGCATGCACACACACTAATTAAAGCACATGTTTAGTATTTATTTGGCTTTTACATGTATATATTTTTTTTCCTAGAAATGTTTCATTAGCATTTGCCTTATTAAGAGTTTGTTTGTATAACATATGGGATCTTTTTTTTTTTTTAGGGCTCGTTATACTCTGTAGTACTGTGCAGAAGTCTCACACCACTTGGTTAAATTGTTTTGGGAGTTTTGGAAATATCCGGTTATATATCCTTATTGGATGCGGTGTCGGGTGCTTTAAAAACGTCTTCTTTCTCCTGTGAAAATCACGTCGGTCTACAATAGAGAATTACGTCAGGTTTACATTGTCAACAGCTGTTGTCTTCCTTGTATTAATATAACATAAACACGCACTTCTTAGATGGGTTGACATCAGTCTTTTCCACGGAACAGTTTGCACTGTAGTCTTCGGTGCACACAGCCGCTGTTCGAACATCATTGTTGCACATTAATCATTGATGAATTGACGAAAGGCTACTTGAACATTTGACTGTGAAGTATGCCTTCGCCAAGCAGTGCTGATTTATGATCCACCAAAGAAAGGTAAACTTTTAACTGTTTTTAAAGAAGTATTTCCTGTGAAGCTGCCTCAGACGTATTGTTGTTCAGAAGGAAAAGGGAGTTATTTAAATGTGTTGTGATTTTATGTCTGTAACGATCAAAGTTAGCGGGTGGAATGTAAACAGGAATGTGTGTTGTGCAGAATTAAACTAGGTGCCAGTATATAGGTGTGTGTACATCAGAGTGACCGTAGCCATGCGTTTAGAAACTCGAGCTTGAGAACTCGGTGGCCAGCACTGGGATTGTGGTTGCATTTGGAAACTTGTAAATGTCTGTACATAAGATTGTTGCAATGTGCTGCAAGAAAACACATGGTTAGTTTGTTTAAATAAAATAAAAAACACAAAAAAAACAGTTTTTCTGCAATAATTTTTTTCCAGATCAACCTTTTAGGACATTACTAGGAATACCAAAGTACGTCCTGCACGTACTGACTAAACTGCCACACGATCACTGAAACCTTGAGAAAATGGTGCCGCCTTTGCTTTGTGGTCAAGGTGAATACGACGGGTTGTCATCTGCCTCCCTCCACCTGAAGTGAGGTGTTTTCAGATTACTGTAATGAACAATATGTCCACAAACTTCAGCTCCGTTGCCGCCTCGAAGGCCCCACAAAGTCACCCCTTGAGCCCCAGGTAGAGTGACAGTATATACTCTTAACTTAGTGTTTGCAGAGGTTTTAAAAGGGGATTAACACATGTGTCTACTTCACGTATAGCACGACCACATCCTCTCTCACTTCTGCTATTCAGAATTAACCAATTATTTGACTCCATTGTGTAATTTAAAGTATAGTATAACCTGTCTAGTTTTATGTTTCGGTTTCACTGGTCTCGATGTAATATTTAACAGAAGTAGCTTAATCAGGTAAGATGTGATCGGCATCTGTTTCTATTGATTAAAGGCAAAAATGACTTGTGCAGAATATTATTGCTTTCTGTTTTCGATGTATGCAGCTTTTTTGGAAACTTCTAAATGCTGATTGCTGTTTGTAAAATTGATTAAGACATATGCTTCCGTGGAGTACATATTAATTGAGATGCAAACAACTGCCATTAAGTGAAATAATGAAACTCCTGAGGTATAGGCAGATATAATGCATTATAAGTGGTCAGTGTTTGCTTTCAGTAAAGGGAAAAATATATCATTAAATGTAAAATGTCAGCGAGTGTCCAGCAATTGTGACATATTATAATACTTGACCTTATAATGTGTTATGTTTATTATTATAAAGCATTATAAATATGCATAAGTGCGTATAACTACAATTATACAGTGCTATAAGCCGATTATAGCGCATAAGTGTGTTTATAATCCGTTATATACATGGCCGTCATAGTAAGTGTTATCAAAATAGTTAAATGAACCTGGACATTAAAGGTAAAAAGCTACACTTCTTGTTTGTATTTCAAACTAAAATGCAGAAGCTGCATCTGTATTTTTACATTCTGGATTTCCTTTTTTTTTTTCTTGGGTGGCTGAGAGGATAGAATGTGTTAAAACGGAGATAAACAGTATACTGCATGTTTAAGTATTTGTTTCCATGTCGCAGGCATATTTGCTTTATTATGCCTGTTTTAATCGTCTGGTATTATCATGGCATAAATGTAAAAAGTAATCTGTAACGGTAAACCCAGGTATGGACTATATGTACCTGCCACCATGCACCAAACCACCCTGTCCCTCTGTTCCGCTGATCAACAGTTCTACAAACTAAGAGAATAACAGACATAAGTAGAGTTGGGCCCAGAAGGAGGAAGCAGCTTGCTCTCTGATCGTGCATAGTTGTGGGCAAACACATTTCTTACCACACGCACACACACACACACACACACAGTACACACACAGTACACACACAACATTTAAAACTGGACGGTGTTTTTATGACGTATACAAAGACGATTTTCATAACCTCAACTTCCACATGAGTTGGCAGCCATATGCACTCATGCATCCACACAGATGTGCTATCATCACACAGAGCTTTTCGCACGCTCGTTGACACATTGTGAGAACTGCTGAAGTTAATGTGATTTAATGCAGAGGAAATACAACGTCCTTTAGTGCCTTATTTCACACAAAAGAGCGCTCGGCAGGCAGTTCGTCTTAGAACCAAAAGGTACGTCGGTCTGTTTTTCTAATTTTATGTTCGTTCATGATGCAATTCCCATTGCCGCATGATGTTCTTTTCATTATTACAATGTGTAATATCTTTATTTCTAAACTTCACGATATTTAAACGCTTATAATTTGAGTTTTAGTTTGTTTAGTTAGCTTTTAGCCCCGTTTCCTCTTAAACTGATATAGATTGTATCAAATCAAAATCAAATCAAGTTTATTTATATATACCAATATCACAAATTATACATTTGTCTCAGTGTAACCACTTGAGCGGCTAAAATTATACTCCAGTGTCAACGCATTGATCTGTATTATGTGGTTAACTATGACCAACATATAGCATCAGTAAAGTATGTAAATGAAATGTGGTGGTGTGCCAAACATAAGTTTTATCAGCCATTTTTTTTAATGTATTTTGTCTATTTCTGTCTTTATTTCGGTTACTCCGGTTTTTAGCAGTCAAGTCAATTTTACTTTTACAGCCCAATATCATAATTTGCCTTTAGGGGCTTCACAATCTGTACAACATGCAACACAATCTATCCCTCGATTTGGGAAAAAAGAAAGGAAGGTAAACCTTTAACAGGGGGGGGTGGAATAAATAAATACATCACCCCTTTCCTGATCGATTCCTCCATCACAATCACTAATTCTTCAACTTTCTCTGTCCATTTCTTCCCCGTTCTCTCGCTCGTATCTTCTCTCTTCCTCCCTTTCTTCCTCTATTTAAGATGGCTTCCGCGGTAACCGAAAGCGCACCATCCACGGCCATGAGCTCCATGATGACCTCAACCTCCTTCATCGGAAGCTCAAATACGATGACCATAGAGCCAGACGATGACACAAGCTTTAATGAGTACCACACAGTCCTGCTGGTCATCTACTCTGTGATTCTGCTCAGCGGCGGCGTCAGCCTGAGCCTGATGATGCACATCATGAAGTTCAGCACGGCATCCATCACCTCCATCGGCGTGCTCAACCTCATCTTCACCCACTTCATCTTCCTTCTCACCGTGCCCTTCAGGATTTACTATTACGCGACTGATCAATGGAGACTGGGCCTCGGGTGGTGTAAAGTGATCAGCGGCATGATCCACATCCACATGTACATGTCTTTTATCTTCTACGTGATCATCCTCATCACGCGCCTGATGACGTTCTACAACAAAGCTGACTTGGTGGCCTCCTCCTCCCAGGGTTTTCACGCACTCATCGTCAGTGCAGGGGTGTGGATGGTGGTGCTGATCGTGGTCCCGTGCATAATCTATTATACCTACGGCAGAAACGCAAAGAATGAGATTTTTAGCAGTAACAATAGCACTTCGGCACACTGCTTCCAGTTTGGGAAACACATAAGGTCTGCTGACAAGGTGGTCGACGTCAAGGTGTTAAACTACATCACAAGCACGGTCATCATTGTGTTGACCGCCGTGCTCGCGGGCCTCCAAGCCAACGTCCTGAGGGTTTTATACAGGAAGCACCGCCAGGGGTGCACCTCTCAGCAGGACTTTCTGGCTCAGCTGAATAGTCTGTGCTTTGCTCTCATCATGGTTGTCTGCTTCATTCCCTACCACATGTTCCGGCTGAAATACGTGAACGATCTCTCTCTGCAGAACGTCAACGAGGTGTTTCTGAGTCTGACCACTTTTAATTGTTTGGACATGCTCACCTTCCTGGGGAGGAGAACCTGCAACGCGTGCTTACCGAGGAAGGCTTTTTGACAGCTGTTACAACTGGTACTTTGTTTGCAACTTTGTTTTACTTTACTGGTCTTCATTGCCTCACCAAGGTTTTAAAGAAGAAGACTTGTTAATGTGCATCTTGATGAAAGCAGTATATAACAACTATACAAACGCACATACAGACAAAAAAAAGAAGATTGATGAAACATATACAAAAATACTGCTACTTACTAGTCTTTTTAGAGCTATTGTCAACATTTTGTTTTTCTTTTCTTTCAATCCTACCACTGGTGTGTCGTCTGCAGTTTTCTTGTGATGTGACTAGATCAATTTTGTTTCTGTTTTTTTAAATTATTTTTGGATCGGGCTAGAGGTACAGTTTCTATCCATGAAAATGTTGAAAGAATTTGACATGACAGGAAACTGTCCTTTGCTTATGACTCAAAATGAATGAACTCTTGCCACCTGCTGGTCTTTGTTTGTACAGCAGAGGCTTCACGTTTGAAATGTGTAATGCTACATTATGTCTTTGGTCTTTGGGTTCCCATATGTGTTTTTCCAAAATGTGACTTCATGTGAAAAACATGCGAGTGGAAATGAAATGTATATATATATATATATATTTCAACATATTTGCTCACACTTAACCCCTGTGTATGTACATAGCTGGAGTGAAATAAATGTTTGAAATTGTTACTTTTCCGCCATTATTTTGTGAAACATTACCTCAAGCCTCTCGGATCTCTTACCTTCGGCCCTTGGAGGGGGTGTTAGAGGCCCGGGCTGACATACACTCATGCACACAAACACACACACCTGGTGATCCTTTCCTTTTGGTTTTTATGGCTCTGGGTTACTGTTTAACATCCCCACCCTACTTTGAGTTTGTTTAGTAAATCGATCTAATGACACTGCTATGGTGGCGCCATCCAATGTGTCGCTCCATGAATTATAGGCCGTTCAGCTCTCCAACCTTCCCTTTTAATGTTGTCGAACACCTTTACCCTTTTCTCAGTGTCACTTAGACTAATGTCGCGCTGAGGGGCTGCTCACTACGGGAGTACTGAGAGTACAACGGTACACCTGGATAAATGCACATCCCAGGCGGAAACAGAAACACAGGTAAGTCAAAGTCCTTCTGTGAAGTATTTTGTCATTGAAATGCTAAACATCCACATCGGCTGTAGGAATTAAGAGGTGCGCTGTTGCTTTTGTGGAGGAAGTGAAGCTTACCTTAGGCAGTTAGTCGAGGAAGTTTGGAAATATGTTCTGCTAAATCACGTGGTTCGTATTTTGGTGGTAATGGTGCGACTCACACACACTTCAATTGCTTTTATGTCCTGTATGATTTAGATGTAGGATAAATACACGCTCGCCCGAATGTTCTACATTATTTGTTGTGCTTTGTCCGGTGTATTTAATGAGATAGTGTTCTCGCCTCTCTGTCCGCATGCAGCATTTTGTGAAAACAGATAAGACGGACTCACTTTGTCACGCATGCTGTGCTGTAAAGATTCTGTGATAACCCACTTCACCTGTACAAGGATGGCATCTGTAACAAGTGTTACAGAGCAGAAAGATGCTTTTTTTAACACACTACCAATATGATACTGCTACTGAAAATACATAGAGCTAACTTGTTGTATGTGTATCCTTCTTATTAGACAAATGTAGAACATTTCAAATGATTTGTTCCTGTAATTTACTGTCATTGAAAAAATTGACGTCCCCAACAACTGGGATGTAATTGTTCGATAAAAGCAGTGACAGAAACACTTGTACACTATAGTGTAACCCAAAACAACAGCCCTGAAGTAAACCTGTGAAGGTTGCAGTGGTGACGTTTGGTGGTGACTATATAGGCGAGTTGTGAATTGATTTTGAGGCTGCAGTGTGTGAAGTTGTATTAGTGAGCCTGTGATACTCATTAAACGCGAGGGTCGCAGGGTTTTTTTTTTAGGGAAGATTATAGGAAATGCTGCATGTAACTCTGAAATGGTCTGCTGTTAACCATTGTACAAGTGTTGTTGACTCGTTAAAGCGATTCTATAATTCACATCTTTCTATTCATTTGCACAAATCCAATACTGTAGAGGTGGTTTTAGCAGATGAACATGGCAACGAATAAAAAGCAAACAACGTCAAAGTAAAAGCTGATCCTTCAGTAGAGTTTTTAAGAGTGAAAAAAAAAAAACAGAATATTTTCTGTGGGTTTTTTTTTTTTTTTTTACTACTGCCCAGGTATCAGGAAGTAGTAGTTAACTAGAGTCAGTTGGTTGGCTGAACATCATCTGCAACTATTAAAACCTCTAATCTAAATAGAGGCGACACTATTATGGTCAGTTCACACAGAGATAGCCTCTTAGCACTGGGTTTTATGGCTTCAAAGAGCTATTGGTTGCTAGGCAAGCTAAGGTTTGTCAGTGACGTCCTGCTTGGTTTTCAGCTAAAGAAGTCATAGTGGCTTTTATTATTTGAAGTACTTCTATGAACGTGTAACCCATATGTTTTAAGCTATAGTCACACGTAAGATTTAAAAACGAGAAAGCTTCTACATTGTGCCAGTAGATATGATGAAGCAGAAGGGGCTGGAGAATGTAGGTTGTTCAACTTAATGGTGTGCAGGTTTGCACCAAAGCACAGCTGAATACGTTTTCAGTATTATATTATTGTGGTGAACAAAGTTGATATTGAACGGCTGATTGGCTACAGTGATTGGGACATTGTATGTTGATACAAAAACATCAAGAGGAGGGTATGATTGGCCATGTGTCAAAATGAAGAAAGAAAAAGATCAAAGGCACTCATTAGAATAATAGAGACTTGAAGTCCTATCCATGTTGTCCTTGCACTTAACAGTGGAGGGTTAAACTGAAAGAGCTTTGCAAAGCTTTTAACCTTTTCAACAATAGCTGTGAAGTCAAAATGATTTTCAATTTTCACTGAATATTGGATTTTATCTATCTATCTATCTATCTATCTATCTATCTATCTATCTATCTAT